>JARQOD010000004.1:179718748-179794961 GCA_033576555.1 Oophaga sylvatica
AGGAAGGGAGGTTTGCAAGACAAAGCCGCCAACTCCGAGACTCGTCTGATGGAGGTTATAGCAACAAGAAAGGCAACTTTCCATGACAGAAGAGAGAAACATCTTGTAACGGCTCGAAGGGGTTCTCTTGTAAGGCGCTTAGGACCAGGTTAAGGTCCCAATGATCGAAAGGCCTCTTGTAGGGTGGGACAAGGTGCGACACTTCCTGGATAAAGATCTTAACCTTAGCTTAGACGCTATCCTTCGCTGGAAAAGCACGGATAGAGCAGAAATTTGTCCCTTGAGTGAAGACAGAGCAAAGCCTGAATCCAACCCTGCTTGGAGAAATTCCAGAATGGAGGGGGTGGAAAACACCAACGGGGAACGACCTTTATCCTTACACCAGGAGAAAAAGGTTTTCCAAATATGATGGTAAATGCGCATGGAAATCGGCTTCCTGGCGTTGATCATGGTAGTCACAACCTGTTGCGAGAAACCGGCCTGGGCTAGAATCCAGGATTCAATGGCCATACAGTTCTGATGGTAAATGGGACCCTGAGAGAGAAGGTCCGGACGATCCGGTAACCTCCAGGGGACGTCGGCGACTAGATGAACTAGTTCCGAATACCACGGCAGGCACGGGCAGTCTGGAGCGATGAGAATTACTAGAATGCCTTCCGCCTTGATCTTCCGAATGACCCTGGGAATTAACGGAAGAGGAGGAAGATGTAAGGGAGGTGAAATTGGCTCCAAGGAAGGACTAGAGCATCCAAGCCGATGGCTAGCGGTTCACGGGACAGGCCTATGAATGCCGGAACCTTGGCTTTCAACCTGGATGCCATGAGGTCCACATCCGGAGTGCCCCACTGCCTGCAGATCTGAAGGAACACTTCCAGGTGGAGAGACCATTCTCCCGAGGCTAGGCCTTGGCGGCTGAGAAAATCTGCAGCCCAATTGTCTACTCCCGGAATGTGAACCGCGAAGATGAGCGAGCGGTTTGTCTCGGCCCATTGCAGAATGTGCGTCACTTCAAGCATCGCTCTTCTGCTTCACGTGCCCCTTGGCGATTGATGTACGCCACGGCCGTGGAGTTGTCTGACTGGATCCGGATGAGACGACCGGCCAGGAGGCAGTGGAAGTGAAGAAGAGCTAGCCTGATTGCTCTGATCTCGAGGATATTGATCGATAGGCGGGCTTCCTGAGAAGACCAGCGTCCCTGAGCCGTGTGGTGGCGAAAGATCGCACCCCATCCGAGGAGACTGGCTTCGGTGGTCACCACCAACCACTGCACCGGGAGAAAAGACCGCCCCTGATTCAAAGATGATGTTGCGGTCCACCATTTGAGGGACCGCCTGATTGAGGGCGTCAGGTGAAAGCGGCGGCCCAAGGAAGCTGGGTTTTTGTCCCAGACTGAGATCAATTGCTCTTGCAGGGGGCGGAGGTGGAATTGGGCAAAAGCTACCATCTTCCCCAGGACCTGCATGGCGAACTGTAGAGAGTGAGAGCAGCCCAGATATAGCAATTGGGCACCCCGAGACAGAGAAGAAATCTTCTCCGGAGGGAGAATCACCAACCCTCGGGGGTGTCCAAGATCATCCCCAAAAAGGAGAGTTTCTGAGACGGAACCAGGGAGGATTTGTCCAGGTTCACCAGCCAACCTAGGCGGGATAGAGTGTCCACCGTGACATCGACACTTTCTGCACAGGTCCGAAAGGACGGACCCTTGATGAGCAGGTCGTCCAGGTAGGGAAGGATCACCACGCCCGAGAGTGTAAGATTGACATGAAGGCTGCCATGACCTTTGTGAACACTCTGGGGGCGGTGGCGAGACTGAAGGGCAGAGCGGTGAATTGGAAGTGTTAGTCTCCGATCGCAAAGCGCAGAAACCTTTGATGACCCTCGAAAATAGGAATGTGGAGATATGCGTCTTTGATATCGACAGACGCAAGGTATTCCCCTTTTTCCAACAAAGCGATGACAGAACGGAGAGATTCCATTCTGAAATGGCGCACCCTGACAAATTTGTTTAACAGTTTTAGGTACAGGATGGGGCGCATGGTTCCGTCCTTCTTTGAGACCATGAATAGGTTCGAGTAAAACCCCTTGAACCTTTCTGTGTGAGGAACCGGGACGATGACTTCGCTGTTGCGGAGAGCGTCTAAGGCCTGATAAAAGGAACTGCAAGAGCCTTTGACTTTGGGAGACGAGACTGGAAAAAACGAGATCTCGGACCCATTGGTCGTGAATGACCGACAGCCAGATCCTGCGAAACAGGAGCAGACGGCTGCCTACCCGGTTTGTGTCCGCCGGACATGGCAAGGAGTCATTGAGAGAACTTGCGAGAGGAGGAACCCTTGGGTCCAGACCGGGAGGATCTGTTTCTCCAGGACTGAGAGGGCTTGAATGAAGGTTGAGAGTCCCTGTCTCTGCGCGGAGGTCGGATCGCGCGAGAGGAGGTGGATGCGGAAGACCAGTTTGAGATACTGCGAAAAGGAAGCGAACTTGGTACTGGGTACGAAAGGGCCGACTGGGTCTACGCTGAGGGAGGAATTTACTTTTTCCCCTAGTGGCATCAGTGATGATTTGATCAAGTTTATCTCCGAACAGACGTCCGCTCTGACAAGGCAGGGAAGTTAACGACTTCTTTGAAGCAGAGTCTGCCCACCACTCTCGGAGCCATAGGGCTCTCCTGATGGTGACGGGGTTTGCAGCTGTAAGCGCGGCACAGTTAGCCGCATCTAGAGAGAGGCATGCACGACATAGTCCCCAGCCCGGGCAATCTGGTAGGAGAGAGTGACCGCCTCAGAGGGAAGGGGACTGTCGCGACCCGTCTGAACTAGAGCCTCTGCCCAGGCTACCATCGCCCTGGCTACCCAGGCGGCAGCGAAGGAAGGAAAGAGCGCTGCTCCAGCGGCTTCAAAGACAGAGAGAGTGAGATTGTCAATCTGTCGATCAGTGGGGTTTTTAATTGACGAGTAGTCCGAAAGGGACAGGAAAGTTTTGGAAGCGAGCCGGGATATAGGCGGATCCACTGCAGGGGACTCGGTCCACTCCTTTGACAAGGCTGCTGGGAAAGGGTACCGAGCTTCCAACGGCTTCTGTCCTGTGAAACGCTAGTCTGGGCGACTTCGATGTCTCTGGACAATGTCTGTAAAGTCAGGGTGGTTAGCAACGTGAGGACGTTTGGTCCTTTTGAATGACACAGCGTGATCCGGATTAGTCCCGGGTTCTTCGTCTACTCTCAGAGCTTTATTAACTGCTTCGATGAGAGAATCTAAGGACTCCTGGTACTTTAGCGAGTCCGGGTCTACTGCCACATCTGACTCGTATTCAGAGTCATGATCGCTACCAACCCCTGGAGAGGGAGAGCGGGAATCCGAGCTTGCGGATGCGGAGCCACTAGAGGGCTTGGGAGACGAATTATGGGGACGTTTCATAGAAGACCGCCTCGCTGCTGCCGCGGATCGGCCCCTGTCTGAGGAAGACTCTCTGGAGGCTGAAGGACCCTCCGCGGATACCGTGACCCCCTGGTTTGAGGAGGAACCACGGAAAGATTGTAAGGCTTTAGCCAGGGAATCCATGGTCTGTGCCAAGGACGTGGCCCACTCGGGAGGGATAGGCCCCTTTTCCCCTGGACACAGCGCTGGAGGCGATGAAAAGGGCCGCAGCAGTGGCCCCGGCGATGTGGGAGGCCGCAGTCGGCGAGCCCCCTTCAGAGACAACCGTGGCGGTGCAGGTGACGGTCGAGGTGGCGGCCGTGGCTCTTGGAGACGGCTGCGGCAGCGGTGTGTATGAGGGCCGCGGCGGCTGCTAGGGACGGCAGCTGGGCGCAGAGGACCGGACGCCTAACTCCTTGGGTAATACTCACAGTATGCGGGGGCCCCCTTGGCAGAGTCGAGAACACGGCCCGCAGGAGCCGACAGACTGCGACCATACATCCTCAATACACCATCCCTTTGATAGGGAGGCGGAAACGGCTTGCTTGCCTCCTGGCACCAGCCGTTCCCAGACAGTGGTGGTGCAGTGGGGTACTCTTGGGATCTGCGTCCGGCTGAAGCCTGGCTCCGGAAGGGGGTACATGGGGGCGACACCCCATGTTCCCGTCCGTTGATGTTGTGGGGAGAGCGGAGCCATTGAAGGGATCCGTCGCCCCGAAAAAGAGCTCAGGCATGGTAACGTTGCAGGAGGGGGTACGGGGAGGTGACACTCCGCGTTCCTGCCTGTTGTTGAGTTCGGGAGATCGGGACATTTTAAAAGACCTCGCCGCCCTTCCATTCCGGAGAAACAAACGTAAAGAATTGGAAAAATAAAAATTAGAAAAAAAACACCCTAGTGCCTCCTACAGACACTAAGCAAGAACTGGTTCAGGATAGGGCCAGCAGAGTGTGTATACTTCAGGAGGAGGAGTTAACCTTTTTTGTGTATTGCTTAGTGTCCTCCTAGTGGCAGCAGCATAACACCCTTGGTCCTGTGTCCCCAAATGAGGCGACGGAGAAAACACGGATTTTGGTAAGAACTTACCTGTAAAATCCTTTTCAGCGAAGGAAGGAAGAGAGACACAGTATTCATTACTGATGGGTAGGCGGAGCCCCAGATCAGGATGACACCTCAGATCAAAAGCGTGTTGACTGGCTGGCTCCTACAGCTCTGGCTCCTCATACTCAGCTTATTCAGTCGTACCAAAGCTTTAGGGAAGAACCAAGATCACCAGCGGAGCAACATAACCCCTTCTGAAGGAACTTCAGAGAAAACACAAGAATACAGGTTATGCATGCAAAGTAAGGCAAAAACCACAGAGTTCCAGGTACTACTCACTGAACCTGACTACTGTGATGAGCTGGCGATGCTGGAACAGAGCCTTAGCGCGCTGACCTCAGCCCAGATATCGCAATCAGATAAGGGTCGCGCTGCATCTGAAAAATCAACACACTTCTGCCTTGGGAGGGTGCTGTGTCTCTCTTCCTTCCTTCGCTGAAAAGGATTTTACAGGTAAGTTCTTACCAAAATCCGTGTTTCAGCTGCAGATGGAAGGAAGAGAGCCACAGTATTCATTACTGATGGGACGTCCCAAAGCAGTTCAAAAATAAGGGTGGGAAAAAACCAAACAAAAGGCAGAAACCCAACAACCTTAACAAAAAAAGCGCAACCAGCGCTAAACACAAGTTCATCTAGAACTTTAAACTACAGCTGCCTGCAGGACCCTACGTCCGAGGGCTGCATCAGCGGAAGCACTGACGTCCACTTTATAAAACTTTGTAAACGTGTGGACAGAGCGCCAAGTTGCCGCCCGGCAGAGCTGCACTGCCGAGGCACCTTGATGAAAAGCCCACGATGAAGCCACAGCTCTCGTGGAATGGGCTTGAATCTTAATCGGGCAAGATTCACCCCCAAGACGGTAAGCTTCCAAAATAGCTGACCGGATCCAACGAGCTATAGAATCCTTGGAGGCTCGTTGACCACGCCGACGACCTGCTGGAACCACAAACAGGGAGTCCGTCTTACGAAAACCTTGAGTAATAGATAGATAAAACTTCAAGGCTCGCACTAAATCCAATGTGTTAAAGCTCGCTCTTTCGCATTCTTCGGATCCGGACAGAGTGAAGGCAACACAATATCCTGGTTAACATGAAATTGTGACACTACTATAGGTAGAAAATCACCCGTGTGCGAAGCACTACACGATCCGGAAAAAACTCCAGAAAAGGAGGCGAGCAAGAAAGAGCTGCTAACTCAAACTCTTCTCAAAGAGGTGACCGCTACTAGGAAGGCCACCTTCCAAGAAAGTAAAGAAAGGCTAGCAGAATCCATAGGCTCAAAAGGTTTATGCTGAAAAGCCTCCAAAACAAGGTTGAGCTGCCAAGGAGACACAGGTGCCTTCCGCGGCGGAAACTTACGAGCTATACCGCGGAAAAAGGAAAGCACGTCCCTACGCGAGGCAATAGCTCTCCGGAATAATAAGGACAGAGCAGAAACCTGACCTTTCAGGGTGCTAACTGCCAAACCCTTGTCTAACCCATGCTGCAGAAAAGCCAACAGATTGGGAATGGAAAATTTTCTCGGGTTCCGTGAAGATCCCGAACACCACGAAAAGAAGGTTTCCCAAGTTTTGTGATAAATCCTAGTAGTAGCCGGACTTCTGGCAGCTCGAAGAGTAGCAATGACCTCGGCTGAAAAACCTCTACGGGTCAACATTTCGGTCTCAAGAGCCACGCCGTCAAACGCAGAGACTTCAAGTCCGGATGACAAACGGGCCCCTGAGTCAACAAGTCCGGTCGAAGAGGAAGTGGAAAAGGAGGTGCCGCCAACAGCGACATTATTGTCGAGAACCACATCCTTCTTGGCCAATCTGGAGCTATCAACATAGCTGGGATTCTCTCTAGTCTGATCCGACGCAGTACTAGAGGAAGTAAGGATATCGGCAGGAATACATAGATTAGCTCGAACTGGTCCCACTGAGCCACTAGAGCATCCACCGCCACAGCCTTCGGGTCCTTGTACCTGGACATGAACGTCGGTAACTTGGCATTGGACCTGGATGCCATCAAATCCACTTGGGGAGTTCCCCAACGGGAGCACAGCAGTGCAAAAACTTCCGGGTGAAGACTCCATTCTCCGGGGTCCAGCTTCTTGCGACTGATAAAGTCCGCTGTAACATTCTGAACCCCTGGAATGTGAATCGCAGAAATGGCTGGTACTCTGGCCTCGGCCCAAATCAGAATCCGGGACACCTCCACCATGAGCCTGGAGCTCCTTGTCCCGCCTTGGTGATTGATATACGCGACAGCCGTCGCATTGTCTGTCTGCACTCGGACTGGCTGACCGCTCAAAGGGACCGTCCAATGCTGGAGGCAAAGGAAAATCGCCCTCAATTCCAGGATGTTGATCGGAAGAACAGACTCTTCCGATGACCATACCCCCTGAATCCAGAGACTGTTCCAAACACCCCCCCAGCCCGTCAGGCTGGCATCGGTGGTTATGACCGACCACTTCGGAGGAAGGAAGAACTTCCCCAGGGAAAATGCCCCTGGACGTAACCACCATCCTAGGGAATCTCGCACCGAGCGAGAAATGGTGATACTGCAATCCAGCGATTGTGACCGATTCCATCGACTCAGGATGAACCTTTGGAGAGTCCTGGAATGAAACTGGGCAAAAGGAATCGCCTCCATGGACGCCACCATTAGTCCCAGAAGACGCATACACTTCCGTAGGGACATTGCTGTCGAGGATTTCATAATCTGTACATGTCGAAGAAGACATGACTGTTTGTCTGGCGGTAGAGAAACTACTGTCCGAATCGTGTCGAAATGCATCCCCAAAAAGAGGATTGCCCGTGATGGTTCCAGGAACGACTTTTCCCAATTGACCAGCCAACCGAAGTCCTTCAGAAGCTGAAGAGACAAATCGCGAGCCGTCACTGCCTCCTCTTCTGAGGAAGCCACTATCAAAAGATCGTCCAGGTAAGGAAGAATCGTAACCCCATGTCTTCGAAGGATTGCCATGAGGGGCGCCAGAATCTTTGTAAAGACTCTGGGCGCTGAGGCTAAGCCGAAAGGCAGAGCCACGAACTGGTAGTGATCCTGACCTATGGCAAACCGAAGAAAGTGCTGATGAGCCCTTCCAATGGGAACATGCAAATAGGCGTCGCGAATGTCGATTGACACCAGAAAATCGTTCTGTGACAGAGCTGCTACAACGGAGCGAAGTGACTCCATGCGAAATTTCCGGGTGTGGACATGCCGATTTAATCGCTTGAGATCCAGAATCGGGCGAAATTTGTTCTCCTTTTTGGGAACCACAAAAAGGTTGGAATAAAAACCTTTTCCTCGGTCCTCTGACAGAACCGGTATTACTACACCCTTTTGTAGGAGAAATTCGACCTCTCGCTGTAGAGCGACAAAAAGCTCGGGCTCTGACGGAATGCGAGACTGACAAAAAATATTTGGGGGTTGAGAAGAAAACTATGAAATAGCCTGCCGACACGACCCGCGTTACCCAGGAATCTGGAACGCGAGATATCCAAGTCGCCTTGAACTGAAGCAGGCGACCCCCCACTCGAGAGTCCTCGAGTGGACCCCTGGCGTCAGTCTGACTTGGCGGGCTTCTTGTCAGATTCCCGCTTGTCCTGACGGAAATTCTGCTTCCAGGGAGTGCGAGCTTTCTGGGAGGACTTCTTTCCCGAGAAAGAAGAATGACCCGATCCCCACGAGGAGTGACCGAATCGTCCTCGGCCCCGAAAGGACCGCCGACCGCTATAGACACCAGGCTTGCTAGACACCGAAGCCATGGCCCTACGCTGTGGCAATGCTGTTTCCTTCGCCTTTGCCTTGGAAATCAGCTCTGTGAGGTCAGATCCAAAAAGAAGGCCACCCTTGTAAGGTAAGGCCAATAAACCTTGTTTGGAAACTGCGTCCCCGGCCCACTGTCTGAGCCATAAAGCTCTTCTGACTGTGACCGCTGTAGCTTGCGCTCTGGCCAGAAGGGATGCCGTATCCAGACCCGCATCAAAGATATAACAGGCTGCAGTTTCTAACCATTCGCAAATTTCCTGTATATCAGATAACGGAGATCCATTCTGCAACGCCGTCTTTAGACGTGCCAACCAGCCTAGAGAAGCTCTAGAAGCACACATGGATCCTAGCACCGCTCGGAATCCATGACCCGCGGCCTCATAGTTTGATTTTGCCGCCATCTCCGTTTTTCTGTCCAACGGCTCCTGCAAACTCGCCTTCCCTTTAACAGGGAGTAATGAGGATTTACTAAGCTGGGATAAAGAAACATCCACTTCAGGAGAAGGAGTCCAATTATCCTTAACTCCGCAGAGCATGGATAAAGTGCATCAAAGAAACGCGTTCCGTGAAAACGCTTATCTGGACACAGACGTTCCTCCTCTATTACACTATTAAGCTCCTCCAGAGCTGGCAATGTTGTACGCGAAGTACGGTACTCCTGGAACATACGTGCTGATTTACCAGGACGACTAGTTACCACCTCCGGTAACTGTAAAACCTCTCTCAGGCTTCAATCAATGCCTCCGTAAGTTTCGCAAGAGAAGAACGCCCCTGCCATTCGTCCTCATCTGAATCGGATATCTCTCCATCCGAACTTAAAGGGGAACCCTGTCCACCATCCAAATCAGATACGTCCGACTCGCTTCGTGTAGAGGCCGGTAACGGCCTGCGTCGCTTCCTATCCTGAGAGGATTTAGCTGACACATATTGACCTAAAAGGTCAGACAAGCTGTTAAGCGAGCGAGCAATATCATCCAATTTTGCACCACTATCGACCGCAGCGCTAGACGCTGTTGAGGTCTGCGTATCAGATTGCCGCAGTGGCACTGGGACATGGTCCGCGGCTTCTGAACTCTGTTCAGACATGCCTCACCTGTATTAGCAGGTCAAAACGGCAGTACCAGCAAAAAATGCGTTTTTTTTTTTTTTTTTTAAATAAATCGCTGAAGGGTTAAAGCTCTTTTACAGGTAGAGCTACCCCAGCGGTATTACAGTAAAAACGCTGGCAGAAATAACCCTCAGAAGGGTTAATGTCGCAGACTCCCCACAATAATATTTTGTGAGCCCCAGCTAAATATCCAGGTCTCTAATGAGACTGCAGCTGCAGGATAGAGATCTCTGCGCTGCGGGGTGAGGGATCAGCACTCACCCAGCTGGCCGTGGTGTCTATGATGAGAGGAGCGGTCTGAGGAGCCCAGGAGCCTTATGGTAATGGCCGCCGCAGTGAGGGAGTCGGAAGAGAAGCATCAGAGCGCGCGTCTTCCTGCACAAAAGACCGGGAAGCGTTAGGCCACGCCCCCCGCCGGCTCAAATATTGAGCGCGAACTCCCTCGCTCCTGCTCCCTCTCTGTCCTGCAGGTATCTGCCTGCGGACAAAAGTTCACTACCTTTACATGTAACGGCGCTGTCACCGCAGCGCTGAAGCATACTGATAACCATGTAGCTTTGATAAACATGTAATAGCGCTGCCACCTCAGACGCTAAAGCACTCACACATTATTAATAAAAATTTTGTGGAGTACTCACCAGCTTAGCGCCACAGGGACCCCTCAGGATTTGTGGCGCTTGTGCCCATGCTTCCCCCCAGGGCGAGGAACGCAGTGACCCCACGTGTGGTTTGCGTCCCCGCCAGGGAAGCTCTCCTCATCCCCCAGGGCCGGCAAGATTCTGCAGGGACCATAATGTAGATACAGATCCGCCAAGGGAGAGGTTGGGGTACAGCAGCGCTGAAACCCCTGAGACCTCTAGACCACATCTGGTGATCCAAGTCTCTTGTCCGAAATAAAATAATAAAATCTTCTGAGGAGCTGCATTAGCAGCGACTATCCTCTGAGACCTCAAATCTTAGACTGAAGGAGCTGAGTAGGAGGAGCCAGCCAGTCAACACGCTTTTGATCTGAGGTGTCATCCTGATCTGGGGCTCCGCCTACCCATCAGTAATGAATACTGTGGCTCTCTTCCTTCCATCTGCAGCTGAAATACAAGTTTGAGTGAAATTTGCCGTACAAAAATGTATACCAATCTGATCAGCTCCTCCTGTTCTATAACATCCTGCCTGAAGATCAGGAGCCATTTTCAACATAACAGGTTCCCTTCAAAGTTTATCTATATTTCTCTATAAATCAGCATAAAAGGAATTATATAACGGTCACGCTAAGGGAGGAAGATGGGGAGGCAGCCATAGTTTTTCTGTAATGCAATTGCATATTCACTTCAAAGAAAATCTGTGGGACTGCTGAAAGGTTTGGGGTAAAATTGGTGCAGCGAAGCAGTTACTCGGAGAACCTGCACTCTGATATTTATGACATATTCAGTGGATAAGCTATAAATGTATAAATGGGATAACACCTACAATGGTTGCTGTCATTTCAGCAAACATTGCATAAATCAATAGTACAGGATAATAAAAGAAAACGGTAATGGTGATCTTAAGAATGGTCGATTTCTACCCCCCCTTTGAAAAGACAGCCCCCAGTGTCTAACCATTTGGGGGCCGCTATCAGCATTGAAGAGCGCAATTAAGAGATGGATCGGAGTATTTATGATGCCGTCAGTCCTATGGTCATGCCAACACCATTATGCCATTTAGTGGGAACAACCTGGTTAATGTGATGCATAAGTATGACAAGGAGTGAAAAGGTTGCAAAACTTTTTTTTTTCCTCTTGTAAAGGTTCTGTTTTTAAAATGGCTGAAACTGTTACTGTAGACATGCTAACACATTTATCTATTGACAATCCTATAAGATCTACATTTTAGTGAAAAAGATTGAAAGTGAGGTTGACAGAGAAAAACCTACCTTATAAATCTCAGGAGAAGAGGGGAAAGCTCCCTTGATCGGGGTTCCACTCTGTCCGGGAAATGTGACATTGCTTTCCAGAGGAGAAACCGAAAATTGGTATTATCAGTCCTCTCAGTTACATCTGCTCTGCGTTTCAGCATATCACCATACAAAACTCCAATGTCTCCTGCATAAAAGCCAGGGAAATCCAACTTGCACTTGGACTCGACTCGTTATTTTCTCCATTTTGTAGTTCTCGCTCTGTATGAAAAGATGTCACTCATGAAAAGTAGTACAAACATAATTAAAATGAAAGGACATATGTCTACCGAACAAATTCTGGAGGAGGTTGGAAAAAGTTGAGTAAATGACATGGGGCCTACTACACTCACAGATGTTGCCAGAAAAAACGTTCTGCTAAAGCACAACTTTCCTTTGTGACATTGCATTTATTTTTCAACAGTCTACCTGCCAATCATGTACGTCAAAGGACTAAGAATTATTCCATATGGAGCACTGAACTTCAACACTTGGGTCTGCATGCACACGCACCACATGAAGACATGTTACAGCCTGATATGCGCTAACATGTCATGAGTTACAGGTGATAAAGGGGACAGAAACTTAGATGTATCATCAAATAGGGCAACATATGTACAGTTAAAGTATGGCAAGGAAACGTTCAAAAACGTCAAGAAAACGGATTTTAAGTTACAATCCAAAAAACTTTACCAGCACAAGCAGCAGCCTTCTCCAAATGCTCATGAAACACCTTCCAGAAAGTCTTATTTTCCATCTCATTTGCATGAGAACTGTGAACAAGAAATGAGAAGAAATTCACTTTTGGACCAGAGCTGTGGAAGGTATCCGACACCTTCCCTCTCAGTTGCCAGCCATAAAGAACACAATTGCCTATTTGCATAACTCTGTGAAGTAATTATACGATAGTGCATTATTCTAGCAAGTCAAGTAAGTAAGGCTAAGTTCACATTAGCGTTCTGGGGCTTTGCGGAGGGCTGCGTACTTCCTCCATTAAGCCCGCCTACTTCCGCATACTTCTGCATGCGTCCTGTGCATCCATTTTTAACATTGGGTATGCAGGACATGCGGATGCGTTGTTTTGACGAGCCCACCGACTGCACGGGAACGCACGTGAAACCAGCCTAACATTCTCTTAATATTCCTCCCTGATACTGTTCAAAGGAATCTGTCATGATGATTAATCACACAAAACCGCTTATATGTGGTCATTTAGCACCTTGAAAAATTAGCCAATCTCAACCTTTATTTATAAAATCTGCCACTCCATAACCCGAAAAATAAAAAATGCAAATAAGGCTGAAGTGCTCTGTAACTTTCCGTCTCTTCCCTGCCTAGCAGCATGACCGATCGCTCTCTGGCTTGACTAAACTGCCAAATTGGCTGTGGTATAGACTGACTCATCTTTCAAGCAGCTACATGGAAATATAAGCCATTTGGGTGCTTGAACGACTTGACAGATTCACATAAAAAGGCTTATTCCCATCTTTAGACATTATCAACTGTCGATAGACTGAGTGATAACTTGTTGATCGTGGTAGTCCAAACACTTGGATGCCAACTGATCTTGAGAACAGGGCGCTAAATAGCCTAGTCTGAATAAAGCGGTAGCTGGGCACGTGTATCACAGCTTCATTTATTTTCTATGGGACTGTTGGAAAAATCCAAGCTCTAGGCTGTTGTTGGCAGTCATGGTATGTCCAACTGTTGCTCCATTCAGACAGGGCTTTTCAGAGCTCCAGTCTCACGATTGGTGGTGATCCCAATCTTTGTACTTGATCAGTAAGTTCAGTACTCAATAAGCAAGGTACCTAATCCATGGATAAGTGATAGCTTGCAAAGCTGAGAAGACTTAACAGCTTTGGTTTTGCTAATAAAAATAATCGTTTGTCAGGCGCAATGATTTTAAGGCTGGCTTAAAAATCATCACAATCAGTGCACATCTCCCCATGTAAATAGGGGATGTACTGCCATTAACAAGACATTCTATGGACCATTCTGTGCACACAGATCAATCTTCAGACCATCATTGAGCTTATACATAGCAGGTCAGCAGTCGATTAATGGCCTGCCTATAGGGGCCATTACATCAGTAACATATAAAGTTATATAAGACTAGCATGTGATGTCTTACAGACAAGCCATTTCATTAATTAGTTGCACTTACACAATAAGATCAATCACTGGGTCCCAAAGGTGACTGAAGTTTACATAAAGCATAGCCAGCAAATATCTCAGAGGTACCTGGATACAAAACAAAAATGATAAAAGATAGAAATAGATGATAAAGCAAAAGCCAAAAGCTGGAAAAAGGAAAGTGAGGTTCAGCACGCAAACAGTACACATACGGGAGAATGAATAACCAACTAACCTCTTGGAAGTCTTCCATCGCTGCTCCTTGTACAAGATCATGCCTCAGCTTTCTAAGATGAAGTAATTTTTCTCTATATAAATGGACAGTAGCAGGAACAAGCTCAGCTTGCAGGAGTACAGAAAACAAGGCAGAGTCTTCACCTTCTCTGGGCTCCTAGAATTCAGATCAGAACTGGTTAAGCCTTTCATGATGAACCTACAAAGCAGACTCTCTAAAAGATTCATTTACCTCTTGCCTTGCAGATGGCTGATTACAGAAGTGGTTTAAGATCCGTATAGTCAACAGCCGCACCTAAATAAGATGGGAAACATTTTATAGATCAGTACAATAATAATATGCAGAAAGTGACATTAAAGGCTTATTCACACATTGCATTTCTGCCACGTTGCATTTTACCGTACCAAGAAATCTCATGCATATATGCTGCTTATTTTTACCTTGCAGATTTGAAACAATTTAAATTCTGCAGTATGTCGATTCTTTCGGCAGCATTTTTCACCCATCCAAATGAATGGGGAAATAATGCATGAAAGAACGTATCAAAAACATGTATATTTTAAGCAGCATTTTTCCTGCCAAGATTCATGTTTTTGGTGCAGAAATATCTGATGCAAATACTTAAAAGGGGGTACTTGGGACCTTATAAAAAAACAAAAAAATGTGCCCAGGCACTAACAGGCAGGTAATTGCAATTTACCTGTCTGTTAGTGCTTAGGTTCATTTTTTTTTTTTTTTTTATAAAGTCCCATATGCACCCTTGAATGTGTGTGCATACCCCAATGCAAGCAGTTATTGGAATTATGCGGGAATAGGCATTTCATTAAATCAGTCCACATGTAATAAAATGGATTATTTTAAAAGGCGTTTGCTAGCTCAGCATAATTTAATTGACAAGTCTCTCCATAAACACAGAGAGAGACTGTAACGCTGGTATTATCTGTACCTTGTTTTCCAGCGTTACTTTGCATGTCTTTGCTTTAACCCTTTTGCTCCTTTCCCCCTAACAAGCTGGGATACTGTTGTCTGTTACCTGTATGGATGCTGCTCAGTTCCCAGCTCCACTGCGTAGCTGTACATGCGTGAGAGTCTCTACTGCGCTGCATGACCACCCGCATGTGCGGTCCCTGGCTACCACTGTGGAAGCTACCCGTAGGTTGCAAGGTCCTCTGCAGTGGTGCATGACTTACTACGTGTGTTTAGGCTGCAGCCATTGCCAGGTGTCCTTGCTGTGCTGATTTGTGTCTGGCTTTGCATAGGGTGCGCGGGCCACACCTTCCTTGCTTTTATGAGGAATGGGTGTGCACTAGAATTGCTGCTCCAGCCTATCGCTGCGAGGCAGCTCATATATAAAGTTCCCCTGCCCTGTGGGGCATTGCCAGAGCTTTGCATTGAGTTCCTGAACCTAGCCATGTGTGTTTGTGTGTTCAGCTCCTGCTCTGAGTGTGATCAGTTCTGGGAGAGCTGATACCCTTTGTCCTGTCTTGTGTTTCCGCCAGCTCTGGGGGCAGAATACCCAGATCACCCTTCCTGGAGGCTGCATATCCAGGCCTGTTCCTGTTGTGTTTTCTTTCCTGAATCCCTGATCCTGGATCGGTTCCTGTACCTGACTGTCTGAACTGTGTCTTCTGTGTTATGTTCCTGAAGTCCTTCTGTGTCCTGAACCCTGTGCCAGTGACTGTGATTCTTTGCTATATAACCTGAGTTCATCTTGGAAGGAGGAGTCCGGTGTGGGTGTGATGAGTTTCTGTTACTCTGTGCTCAGCTTGTTATTTGGTGCAATCCCCTGCCGGCTTCAGTTCAGTCCGGCGGGGCTTGCACCAGACCGCTTGGTTCCTTTTTAGGTCACTGCCAGATGTCCGGAGCCTGAGGACCGTGGCCTGATGTCCGATGCCTGATGACCACGGCCTGATGTCCGATGACCACTTCCAGATGTCTGGATCCTGTCGTTCCCAGCCTGATGCCCGGAGAGAGGCCGCCCTAGTATGCCCGTGCCAGATAACCCTGGACTGCATCAACCCGCGATGTCCTCCTGCACTCGTCTGTAATCCTGAGAAGTGTACCCTTCGCTGATGTGGGGAATCGGGAGCCCGGCATTATGTTCTGTTTATGTACTGTGTTTGTCTTCAAGTAAACTTTATGTTTCTTCATACCTGAAGTTGTGCGGTGTTGTCTAGTCCTGCAGGTCGCCATCTTGCCCACATGCTCAGCTGCCACGGATCCCGGTCGCTGCCCTCCCCTAGTCCGGGCAGGCCCGGGTCCCCCTCAGGTATCGGAACCGGGTTTCGGTATCGGAATGCTCAACCCTAGTCTTTAGTTACTCGTGCAAACATTTGAGTCGCAAGGTAGCAATACAGCTAGTTATAGTGCCATTATTATAGGGCGCGTGGATGTTAGAGGAAATTTTATTTAAAAAAAAATTAATAAAGCATGTCATTCGCTAAGATGTATTTACAAGGGTCTGTAAGATAGTCACATCAATAAACCTGAGCTATACTATACTATGTCAACGAATGGCAGTAAGCTTTGTTTTTGTCTGAAAAGACACCTTCAACATAAGGGTATTCCCTTTAAAGGACTTTCCAAAGACGTAGAAAGGCTTTACCCTCCAATACAGGCACGACACATTGCAAAGTTTCCAAAGTCTCTCAATTATGCAATGCAAATGACATTGGTTTAATAATAAAAGAAGTGGTATAATAGCCAAGACAGATAAACAGTCAAGCGTGCTCAGTTAGTGTTAAGATACCTTTGACGAGTTGCCTGATATATTAAATTGCAACTGGGAAAAAATTTCCAACTGGATGTCATGGGAAAGTTGCTCTTGATAGCCGCAGAAAACTAGTCTAGTGAAGTAAAGATCAGCCAGCAGTAACGCACATGGATCCAAGGGAGCAGCACTACAAGGAAATAATCAATGCAAGTCAGACAAATATTCTTCATATTAACCAAGGATAAGGAACAGGTAATCAAGTTCAATCCAATTATATGGAAAAATTCACAACTGCGCCATGGCGATATTCTATTTAAAATAAAGGTTGGGTCATTAAGAAAAATGTAGATGAAAAAGAAAAAAGCTCGACTACACAAGCATATCATTATAGCTGTCAGTCATCAAGTATGGGCCGTCTGTTTGTCAGTAATGCTGAAGCTCAACAAACTTGTTTTTGGAAAGGCCCCACTAGTCCCACGCTACAATCATGCACCGAGACCTAGAAAATTAGGACAGAGTAACTTTCTTCTTAAGGTACTGCCACACTACACGATCCCGCTAACGATCTCGTTAGCGTCGCATACTAATGAGATCGCTAGCGGGATCGTTTACAATATCGCTAGTGTCGGCCACATTTAGCGATGTCGTTAAGGACGCTATCGCGGTTAGCGATCTCCTTAACGACTTTAGCGGTACAAAAGTACCGCTAAATCGCTAAAAAAGGTGCCACACTCAGCGATATATACTTACCCAGCGGGACGCCGACGATCAGAATAGGGTCCGGAACGATCAGGACGACGGACGAGATCACAGCAGGGGCCACGTCGTTGCTGCATGCCGCACACAACAACATCGCTAACGGGATCGCTAAATAGTGACGTTTTTTAGCGATCCCGTTAGCGATGTTGTTTAGTGTGGCATACCCTTTAGAGTAGGGCCAAAGGGATTAGAGTATTTTACTGAGCCATTCCACATCACTAAAACAGCAACATTTCATAACATGGATTTAAACATTTCTGAGACTTACAGTAACAAGTTTTTCACTCGTTCCACGGGCAAAACCTGTAGAATATCGGCAGAGTCATCGAGACTAAGGAGCGTATTCACAGCTTGGCAGCCTACACACAGGACACCTACAACAGAAACATGATGGTACATCAGCCTACAGGTTACATCCCCTCATCTCTACACCAGTGGCCGTGACTTCCTATACTTACACAACCCCTAAATAATAAAGCTGGAAATTAAGACTAAGGAATTCAACCACAAGAATATGCTTCAAGAAACAAATACAGAGCATAATAGCGTTACTGAAGAAGAGCAATTCTCTTCTACCCGATTTGTAACCCGACTATATTACATGTTTTTCGAACATTAGGAAGCAAAGTTTTGTATATGAAGTATTCAATAGTCGCAGTTATTGGAATATTTCATCACAAGGGATTCTTTATGCATAAAGAAAAAAAAAAAACAGACCTACGTCGGCAAAACTGTAAGACAAGCAGTAATAAATAATATGCATTAACATGCAGTTTTTGGTCATGTAAATGTAGTTTAGCATGCGTTCAGATGATGCTCTGTGACCAAAGGTGCATTGTTCTACCTGTTTATAATCACTAAAAGTTGAGTAAAAAGATTTGCAGGATCCTGGTCCGGCATCCACGTTGGTAGTCCATGGCAGCCTGTGCAAATCCCCTCGGCTGGTACTCGAGTGCAGGCAACCGAATACATCTCTGGCGTAGCGATGTGGATGTGGGCCAAGGTCCTACTCATTTTTTGCTCAACTCCAATAACCACTAATGCTAAACTTGATTTTCAGATTTTGCTCCTCACCTTGAGAAAACTGTGTTTGGTTCATCAAAGAGAACACATTTTCTAGAAACTGGGATAACACTGGAAAAATTCTTGCCTTTTCCAGAGGCCTACAGAAAGAGAAGATAAAGAAATTATGAAAATTCTAACCAGATATTTGTACTGTTCAGTTACTGAATTTTCCATGTGTTGTCATATCATAGTTACCTTAAATGAGGTAAAAGAACTAAAGCAGACCAACAATAGGACAGTTCACGGACATCCTCATGCGAAGAAAGGGTCACCAAGGATAACACGTAGTCTAGTACTGGGGATTGCTGACTGTCACAACTTTTCAGGTTCACACTATTTGGAAAAGAATTAGAGTTGAGGTGAATTTAAACTTTACAATTACAGGGGTATTCCAATCTAATGCACTAATGGTATATACACATTTCGGGAACGTGCCCATTGTGAGAATAGGGGGACACCTGACCCGTTTTCTAATGTAATACGTCCATCAATAGCAGCCTTTAAAATTGAGTTTATTAAAGTATCTTCCATGGACTAGAATGGCGAGCGCAGCACAGGGATAGCAGGGCCCCAGATGTTGGATTTTCACCTATCAGGCATTCATGACCATAGTGGGAGTAATTCCAATATCTGCCCACACTTCCAATCTCAGTGTATCTACCTTTCACGGATACAAATCCATGTTAATATAATCATGTTCCTGTTAAAAGAAATAGCAGGAAACGAACGATACAAAGGATAAAGGGCCCAGAGGTCTAATCTCTGCCTTATATTGATCAGCGTCTAGGAAATAATCATTGTTCCAAATACATAAATACTTCTTACATACAAAAAATGCAATGGAAATTGTCTTTTTATGTAAAGAAGATTATGCCATTTTCCATTAAAAAAAGCATCTGCTGCGCAATTACACATGTTAAATGCACAAACTTACAGCTCAGTGTTTTCCACAAACACGAGAGGATATTTCTCAAATGCTAGTGAACCAACAGCAGGGGGCTCAGCCTTTTCCAATATCAGCTTTGTCAAGATCACCAGAGCCTCGCTTCTGGCTGTGCCATCATCCTCAGTAAAGAACAGCCGAATATACTGCAAGAAGCCGGGCAGGAAGTGCTGAAATACAAAAACGGAGGAAACTATTACACAGATACTGACTGCAATAGGCCTCCATTCAAAAGCCACGGTATCAGTGAGTCACTCTCATTACATTCATTCAACTGACCGTATCCAATCCCGCTTTTGGCTCCAGCCAAAGTCTTTCTTTACTTCCCTGCCGGTGATCACAATCAGTCTAGGAATGTGACCACTGCAGCCAATCACTGGTCTCAGACTTTGCTGAGACCTAATAATTTGCCTGCATCAGTAATGCTGGTAGATGGCACATGTTCATTAGCAGGGACATAAACAGAGACCAACTAGGACCTAGATAATCCCTTTAAGACTATGTGCAGACATTCAGGAATTGGCAGCGCTTTGGACAAAGCGCATGTTCACTACGACCAAGGCGCTGCCAACTATTGAACGCAGGTGATTTCATATGTGTTCACTGAACCGTGCGGATTCACCCCGTCCAATACATTCTACTAGTGAAATTTCCCTGGCGGTGAACCGCGGGCGTCTGTGGACGCATAGTGGATATGGGCTTTCTTGACTTCCCATCCACTATGCTGTAACATCTGGGCGCTACACAAGTTTACTGATCGTCAGCACACACCCTAACAGTGTGAAAAGTGGAAATTAGGCAAAAGTTTAGAGCACGTTAGCTAATTTACCTAACTATCGGATACGTTCCGGGTCATTCAGCTCCTTAGCAAAAGGGAAACTGTCACTATTAAAACTCACAATTTTTTTTTCAACTGAAACGCCAAATGGCAAACAGACAATTAAGAGGAAAAAACAATTTATTGAGTTCCATTTTATTAAACAGCACAAAACAAAAAAGCGCACTGGAGTTAGAGGATACTAAATCTTCATGAGGTGCATGCCTCTTCGTAAAGATGGTGCATCTTCAGTTGTGCGTGAGCCAGAAAATCAAATCAATTTACACTATAATTAAAACCAATGTATAGATGGACGGACGTAGCCTAAACCCTTTTTACTACGCTCTGTCCACTTTTCAAAAAGTAAATCAAATGTAAAGAGTAAAGAAAAAATTGTAAAAGTTTGTGCCATAATTTGTGACTTTTAAGACATAATAGTACATCACTCCCATTGTATTACAAACTTGGTCCTGGGAACACTTTCTGTGAACTGTTTTATGCCCAATCATTAATTGCATAAGAAGTTCATTTTTTTCTGTTCCTCCCGAAAAGCAATAAAAAGTAATGTAATATGTGACTGATCTGCCTCATGACAGCATCAATGGTACCTAACAGAGCCCACAGACTTCTTGTAGCAACTGGCATCTTCATCAATATACTGGAGGAAAATATACAGAATCTGAGACGTAGCCTCCGACACAGGGGAAACAGAGCACAATAAACAGCAATTTTGTAGCTTTCGTATGTATTAAACATAAACAGCTAAAATGTGACAATGCTTACAAGAAGAAAGTCTAATAAGCAAATTAACTTAACCCCTGACAGAGCCAATTTGCTATTTAATGACCGGGCCAATTTTTACAATTCTAACCAGTGTCACTTTATTAGGTTATAACTCTGGAACACTTTAACAGATCCCGCTGATTCGGAGAATGTTTTTTGGTGACATATTGTACTTCATGTTAGTGGTAAAATTTCTTCAATATAACTTGTGTTTATTTGTGAAAAAAACGTAAATATGGCGAAAATTTTTTAAATTTTGCAATTTTCAAGCTTTTAAGTTTTATGCCCTTAAATCAGAGATATGTCACACAAAATAGTTAATAAATAACATTTCCCACATGTCTACTTTATATCAGCACAATTTTGGAAACAATTTTTTTTGTTACGACATCATAACGGTTAAAAGCTGACCAGCGATTACTCATTTTTACAACAAAATTTACAAAACCATTTTTTAAAGACTACATCACATATGAAGTCACTGAGAGGTGTACATGACAGAAAATACCCAAATGTGACACCATTCTCAAAACTGCACCTCTCAAGGTACTCAAAACCACATTCAAGAAGTTTATTATTACGTGCTTCACAGGAACTGAAGCAATGCGGAAGGAAAAAAAAGAACATTTAACTTTTTTTCATGCAGGGGTTAGCATTTATGTACATTTATCAAAGTATCTGGCAGTTATACCATGGCAGTTAGGCAGGGCAGGAGACAGGTAAGAAAAATTAACAAATCTATTCCCAGTACATTTGGATTACAACAAATATTTACCACATGTATTTGTATAATTTATATTCTGGCTGCTGCATTCACTCAAATCCACCACCCTTTGCATTAACTCTTTACACTCCATCCATATCAGCCCCTCAGTCCTCTCCTCTCTTTTGTATGGCACTCATGCTCTTTCACATTGCTAAACTGAACAGATCCATTCAGTCCCACCATCCAACACAATAGACGCTCTCACAAATCACAACCATCTGCTCACTCCTTCTATCCTCCTTCTCCTAGTCGCAGGAGATATCTCTCCCAACCCTGGCCCTCCCATGTTATAGTAAGTCAAACTTCTCAACTGCTACACTCAGAAACCACTCAAATCTCATTAAAATTCCCTTCGTGCCTTCTGTCTCTTTTAATTGTGCACTTTGGAATTCTCGCTCAGTGTGTAATAAACTCTCCTTCATCCATGACTTCAACCTTTCTGATTCTCTTAACCTTCTGGCTCTTACTGAAACCTGGATCCAGAAGTCAGACACCACCGCTGCTGCTGCTCTCTTATATGGTGAACTACATTTCTCTCATACCCCAAGATCAGAGCAGGTGGAGGAGTTGGTCTGCGTCTATCACCCAAATGTACCTTTCAGGTTATCCCTCAAGTACCCTCATTTGTGCGCCCTTCTTTTGAGGTCCATGCTGTCAGACTCTACATCCCTTCTCCATGCGAGTGGCAGTCGTGTATCATCATCCGGGCTCCTCCCATCAGTTCCTGGCTCACTTTGCCACCTGGCTTCCACATTTTCTCTCCTGTGACATCCCAACCCTCATCATGGGTGATTTCAAAATCACCATTGCTTTTCCACTCTCCCCATCTGCTACTCATCTTTTATCTCCAATCTACTCTTCCGGTCTTTTGCAGCTTACTAACTCTCCTACGCATGAAGACAAACTGCCTCGAATTGGTCTTCTCCCGGCTTTGCTCAGTGGATGATTTGACAAACTCCCCTCTCTGACCACAACCTTCATTCATTCACTATCAAGAACTGCCATCCCGCTCAGGTCACCCCCACTTTCCACACTTATAGAAACATACAGGCCATTAACACCCAGAAACTTATGAAGAACTTGCAGTCATCATTGGCCACCATCTCCTCCCTCTCATGTCCTGACTCTGCACTGAAGCATTACAGTGACAACACTGCAAAGTGCCCTGGATGAAACTGCACATCCTATACATTGAACAATTTGGCACAGACGGCGACAACCATGGCACACACTGCAAACAAGTTTCCTACAGCGGTGCTCCAGGTGCACCGCACGTGTATGTAGAAAATCGAATCTACCCAAAGATTTCATTTATTATAAGTTTATGCTTAAAACATACAACACTGCCCTTCACCTCTCCAAACAAACCTATTTCAACACCCTCATCACACCTCACTATCCAAGTCTCTTTGACACTTTTCATTCCCTACTCAACCCAAGAGTGCAGGCCCCAACCGCGGATCTCCGCGCTGACGATCTGGACAATTATTTCAAAGAAAAAACTGACCATATCCGACAAGATTATCTCCCAATCCCCTCAAAACCATGCACTGTCCTCCCTAACCCACTGCATCTAGCTCACTCTCTGATTTTGAACCAGTTACAGAAGAAGTAATCAGGCTCCTTGCATCTTCTCGCCCTACTACTTGCACCAGTGACCCTATTCAGTCACACCTCCTCCAGTCCCTTTCCCCTGCTGTCACCACTCACCTAACAAAAATATTCAACCTCTCTCTCTCTTTCGGTATCTTTCAATCCTCATTTAAGCATGCCATCATACAGCCATTACTTAAAAAACTATCCCTCGACCAAAACTGTGTCGCTAACTATAGACCTGTCTCTAATCTTCCCTTCATCTCTAAACTCCTGGAACGCTTGGTCCACGCCCATCTTATCCGCTGTCTCTCAGATAACCCTCTTCTCGACCCTCTACAATACGGTTTCTGCTCTTTACACTCTTCTGAAACTACCCTCACTAAAGTCTCTAACGATCTACTAACAGCTAAATCTAATGGTCAATACTCCATGGATCTCTCTGCAGCATTCGACCCTGAGGATCATCAGCTCCTCAGCACTATGCTCCGCTCCATCGGCCTCAAGGACACCGTTATCTCCTGGTTATCCTCCTATCTCTCTGACTGCTCCTTCACTGTATCTTTTGCTGGCTCCTCCTTCTCTCAACTTCCCCTTACTGTTGGGGTTCCTCAAGGATCAGTCCTTGGACCCCTCCTCTCCTCTTTGTATACTGCCCCTATTGGACAAACAATTAGTAGATTTTTAGTACCATCTCTACGCTGATGACACCCAATTATACACGTCTTCTCCTGACATCAAGCCTGCCTTTTTAGAAAACACCAGCGATTGTCTTACCGCTGTCTCTAACATCATGTCCTCCCTCTATCTGAAACTGAACCTTTCAAAAACTGAACTCCTTGTGTTTCCTCCCTCTACTAACCTACCTATGCCCGACATTGGCATTTCCGTGTGTGGTTCCACTATCACTCCCCAGCAACATGACTGCTTGTCTTGGGGTCATACTTGATTCCGAGCTTTCATTCACCCCCCACATCTGATCACTGGCTTGCTCTTGCTATCTGCACCTCAAAAAGAATTCTAGAATTCGACCCTTTCTTACTTTCGACTCTGCAAAAACTCTTACTGTTTCTCTTATTCATTCTCATCTAGACTATTGTAACTCTCTACTAATCGGTCTTCCTCTTACCAAACTCTCCCCTCTCCAATCTGTCTTGAATGCTTTAGCCAGGATCATATTCCTCACCAACTGTTATACCGATGCCTGTACCTTGTGCCAGTCATTACACTGGTTACCCATCCACTCCTGAATCCATTACAAACTTAATACCCTCCCCACAAAGCACGCCATGGCTCAGCACCACCCTACATCTCCTGGCTCATCTCAGCCTACCACCCTACCAGTGCCTCCGTTCTGCTAATGACGGGAGTTAACATCCTCAATAATCAGAACCTCCCACTCCCATCTCCAAGATTTCACGTGCTGCGCCAATATTTTGGAATGGCTTACCCAGGTTAATTAGAT
Source organism: Oophaga sylvatica (assembly GCA_033576555.1). Classification (NCBI taxonomy): domain Eukaryota; kingdom Metazoa; phylum Chordata; class Amphibia; order Anura; family Dendrobatidae; genus Oophaga; species Oophaga sylvatica. Next base: position 179,743,332 of record JARQOD010000004.1, read on the forward strand.
TAATCCCTAATCCCCACAGTATTAAGCGTGCCCTAGAAACGCATTTGTTCAGACTGTCCGACCGCCTCAGCGCATTAACCTAACTATCCCTGTGTTGCCCATTCAAAATTTTTACCATAACCAGGTTCTTCGCATCATGTTCTCACATGGTTCTAACTGGTTCATGCAGCATTACATGAACACTCGATTCTTACACTATGGCTGGTCCCAACAATGAGAGCAATTTTTACCATCCATCTTTCGTGTCTCCCCTTTTTCCTCAGAGATTGTAAGCTTGCGAGCAGGGCCCTCATTCCTCTTGGTATCTGTTTTGATCTATGTGTTTACTGTTATGCTGTAATGTTTATTGTCTGTACAAGTCTCCTCTAAAATGTAAAGTGCTTCAGAATATGTTGGCAATATAGAAATAAATTATTATTTTCACAAACATTTTACTTGAGAAACAATTTTTTTTATTTTCACAAGTGTAAAAAGAGAAAATAAACCATAAAATGTGTTGTACAATTTCTCCTGAATACACAGATACCCCAAATGTGGGGTAAATCACTGTTTGGGCGCATGGCAGAGCTCGGAAGTGAAGGAGTGCCGTTTGACTTTTTCAATGCAGAATTGGCTGGAATTCAGATCAGATGCCATGTCACGTTTGGAGAGCCCCTGATGTGCCTAAACAGTGGAAACCCCCAATTCTAACCCCAACCCCCTAGCGTCAACCCTAATCCTAAATTTAGCGTCAACCCTAACCCTAACTTTAGCGTCAACCCTAACCCTAACTTTAGCTTCAACCCTAACCCTAACTTTAGCATCAAACCTAACCCTAACTTTAGCTTCAACCCTAACCCTAACTTTAGTTCAACCCTAACCCTAACTTTAGCCCCAACCCTAACTTTAGCGCAACCCTAACTTTAGCGGCAACCCTAACTTTAGCGTCAACCCTAACTTTAGCGTCAACCCTAACTTTAGCGTCAACCCTAACTTTAGCGTCAACCCTAACTTTAGCGTCAACCCTAACCCTTAGCGTCAACCCTAACCCTAACTTTAGCGTCAACCCTAACTTTAGCGTCAACCCTAACCTACTTTAAGAACCCTAACCCTATAGCGTCAACCCTAACCCTAACTTTAGCGTCAACCCACTAACCAACCTAAGCGTCAACCCTAACCCTATTAGCGTCAACCCTAACCTAACCTTTAGCGTCAACCCTAACCCTAAGCGTCCCAACCCTAACTACCTCAACCCTAACTTTAGCGTCAACCCTAACTTACCAACCCTAACTTTAGCGTCAACCCTAACTTTAGCCAACCCTAACTTTAGCGCAACCCTAAACCCTAACTTTAGCGTCAACCCTAACCCTAACTTTAGCGTCAACCCTAACTCTTAGCGTCAACCCTAACTTTAGCGTCAACCCTACCACCCTAACCTTTAGCGTCAACCCTAACCCTAACTTTAGCGTCAACCCTAACCCTAACTTTAGCGTCAACCACCTAACTTTAGCGTCAACCCTAACTTTAGCGTCAACCCTAACTTTAGCGTCAACCCTAACTTTAGCGTCAACCCTAACTTTAGCGTCAACCCTAACTTTAGCGTCAACCCTAACCCTAACTAAGTTTAGAGTCAACCCTAACCCTAACTTTAGCGTCAACCCTAACCTAACTTTAGCGTCAACACTAACCCTAACTTTAGCCCCAACCCTAACCCTAACTTTAGCCCCAACCCTAACTTTAGCCCCAACCCATAACTTTAGCGTCAACCCTAACTTTAGCGTCAACCCTAACTTTAGCGTCAACCCTAACTTTAGCGTCAACCCTAACTTTAGCGTCAACCCTAACCCTAACTTTAGCGTCAACCCTAACTTTAGCGTCAACCCTAACCCTAACTTTAGCGTCAACCCTAACTTTTAGCGTCAACCCTAACCTAACTTTAGCGTCAATCCTAACCCTAACTTTAGCGTCAACCCTAACCCTAACTTTAGCGTCAACCTAACCCTAACTTTAGCGTCAACCCTAACCCTAACTTTAGCGTCAACCCTAACCCTAACTTTAGCGTCAACCCTAACTTTAGGGTCAACCTAACCCTAACTTTAGCGTCACCCCTAACTTTAGCGTCAACCCTAACCCTAACTTTAGCGTCAACCCTAACCCTAACTTTAGCTTCAACCCTAACCCTAACTTTAGCTTCAACCCTAACCCTAACTTTAGCGTCCATCCTAACCCTAAACTTTAGCTTCAACCCTAACCCTAACTTTAGCTTCCACCCTAACTTTAGCTTCAAGCCTAACCCTTACTTTAGCTTCAACACCTACTACCCTAACTTTAGCGTCAACCCTAACTTTAGCGTCAACACCTAACCCTAGCGTCACTAACCCTAACCCTAACTTTAGCGTCAACCCTAACCCTAACTTTAGCTTCACCCTAACTTTAGCTTCAAGCCTAACCCTAACTATAGCTTCAAGCCTAACCCTAACTTTAGCTTCAACCCTAATACGTCAACCCTAACCCTAAAGGTACTGCCACACTAAACAATCCCGCTAGCGATCACGATAACGACGCATACTAATGCGATCGCTAGCGGGATTGTTTCTATATCGCTAAGTGCGGCCACATTTAGCGATATAGTTAACGACGCTATCGCCGTTAGCGATCTTCTTAACGACTTTAGCGGTACAAAAGTACCGCTAAATCGCTAAGAAAAGGTGCCACACTAGCGATATATACTTAACCAGCGGGAGTGCCGACGAGAAAATAGGGTCCGGAACGATTCCAGCGACGAGCGAGATCACAGCAGGAAGCTCGTCGCTGGCAGCTGCCGCACTGAACAACATCGCTAACGGGATCGCTAAATAGTGATGTTTTTTAGCGATCCCGTTAGCGATATTGTTCAGTGTGGCATACCCTTCACTTTAGCGTCAACCCTAACCCTAACTTTAGTCAGCTTCAAGCCTAACCCTAACTATAGCTTCAAGCCTAACCCTAACTTTAGCTTCAACCCTAACCCTAACTTTAGCTCAACCCTAACTTTAGCGTCAACCCTAACTTTAGCGTCAACCCTAACTTTAGCGTCAACCCTAACCCTAGCGTCAACCCTAACCCTAACTTTAGCGTCAACCCTAACCCTAACTTTAGCGTCAACCCTAACTTTAACGTCAACCCTAACTTTACGTCAACCCTAACTTTAGCGTTCAACCCTAACTTTAGCTCAACTACCACTAACCCTAACTTTAGCGTCAACCCTAACCCTAACTTTAGCGTCAACCCTAACCCTAACTTTAGCTTCCACCCTAACTTTAGGTTCAACCTAACCCTAACTTTAGCTTCAACCCTAACCCTAACTTTAGCTTCAACCCTAACCCTAATTAGCTTCAACCCTAACCCTAACTTTAGCGTCATCCTAACCCTAAACTTTAGCTTCACCCTAACTTTAGCTTCCACCACCTAACTTTAGCTTCAAGCCTAACCCTTACTTTAGCTTCAACCCTAACCCTAACTTTAGCGTCAACCCTAACCCTAACTTTAGCTTCACGCCTAACTTTAGCGTCAACCCTAACCCTAGCGTCAACCCTAACCCTAGCGTCAACCCTAACCCTAACTTTAGCGTCAACCCTAACCCTAACTTTAGCGTCAACCCTAAACTTTAGCGTCAACCCTAACTTTAGCGTCAACCCTAACTTTAGCTTCAAGCCTAACCCTAACATAGCTTCAAGCCTAACCCTAACTTTAGCTTCAACCCTAACTTTAGCGTTAACCCTAACTTTAGCGTCAACCCTAACTTTAGCGTCAACCCTAACTTTAGCGTCAACCCTAACTTTAGCGTCAACCCTAACTTAGCGTCAACCCAACTTTAGCGTCAACCCTAACTTTAGCGTCAACCCTAACTTTAGCGTCAACCCTAACTTTAGCGTCAACCCTAACCCTAGCGTCAACCCTAACCCTAGCGTCAACCCTAACCCTAGCGTCAACCCTAACTTTAGCGTCAACCCTAACTTTAGCGTCAACCCTAACTTTAGCGTCAACCCTAACTTTAGCGTCAACCCTAACTTTAGCGTCAACCCTAACTTTAGCGTCAACCTAACCCTAACTTTAGCTTCAACCCTAACCCTAACTTTAGCTTCCACCCTAACTTTAACTTCAAGCCTAATCCTAACTATAGCTTCAAGCCTAACCCTAACTTTAGCTTCAAGCCTAACCCTAACTTTAGCTTCACGCCTAACTTTAGCTTAAACCCTAACCCTAACTTTAGTTTCCACCCTAACCCTAACTTTAGCCCCAACCCTAACTTTAGCGTCAAACCCTAACTTTAGCATCAACCCTAACCCTAACTTTTAGCTTCAACCCTAACCCTAACTTTAGCTTCAACCCTAACCCTAACTTTAGCTTCAACCCTAACTTTAGCTTCAACCCTAACCCTAACTTTAGCGTCAACCCTAACCCTAACTTTAGCTTCAACCCTAACCCTAACTTTAGCTTCACACCTAACCCTAACTTTAGCTTCAACCCTAACTTTAGCCCCAACTGTAACCCTAATGGGAAAATGGAAATAAAAACTTTTAATTTTATTATTTTTCCCTATTCCTAACTAAGGAAGTGATAAAGGGGGGGGGGGTTTGATTTACTATTTTTTTTTATTTTGATCACTGTGATCGAGTCTATCGCAATGATCAAAATGAACCAATAGGAAAAATCTCCCATTGTTGCCAGGTGCCAGCCAGCAGATCTTGGCGGGTGCACTGCGCATGCGCCCACCATTTTCTCCCGGAAGACGACAGATGCCCGGGGACTTCAGGGGGCATGCAGGGACACCATAGGTACCGGGGTGATCGGGGGACCCTATTTCTCTCTCCTCTGATGTGCGATCACATCAGAGGAGAGAGAAATTAAATGGAAACTGATTTTTTTTTTGCGGTCGCCTTTATAACCGTTAATAAAGCGGATTGCAACACTGGGGTTGTTAAAAACCAACCGAATCATGTTCTCTGGAGTCGCCAGACCCCAGAGAAATTCCAACACTGAGGGGCCTATAACCTTAAACCACAGCGCAGTTAAAAAGCGGTGCTGTGGTTTAAGTGGTTTAGAGAATCCTGCTTTGAGCAGGGGCTTGGACCAGATGGCCCAGGAGGTCCCTTCCAACTCTACCATTCTATGATTCTAAGTACCCTTAACTGCCGCCGTTAAAAGGCATATCGGCGGTTGTTAACCCTTCACCCCCAAGGGTGGTTTGCACGTTAATGACCGGGCCAATTTTTACAATTCTGACCACTGTCTCTTTATGAGGTTATAACTCTGGAACGCTTCAACGGATCTTCGCGATTCTGAGACTGTTTTCTCGTGACATATTGTACTTCACGTTAGAAGTAAAATTTCTTCGATATACCTTGCGTTTATTTTGAAAAAAAACGCAAATATGGCGAAAATTTTGAAAATTTTGCAATTTCAAACTTTGAATTTTTTTTCCTTAAAACAGAGAGATATGTCACACAAAATAGTTAATAAATAACATTTCCCATGTCTACTTTACATCAGCACAATTTTGGAACCAAAATTTTTTTTGTTAGGAAATTATAAGGGTTAAAATTTGACCAGTGATTTCTCATTTTTACAACAAAATTTACAAAGCCATTTTTTTTAGGGACCACCTCACATTTGAAGTCACTTTGAGGGGTCTATATGGCAGAAAATACCCAAAAGTGACACCATTCTAAAAACTGCACCCCTCCCAAGGGACTCAAAACCACATTCAAGTAGTTTAATAACCCTTCAGGTACTTCACAGGAGCTGAAGCAATGTGGAAGGAAAAAATTAATTAACTTTTTAGCCACAAAAATGATCTTTTACAAAGTTTTTTATTTTCACAGGGTAAAAGGAGAAAATGGGCAATAAAGTTGTTGTGCAATTTCTCCTGAGTACGCCAAATACCCCATATGTGGGGAAAACCACTGTTTGGGCACACGGCAGAGCTCGTAAGGGAAGGAGCGCCGTTTGACTTTTTCAAACTAAAATTGGCTGGAATTGAGATTGGACCCATGTCGTGTTTGGAGAGCCCCTGCTGTGCCTAAACAGTGGAAACCCCCCACAAGTGCCCCCATTTGGGAAACTAGACCCCCAAGGAACTTATCTAGATCTTTGGTGAGCAATTTGAAAACCCCCCAAATGCTTTCACACAAGTTTATAACGTAAGCCGTAAAATTAAAAAATCATATTTTTTCCACAAAATTGATTTTTTTCACCCCAATTTTTATTTTCCCAAGGGGAACAAGACTCCAAAAGTTATTGTGCAAAATTTGTCCTGAGTGCGCTGATACCCCATAGGGGGAGTAAACCACTGTTTGGGTGCATGGCAGAGTTTGGAAGGGAAGGAGCGCCGTTTGACTTTTTCAACGCAGAATTGGCTGGATGCCATGTCGTGTTTGGAGAGCTCCTGATATGCCTAAACAGTGGAAACCCCCCACAAATGACACCATTTTGGAAACTAGACCCCTCAAGGAACTTATCTAGATGTGTGGTGAGCGCTATGAAGCCCCAAGTGCTTCACAGAAGTTTATAACGTACAGCCGTAAAATAAAAAATCCTTTTTTTTTTTTTTTTTTTTTTTTTTTTTTTTTTTTACAAAAATGATTTTTTCGCCCTCAATATTTTATTTTCACAAGGGTAACAGGAGAAATTGGACCCCAAAAGTTGTTGTCCAATTTGTCCTGAGTACGCCGATACCCAATATGTGGGAGTAAACTACTGTATGGGCGCACGTCGGGGCTCGGAAGGGAAGTAGTGACGTTTTGGATTGCAGACTTTGATGGAATGGTCTGGGGGAGTCATGTCGCATTTGGAGAGCCCCTGATGCGTCTAAACAGTGGAAACCCCCCACAACTGACCCCATTTTGGAAAATAGACCCCACAAGGAACTTATCTAGATGTGTGGTGAGCACTTTGAACCCCGAAGTGCTTCACAGAAATTTATAACGTACAGCCGTAAAAATAAAAAATCCTTTTTTTTTTTTTACAAAAATGATTTTTTCGCCCTCAATATTTTATTTTCACAAGGGTAACAGGAGAAATTGGACCCCAAAAGTTGTTGTCCAATTTGTCCTGAGTACGCTGATACCCAATATGTGGGAGTAAACTACTGTATGGGCGCACGTCGGGGCTCGGAAGGGAAGTAGTGACGTTTTGGATTGCAGACTTTGATGGAATGGTCTGGGGGAGTCATGTCGCATTTGGAGAGCCCCTGATGAATCTAAACAGTGGAAACCCCCCACAAGTGACCCCATTTTGGAAAATAGACCCCACAAGGAACTTATCTAGATGTGTGGTGAGCACTTTGAACCCCGAAGTGCTTCACAGAAGTTTATAACGTGCAGCCGTAAAAACAAAAAAATCATTTTTTTTTTACAAAAATGATTTTGTCGCCCCCAGTTTTTTATTTTCCCAAGGGTAACAGAAGAAATAGGACAAATTGCACAATAACTCTTGTGGTCCAGAGTACGCTGATACCCCATATGCGGGAGTAAACAACTGTTTGGGCGCATGGCAGAGCTCAGAAGTGAAGGAGCACCGTTTGACTTTTTCAATGCAGAATTGGCTGGAATTGAGATCAGACGCCATGTCACATTTGGAGAGCCCCTGATGTGCCTAAACAGCGGAAACCCCCCAATTCTAACTCCAACCCTAACCCCAACACACCCCTAACCCTAGTCCCAACCCTAACCACAAACCTAACCCTAACACACCCCTAACCGTAATCCCAACCCTAATCCTAACGTTAGCGCCAACTCTAACCCTAACCATAACGGGAAAATGGAAATAGATACATTTTTTTAATTTTATTATTTTTCCCTAACTAAGGGGGTGATAAAGGGGGGTTTGATTTACTATTTATAGCGGGTTTTTATGATTGGCAGCTGTCACGCTAAAAGACGCTTTTTATTGCAAAAAATAGTTTTTTGCATCACCACATTTTGAGAGCTATAATTTTTGCATATTTTGGCCCACAGAGTCATGTGAGGTCTTATTTTTTGCGGGACGAGGTGACGTTTTTATTGGTACCATTTTTGAGCACGTGACATTTTTTGATCGCTTTTTATTTCGATTTTTGGGAGGTTAGAATGAACAAAAATCAGCAATTCATGAATTTCTTTTGGGGGAGGCGTTTGTACCGTTCCGCGTGTGGTAAAATTGATAAAGCAGTTTTATTCTTCGGGTCAGTACGATTACGGCGATACCTCATTTATATCATTTTTTTATGTTTTGGTGCTTTTATAGCATGAAAACAATTTTATATAAAAAATTATTATTTTTCCATCGCTTTATTCTGCGAGCTATAACTTTTTTATTTTTTCGCTGATGATGCTGTATGACGGCTCGTTTTTTGCGGGACAAGATGACGTTTTCAGCGGTACCATGGTTATTTATCTCGGTCTTTTTGATCGCGTGTTATTCCACTTTTTGTTCAGCGGTATGATGATAAAGCATTGATTTTTTTTTTTTTTTTAAGGGGTTCATTAAAGGGGTTAACTAGTGGGACAGTTTTATAGGGGGGTTGTTACGGACGCGGCGATACCAAATATGTGTACTTTTATTGTTTTGGTTTTTTTATTTATAGGAAAGAATGAATTTATTGGGGAATATATTTTTTTTTTTTTCGATTTTTTTTTTTTACCACTTTTTATTTTTATTTTTTTTTACTTTTATACTTTGTCCCAGGGTGGGACATCACTGTATTTTAGCAGATCGCTGGTGTGACAGTGTGCACAGCACTCTGTCACACCAGCGATCGCTCTGGCACTGCTGCAGGCTTCCCCAGCGCCTGCTCTCAGCAGGCACTGAGGAAGCCGCCTCCCTGCAGGACCCTGGCGCCATCTTGGATCCGGGGACCTGGAGGGAGGACGGACCCTCGGAACAGCGCGACACATCGCGCTGCTCTGAGGGTCTCAGGGGAGCGCGCAGGGAGCCCCCTGTCTGCGCGATCCTCCCCTGTGCCCCGGGTACACCGCGATCATGTTTGATCGCGGTGTGCCAGGGGTTAATGTGCCGGGAGCGGTCCGTGACCGCTCCTGACACACAGTCACGGGTGTCAGCTGTGATAATCAGCTGACACCCGGCGGCGATCTGCTGCGCTCCCCTCGGGAGCGCAGCTGATCGCCCGTGACGTACTATTCCGTCCATGGGAATAAGGTCCAGGGTCACATGGAGGAATAGTACGTCTGATGGCAGAGAGGGGTTAAGGGGTTAAAGGAATTGACCTTTTCAAAAGAAAATCCTTGTCCCTGGGTGCACTTCATTATGAAAAAAAACAAACTGAGCCTTACTCTCCCAGCCCCAGGTCCAAAACAGAGTCTCTGATGCTGCTTCCGTAACATAACCACTGCAGCCATTATCAGAAACAGTGAATGGAGGTGGAAAGTCAGCAGTGGACCCAGGAAAGGTGAGTAAAGACCTTTTTTCTTTTTTTTTTTTTTTAACAAATTGTACTGGAGAACGGTATTATCTGAATGGAGACAACCGCTTTAAGAGGATTTCTGTGATTTTACATTAAGGGCCTATCTTTGGAATAAGTAAATCATTGTGAGTTTAGTGGGACCCCCACCTATAAGCACAACAAAAGCACTCAATGGAGCAGTAGTACTGAATACTAGACACAGTCGCATGTGCACAGATGATGCAGAGTCAATTACTGCAGTGACGGAACTCTCACCCATCACTCAATGATGGCCTACTTTAAAAATAAGTCAATATTAAATGCAGACAAAACCCATAAGAAAAAAATAGTATCCAGGCAAACATCAGTAATACTTGCCTGTTCAAATTGCTTCATTTTGAAAACTTTTTCAGAAAAGTTCAACAGTAATCCTCTCGAAATTTCACTCTTAAGAACCTTCAAGATAATGTAATAAACACATGTGTTATATGCCAAAGCAGTTTATCAACTATTGCAGCCAAAATAGTTCAGTTTTATTGGAATTAGCATGTAAAGGAATAATAAAGGAGTATGAAGTTCTCTCTTTTCTGTACCAGTCATGACTTGTATTGTTTAAGATTACTGTACTCGTTTTTATTATGTATACCTCTCCTCACATGTAAAGCACCATGGAATAAATGGCGTTATAATAATACATAATAATAACAACAACAACAGAGTGACTAGCTAAAATCAAAAAGCTACAAGTTTAAAGCTTGCCAAACCAATGCAAATGTAGCACAGTGGCTCAGAGGTTTATTTTTTATATACATGTTGTAGGAGCTGAAATGACAATCGATCAGTTGGGCTGCGAGGCTTTTAATAGAAAGAATATGATACCCTTTACAACCACATACATACACTCATGCAAGAGCCGAGTGCTTTTGCCTCCTGAGCAGGGCACTTCAGAATAGTGGTTTAAGAGATCAAAAGGAGGTTTCAGAACCAGGACCCCCACTAATCAGCAAGGCACTTAATGAGGTTGTTCAAGCTCGGGACAAATGTCTGCAGTCACTATATACATGCGGTCACTTGCTTGCACCTGCAATACCACGGAATCTTGACAGAGTACCTCAGCAACCTCATTAAATGCCCTGCTGATTAGTGGGGGGCCCTGGTCCTGAGACCTCCTTCAAGTGCCTAGAATATATTAAAAAAAACATGTTCTAGCATAGGTACACTTTATGTGACGTCTAATTTTAATACTATAAAGAAATGCAAAACTACATTATTATTATATATATATATATATATTATATATATATATATATATATATATATATATATATACACACATGCAAATATACATTGTGTGCACAATTATTAGGCAAGTGAGTTAGTTGACCATATCATTTTTATGTATATTTTCCAACTCCAAGCTGTAAAGACTTAAATGCTTATTGGATGAAGCAGATCAGGTGGTTCGTATGTGTGTAAATAGAGAAGGTGAGGCCTAAGGGATCAACACTATCAAGGTGGGCAGAGTTATTAGGAAGCGGGCCAGAAAAAGATTTAACTGACTCTGAAAAGTCCAAAATTATTAAAAGCCTTACAGAGAGATGCAGCCATCTTGAAATTGCTAAAATATTATGGCACAATCACAGAACCATCAAGTAGTTTTGATGCAAATACTCAATAGGATCACAAAAAGCATGTTGAGGAAAAAATAAGACACTAACTACCAAAGACATGAGAAGAATCAAATGTGAAGTGTTCAGGAACCCATTATCCTCCAGTGCTGTCATATTCCAGAACCACAACCTCCCTGGAGGCCCAGAAGTACAAGGTGTTCAGTGCTCAGAGACATAGCGAAGGTAAGGGAGGCTGAGACCCCACCACCACTGAACAAGACATTACTTGAAACGTCAAGTAAGAAATATCTGAAGACAGATATTTCAAAGGTTTTATGGACTGATGAGAGGAGAATGATTCTTGACAGACTAGATGGTTGGATCCATGGCTGGATCAGTAACGTGCGAAGACTAAAACTCCATTGCGACTCAGGCGCCTGCAGGGTGGAGGTGGGTTACTGGTATGGGCCGATATTACTAAAGATGAGCTAGTTTGACCCTCTCAGGCTGAAGATGGACTCAAAATCAACTCCCAAACCTACTGCCAGATTTTAGAAGACACTGTCTTCAAGCAGTGGTACAGGTACAAGTCTACATCTTCCCAGAAAAGCATGATTGTTATATGCAGAGCAATGCTCCATCGCATGCATCGAAGTACTGCATTGCTTGGCTAGCCATTGCTTGGTCCAGGCTTGATGTTTTTACTTGTGTCTCGTTCAGTGGAGCTATCAGATTTAAGCCTTTCTTACCTTTTCCATGTCTCTGAGCACTGAACACCTTGGACTTCTGGGCACTCGGGAAAAGTTGCAGTTATGGATGATGACCGCACTGGCAGTTAATGTGTGTCTTTTTTTCCAACGTATTTTTGTGACCCTGTTGACTATTTGCAACAAAACTTTCACCTGATATGTTTCGCACAAATTAAGCATTCAAGTTTATACAGCTTGGAGTTGGACAATCTGCATAAAAATTATTGATATGGTGAAAATACTGATTAGCCTAATATATACACTGTGTGTGTAGAATTATCTAATAACTTCTACTTTGCAAAAACTATTTTTGAGGCAGATACAGTATACTGGATAGAAATTAATCTTCTGTTATGACTACTGATCCAATGTTTGTACAGGGATATATGGAATGGCCATGGTCACAAGTACAATAATATGCCACACCTCATAAGTTATTGTCTGATTTTCATGTGCACATTCTTAGACCAAGTTACAGCTATAAGAAAGTGGAAAACCCTGGCAACTTCGATCAAGCCTCATGGGATGTTGTCATTATGGTCTAAACTTGTTAATTCTTGTATCTTTTTTTTATCTTTCTCCTCTTTATGGTCTCTTTTTCAGGCATTATGTCTCAGTAAACCATTTTGTACTGCTTGATACATCTAAAATAATGAACTAAAAATAAAAAAGTTTACTTTGAACCATGTAATGTACCTTATGAACAGCTCCTTGTATATCGGAGGCAGACAGGGATATGTTTTCATTGAGAAGTAAAGTAGCAATAATGGAAAGAAGTTTACAACAGCAAGATGACGACATCTGTGGCACTTGCAGCATGTCTGTCACGGTCTAAGGAGAGAAGAAACAACAACAACAAAAAAAATTATACTATTTTCCATTAGATTGAAGGCTCAGCCAGGTGAACAGGTATAAGGGGGACACTTACCGCACATACGCGCTCAGGATAGGTGACCTTTGAACCCTGGCTATGTTTCACCAAGATACTTAGTGCATCCAGTACCCGCTTTTATTTGATCTGAACATCCTGCACTCTGAGCTGGAGTCATTTTCCCCGCCAGGTCCATAAGTGCGTTCTTGAAGAAGAAAAAAAAAAACACACACTTAATACAGTGACTATATTCAAGTTCATTTGTTCAGTCCTATAAGTAATAATTTACACTGAAAGTACCCAGGGGTATAAGAATAAAAAAAAAACAAATGTGCTAGAATGTCTACATTTTGATGGGACCCTTTTTGATAAACAGCATATCCTGCTGTGCTTTTTCAAACAGATAAAAGGGACATAAATGCACATGGCTGCAAAAATATGCCTTAACTACTGTTACGGCATACATCAAGTCAGATTGGATGTAATGTAAAAAAACAGACGCAAACTAGTCTGCATAATAACGGGGGCTCATTGTCTTATGTTACATGCCTACTTTATAAGTAAACAAACACAAAGGGTGACAGTAAAGAGGTCACAATCTATTCATGACCACCCATAATCTGAACTTTAAATTAAAATTTATTTTCATATGTGATCATACCTGAATGTTACTAAAAAGTGGTTCAAATTGCTCCTTGTGGATATATGATGTAGCTGAATCCACAAACTGCTTGAAAACATTTCCCACCAAAGTCCAGGGAAGAGAGACTTCTTCCTCGGTAATCGGACCCATCTTCTGTAGGAGGAGTTGAATTGTCTACCAAACACAATAGAAACGTTGCAGACAAAATGTAAACTGAATATGTACAGGCTCTGCAAATCCCAGTCCAGAATACACAGATGCCATGCAGATACAGGTGTCTTAGGCTAGTTTCACACTAGCGTTCGGCAGGGCTGCGTACTTCCTCCGTCAAGCCCTGCCCACTGCCGCACCTCTTCCTTTCAGCGCCGCCTACCTCTTTATGCGTCCTGCGTACCCTATCTTTAACATTGGGTACGCAGGCCATGTGGATGTATGCGGACGCCTCCGCATGCGTCGTTTTGGCGCTGCTCCGACCTGCGTGGAACGCAACATGTAAAAAAGAGGCATGTGGAGGCGTCCGCATACATCCTCATGGCCTGCGTACCTAATGTTAAAGACAGGGTACGCAGGACGCATGCAGAGATAGGCAGCGCTGAAAGGAAGAAGTGCGGCAGTGGGCAGGGCTTGACGGAGGAAGTACGCAGCCCTCCCAAACGCTATTGTGAAACTAGCCTTAGTGGCTAGGAGCATTAACACAATTCTTTGCTGCACTGGATGCGGAGTTTTGGACGCATGCCAGAGAATAAGATGGGCCTTCTTGATTTATTACACTGCTCTGTTACAATGAAAGCTAATGAGGGAAACTTGGCTCTTATTTTCTAGGAATAGCCATAATAAAGCTTATAAAACACACTTAAAAGAGGACTTTGATTATTTTTCCCCTGTGGGGCTAAGAACTTACAAGCAGGTAGTTATAAAGTATTTGTTCTGCCCAGCACCAATCTCTACAGGCAATCGTGCGACTTCCGGTGACATCACGTCGACCGATCAGTTTGTTCTCTCGCTCTGCAGAAGGGGTGTTACTACTGATGTTATGCTGATTGACAGCTGGCTCCCCGCTGCCTAACTATGGCAGGACAGACTGAAAGAGGAGCACCTCTGTTGATGTAAGTGCAACAAAGTAGCAGAACCACTGAAAGGAGCAGTCCTTGACCACTCTGAGGCAGAAGAGATCAGCGCCTAGCAGAACAGGCAGGTGATTAGCAACTACCTGCCTGTAAGTTCTTAGCCACAAAACGAAAAATTAACAAAGTCTGTGATAAAGCCACTGGTATTGCACTTCTTTAATTCACACTCCAGATGGGAACTCATTAGGAACTCCAATCATATTTGTTTCTTCAGGAGACACTTTATTACCTTTGGGGCACAAGAGTGAAACATATTTCGGACACCTTTACATGTCTCAAACAGGAGCTTCCCCAAACCATCAGCCTTCTGGGGATGTTCCTTCAGATCTAAGAACATGAAGTTAAATAGTCCATTCAAGTCAGGCACCTAAAACAAAATGGAAAAACAGTTTACTTGACAGAAGTAAGATCAAAAAGAATACGTAATGTATTGAAACCAAAAAATCTGGTCCTTACCTTACGCATTAAAAATGAAAAGCTCTCTGCTGCAAAGTTCCGGATATGCTCTTTCTGATGAGCCAACAATGAACTGTATAAGCTAAAAGATAGAGGTGTTAATATTTCTACACTTTCGTCAACATTTTTCATTACGACACAGATAATAATGTTCTTTTAAAATTAAATTCTAACTCTGTCCTGTCACTGGACCGAATATTGGTCATAGAAAGAGACAAAACATAAAATGCCCAAAGAGATGTGTGCCATCAAGAATTGCATTGGCAACTCTAGTGTCCAACCAGCACTGTGTCTCAGCACACCCGGTAGGTTCTGGATGAAGATTATAGTGACACTAATCCACTTTTCTAATAAAACTAATAAATCTTTCAACCTAGATCACTGCAGGTATAGTTTGTGCCATCGATGTATTATCTCAAGTTGGCTTTTTTACTATCTACTCAAAATCTACTGACTGGATGAGGCAAGGAATACATATAAAGTCAACAATGCTCTATCGGAAAGGAAGAAATAACGGGTTAAAACAAATTACTTTTTTGCCAATGTCACAAGGATAATTAAATTAGCTACCATATCGCCCTATTTAGAAGATTACACTACCAAAAGTGTCAATAGTCTTTGGTAAATACCTGTATATTACCGGCATGTCCTTCACCATCATTCTCCACAAGTACTTGTACAGGTAAGACAAGGATGTAAATGTCCATTCTATTTGTTCAGTATCTTTTGTATCAAGCAAGGAAGAAATAGCTTTAAAGAAATCTTGAAAATGAGGGTAGAAGTCAGCCTGAAGATCTCGAGCCAGCTGGACCACCAGACTAAACGGAAGCAGCAATATTATAATGAATACAACCAAGTTGCATAGTATGAATACATATGTAATAGAGTGGTAGGGGATCATCTGAGACCACAATGTAATGTGTACTTTTAAACATGAAGAATGGCCATAAATGGGCACATTTTTCAGGTGATTAGGGTTGTGTAGGGAGATGTATAGTAATCTAGTGGATTAAAATCACAACGGGGTTTTCAATCCTTTTTTTTTTTTACATAATGAAATGGTTCTTTTAAAATAAAGAAAGAACCGCTATTAAATAGTCAAAACCCCACCAATCCAGCTCCACCATCAAAAACCGATATAATGACAACCGTCCATCACTCACTGGACCCTGCAGCCAAGCAGTGACGACAGTGGTCAGATGACTGTATGGATGCAAAGTCATCACTTCTGGTCCCAGAGGAGACCACCCAGGGAAGGGGTGGTAGGTGGGGGGGCTCACTGGATTAACAAGAGCTCATACTGGTAAGTTTCAGTTTTAAAATGGTGTTAAAAAGAAAAACCTTTAAAGCCACACGAGAACAGTAACCCACAATCACTTTAAAAGAAATAACTAGGGCCAGACAACACTATTTTGATGGAGTGCCGTAGTTAGAGTTTCTGAAAACTTAGGTGATCACCTGAAATCAGTATAGTACACATTTTACATAACGTACAAGATTGGATCCCACAGTTATAGAACATCATATGATGACCTGTACATACTCAAGCAGAGGCTGGTAGGCAAGGCTATTCTTCACTTGGAGGTGCGTTTTCAAACTTTGCACTATGGCATTCTGGTGGTAAACGAGCAGGTGGAATGACTGGCATTTGCTGCACACTTCCCTGTAGAATGTGACTGTAGAACAAAAAATTAGTCTTCCTTCAGCTTATCCTTTCACCTTACTAAAAACGACCTTTGGACATAATGCATATCTGTGGGTACTTGAAGAAAGTCAACAAAAGCAAAACATTGGATTCATTTAGTTAAACCCCTTCCCAGCATGGTGATTTTCCATTTTTGCATTTTAGTTTTTTCCTTCCCATTTTTGCAAGAACCATACATTTATTTCTCATTTTCTAGTCACATATCTGTATGAGAAATTATTTTTGGCAGGACGTGTTTTAATTTTGAATGGCAAGGTTAATTATACCATTCAACATACTGTAAAAGAAAAAAAAAATGAAAAAAAAAATTCCAAGGGTGGTGATTATTTTTCTTTACTATTATTACTGAATTGATTAATTTATTATTTTGAAAGACCGGACTTTTAAAGACTTGGAAGTGCCAAATATGTTTTTTGGGGTTTGATTTTTTTTTTTTTTTTTTTTAAAAAGGGGAGAAATGAGAGCAATTCCAAATATATAATATATATATAAGACATATATATCTATATCTATCTCTATATATATATAGAGATAGATATAGATATATATGTCTATATCTATATATATATATATATAGTATATATAATATAGAATATATATGTCTATATATATTATATATATATAATATATATATATTGTATATCTAGACGTATATATGTCTATATCTATATCTAATTATATCTATATATATATATAATATATATATATATAGATATTAGATAGATATAGATATAGATATAGAATATATACGTTAGATATATATATATATATATATATAACACATATATACACACACATACATATACACACACACACACACTAGATGGTGGCCCGATTCTAACGCATCGGGTATTCTAGACTATGTATGTAGTTTATTTATGAAGATTTAAGAATAATGCAATGAATACACAGGATTTTCCGCGTAAATATCATTAAATGTTATTGCTCATAGAGGCTGCTGCTGGGGTATATGTGGAAGCTGCTGCTGGGGTATATATGTGGAGGCTGCTGCTGGGGTATATATGTGGAGGCTGCTGCTGGGGTTTAAGTGGAGGCCACTGGTCGGGGTACTTCCGCTGCGAGCAGCCGGGAGATACCCGGCTGGCGTCGCAGATGACCTCCATGCGACAGGAGATGACCTAATAGCGGTGGCGTTTGTGGTTCAAATCCTATGCCGGAATGCGCCTGTCGCTGTTTGGTCGTGACCAATCAGCGACACGGGATTTCCGTTACAGACAGAATTAGACGATTATATGGTAGATATATGTATACTAGATGGTGGCCCGATTCTAACGCATCGGGTATTCTAGAATATGTATGTAGTTTATTTATGAAGATTTAAGGATAATGCAATGAATACACAGGATTTTTCGGGTAAAATAAATACATTATTAGCACCGGTCATCTCCCGGTGCATCGCCGCTGACCTCCGTGCGGCAGATAAGCCGCTAACGGCCACCATCTTTTTTCTGAAATCCCGCATACCTGATTGGCCGCGGCCGGACCAATCAGCGACGCGGGATTTCCTGAACAGAAAGACAGACAGACGGGATAAGACGATTATATATATTAGATAGATTAGATAGATGTTACTGTGTATTACCTCATATTACTGTGTATTACCTCATGGTACCGTACTGTTATACCTCATTTTACTGTGTATTACCTCATTTTACTGTGTATTACCTCATGTTACTGTATATTACCACATGTTACTGTATATTGCCACATGTTACTGTATATTACCACATGTTACTGTATATTACCACATGTTACTGTATATTACCACGTTACTGTATATTACCTCATGTTACCTGTGTATTACCTCATGTCACTGTGTATTACCTCATGTCACTATGTATTACCTCATATCACTGTGTATTACCTCATGTTACCGTATATTACCTCATATTACTTCATGTTACCTGTGTATTACCTCATATTACTGTGTATTACCTCATTTTACTGTGTATTATCTTATGTTACTTATGTATTACCTCATGTCACCTGTGTATTACCTCATGTCACTGTGTATTATCCGTGTTCAGTAAACGTGACAGAAGTACATCAGACACTGACTGACAAAACACGTTCAGTACATCATGGGCAGTTGGTGAGTCACATGACCACATGGGCGGAGTTAGCCCTGCGTCGCTGATGTTACTGTGTTTTACTTCATGTCACTGTGTATTACCTCATATAACTGTGTATTACCTCATGTTACCGTATATTACCTCATGTTACCTGTGTATTACCTCATATTACTGTGTATTACCTCATGTGAGTCACATGACCACATGGGCAGAGTTAGCCCTGAGTTGCTGATTGGCCGCGGCCGGACCAATCAGCGATGCGGGATTTCCTGGACAGACAGAGACAGACAGGATAAGACGATTATATATACAGATAAATATATAATTTTTTTTTTTTTTTTAAGAATTATTTCTTTAAACTAGTTTAGTCCCTCTTAGGAGACTGTGATTGCAGTATATAGTATGAACAATTGCAGGTTTAAGTCTCCTTTGAACAATAGCCACAGGTACATTGGCTCAGTGGTTAGCATTGCAAATTTCATCAAGGACAACATCTGGTGTTCGTATGTTCTCCCAGTGTTTGCGTGGGTTTCCTTCAGATTCTTTGCTTTTTACCCAACAATCCAGAGACATACTGATAGGGAATTTAGATTCTGAGCCCCAATGGGGACAGCGATGATAATGTTGGTAAAGTGCATAATAAATAATACATAAATATGAGCACTTTGAAGGTAGTTATGAGGATCTTCCGCAGACACATGGCTGTCATGGAAACCCTTCGGCACACCACGATTGCATTGCAGGGAGGTTCATGTGCATTCAGAACACTTAAGGAACCCACTGCGGAGTGGAACAGCCTCCTGAAGTCACAATTAATAAACTGAGTCCACCTGTGTGTAATTTATTCTCAGTATATCTACAGCTGTTCTGTGAAAGTCTCAGAGGTTTGTTTGAGAACATTTAGGATCAAGCAGCATCATGAAATCCAAGTAACACACCAGACAGGTCAGGGATAAAGTTGTGTAGAAGAGTGCAGCTAGCAATAGTTCAAGCTCTGAACATCTTTCGGAGCACTGTTTAATCCATGGTCCAAAAATAGGAGTATGGCACAATTGCAAACCTACTGGCGGTGGCAGCAGATTCATGCTGTGAGGATGCTTTTTTCAGCAGGGACAAGGAAACTAGTCAAGAGTTGATGGGAAGATGAATGGAGCTAAATACAGAGCAATCCTAGGGTAAACTTTGTTAGAGACTGAAAAAGACTTGAGCCAGGGGCATTTGTTCAACTTCCAGCAGGACAACGACCCTAAATATATTGCTGAAGCTACAATGGAATGGTTTAGATTAGACATGGCAAAGTGCGGACTTCGGGCCACAACAGGTCCGCAGACCGAGACAGCTGAGAGGCTGAAAATAGTGGCCCACAGGCAGCACCACACTCTCCCTCACCCGTTGTCTGCATCCGCGCTGAATGCATTGGTGGAGGATGGGCCTCAGACCCCCTCTTCCACCAGAGTGTGAAACAACTGACGCAATGATGTCATTTCATCGTGCCAGCTGTACACTGCGGAGAGTCAGCGCACCGGAGACCGTAGCAGAAAGCCAGGGAAACGGAAGTGAGGAGAGTACGTAGAGGTTTTTTTTTTCATGTGTATGGGATGTTTGGCTGGACATGGGGAGGCTGCTTGTGGGGCTCTCATGATGGACACATGGAGGTGCGTGTGGGGCTCTCATGATGGACACGTGGAGGTGCTTGTGGGGCTCTCATGATGGACACGTGGAGGTGCGTGTGGGGCTCTCATGATGGACACGTGGAGGTGCGTGTGGGGCTCTCATGATGGACACGGGAGGTGCTTGTGGGGCTCTCATGATGGACACGGGAGGTGCGTGTGGGGCTCTCATGATGGACACGTGGAGGTGCGGTGGGGCTCTCATGATGGCACGGGAGGTGCTTGTGGGGCTCTCATGATGGACACGGGGAGGTGCGTGTGGGGCTCTCATGATGGACACGTGGAGGTGCGTGTGGGGCTCTCATGATGGACACGGGGAGATGCTTGTGGGGCTCTCATGATGGACACGGGGAGGTGGTGTGGGGCTCTCATGATGGACACGGGGAGGTGCGTGTGGGCATGAGACACGGGGGTGGTTGGTCTCATGATGGACACGGGAGGTGCGTGTGGGCTCTCATGAGGACACGTGGAGGTGCGTGTGGGGCTCTCATGATGGACACGTGGAGGTGGCATGTGATGGGGGGGCTCTCATGAAGGACACGGGGAGGTGCGTGTGGGGCTCTCATGATGGACACGGGGAGGTGCGTGTGGGCTCTCCTGATGGACACGGGGAGGTGCCTGTGGGGCTCTCATGATGGACACGGGAAGGTGCGTGTGGGGCTCTCATGAAGGACACGGGGAGGTGCGTGTGGGGCTCTCATGATGGACACGTGGAGGTGCATGTGGGGCTCTCATGAAGGACACGGGGAGGTGCGTGTGGGGCTCTCATGATGGACACGGGGAGGTGCGTGTGGGGCTCTCCTGATGGACACGGGGAGGTGCCTGTGGGGCTCTCATGATGGACACGGGAAGGTGCGTGTGGGGCTCTCATGATGGACACGGGGAGGTGCGTGTGGGGCTCTCATGAAGGACAAGGGGAGGTGCGTGTGGGGCTCTCACGATGGACACGGGGAGGTGCGTGTGGGGCTCTCATGATGGACACGGGGAGGTGCATGTGGGGCTCTCATGATGGACACGGGGAGGTGCGTGTGGGGCTCTCATGCTATATATAAGGGGCTGTATTTGGGTTCAAACGGTAGCTAGGGGAATGACAGCACCCTTAATGCTGCTCAACATTAAGGGATATTAATAATTATGTTAATATTAATTGTATTCTGATATTAATATTGAGCAGAAGTAATTTCAGACTATTGGTTCAGCCCTCCACAATCACACTGTGGCACCTCGGGAAAATGAATTGCCCTCCCCTGGTTTAGATCAAAGCATATTCATGTGTGTGAATGGTCAAGTCACAGTCCGGACCTAAATCCCATTGAGAATCTGTAGTAAGGTTTGAAAATTGCTGCTCAAGGACGCCTCCATCCAATCTCACTGAGCTAGACTGCAAGGTAGAATGGCCAAAAATGTCAGCCTCTAGATGTACAAAGCTGGAAGAGACATGTACCCCGAAAGATTGGCAGCAGTAATTACAGTGAAAAGTGGACCTACAAAGTTTTGACTCGGGGACTGAAAACAAATGCACGTCACAATTCTCAGATTTAGATTTTTAAAATACTTACAGTTTACTTAGTGTAGGTATATCACATAAAATACATTTAGGTTTGTGGCTGAAAAGTTTGCAGGGTATGAAAACTATTTCAAGGCACTGCAGTTTCTGAATGGTACTCACGTTTGAGCAGTCCGTGTCAGGAGACAAAAGTAGAGGGGTGATACCGTTCACTTCATGCTAAAGTGAATATAATGCGGACCCAGCCACCTTCAGATTAAATGTAATTCCTGTACTTTGTCTCCAACACAAAGATAAAAAGGAAAACTTTGGCAAGTCTACATTGTATCCATTTCTAGGTATTGCAAAAGGAAGATTTTACTTAATATTTACTTTGGTATCTTACATAAGCCATTGTATCAAGAAACAAATGTAACAATCCATTTGTATCCACTAGCAATAAATAGTCACTAAAACAGTACAGATGTTGCAATTTTGCAGTGTTTTTTAATGCAAGTTTTAGGCTGCGTTTTACAGTCCAAGCAAAAGCTTTGAAGTTTCGGAAATCTCATGTACATACACTGTTATTTTTTTCCTGACTAAGACTATGTTCACAAGTTGCTTTTTTGCTGCATTTTTCTCTGCAGGCAAATCCTGCCTGCTCTCTTGGCAGTAAAGAAGCTCCTTACAAAAAGCAGTTTTTGCTGCGTTTTTCATAATTCCAAAATTCAGCTTTGCTTCCACCACAGAAGCATGAACACAGGTCAGCAATGCAAGACATAAGTGAAACCATAAAACTATTTTTGGAAAAAGGGCAATTTGATCAAATTATTTAGTGGAAAAAGATTTTTGTGTCTTAAAAAATAGTGACTATTGTGAACAAAAAAGTTCACATGAGTTCATGAAAAAATACACAATTACAAATGTAAGTGGTTTGGGTGGTGAAGTGGTCAGGAATAGTTTACCCAAGGGCTCTTTCAGATGTCCGTGTCCGGTAAATGTGGTAAGTTTTCACACACACCAGAGACACTTACACACGGTCAAGCGAATAGGTCTGTGCAAATGTCAGTGTGTTACTGCGTGGGCAAAACACGCGGATATATCCATGTTTTTAACAGCAGCATGGGTCGCAAACCATTCTGCACACGGATGACATCCGTGTGTCATCAGTGCGACACGTACCGGCACCTGGGAAGCAGCGGTACTGTTAGCACTATCCCGGTACTTAAGACAGCTCTTGCATGCGATCAGTGGAATACAACTCTCAACATTTTCCCCTGCTAGCACTGATCACATCTTGAGCAGGGGAGAATGATGAGAGCTCTCTACAGCAGGGTTCCCCAACTTCAGTCCTCAAGGCTCACCAACAGGTCATGTTTTCAGGATTTCCTTTGTATTGCACAGGTGATAATTGCATCACCTGTGCAATACAAAGAAAATCCTGAAAACATGACCTGTTGGTGGGCCTTGAGGACTGGAGTTGGGGAACACTGCTCTACAGCACACGGGAACAGTGCAAACAGTACCGCTGATTACCAGCACCTGTGGTACTGATGCGGCACATGGTTGCCACACGTATACCACAAGTATTACACACAGGGATAGCGCCGATACTGGTTTTTCCAGTACTGTAAATATCAGGACATGTGAAAGAGCCCTAAAGCCCCTGTCTCACACACATCGCTGCCTGGAGTCACTAGTTTTGTGACGCAGCAGCGATCTCCCCAGCGATATCGCTGTGTGTGACATTCAGCGACGATCAGCCCCCCTGTCGGGTATCGCTGATCGTCGCGGAATGTCCTGGACATTTTTTTGATCGCTGGTCTCCCGCTGGCCAGCACGCATCGCTGCGTGTGACAGGCGGGAGACCAGCGATCCGCTGGTAACCAACTATACAGCGGGTTTCCAGGCGCAGGGCTGTGCCTAGAAACCCGCTGTGTAAAGCCTGGGTCTCACATAGCGATACACCAGCGATCCCGACAACGATCAGGATCGCTGGTGTATCGCTACATGATCGCTGCACATGATCAGCACAACGACACTGCGGGTAAACATCGCTTAGTTACCCGCTGTGTACCTTGGATACCAGCGCCCTGATGCAGGCGGTGCCTGGAAACCCGCTGTGTACCTTGGTTACCAGCTCCCTGCATCAGGGCGCTGGTATCCAAGGTACACTGCGGGTAACTAAGCGATGTTTACCCGCAGTGTCGTTGTGCTGATCATGTGCAGCGATCATGTAGCGATACATCAGCGATCCTGATCGTTGTCGGGATTGCTGGTGTATCGCTATTTGAGACCCAGGCTTTAACCCCTTAACGACCGCCGATACGCCTTTTATCGGCGGTCATTAAGGGTACTTAAACCACAGCGCCGTTAATTAACGGCGCTGTGGAAAAAGTGAATAGCGCCCCCCAGAGGCGCATTTTCTCCCGGGTCTCGGCTACCGTTAACGCTGCCATTCACCCCCATTTGAGGGCGCATCGCGACGCATGCCGTAAAGCGGCATGCGTTTGCGACGTGCCATCATTCAGTGACGGAGCCTCGGACGCGAGCTGCAGCGTTTGGGCTCCGTCACCGCTAGCGCAGATGAATCATCTGCTGATTCCTCTGCGCTAGCGGGTATAGCATAACGCGATCGCGTTATGCTATACTGTTACCAGCCCGTCAACGCTATGTGTTGAACGGGCTGGTAAAACGCAAAATGAACCTAGCCTTAGGGTTAGGGTTATAATTAGGGTTATAATTAGGGTTAGGGTTACAATTAGGGTTAGGGTTAAAATTAGGGTTAGGGTTAAAATTAGAGTTAGGGTTATAATTAAGGTTAGGGTTACAATTAGGGTTGGAATTAGGGTTGGGATTTAGGTTAGGATTAGGGTTAGGGGTGTGTTGGGATTAGGGTTGGAGCTAGAATTGAGGGATTTCCACTATTTAGGCACATCAGGGGGTCTCCAAACACGACATGGCGTTCAAAAAGTCAAATGGCGCTCCCTCCCTTCCGAGCCCTGCCGTGCGCCCAAACAGTGGTTTACCCCAACATATGGGTTATCAGCGTACTCAGGAGAAATTAGAACCCCAAAATTGGTGTGCAATTTGTCCTGTTACCCTTGGGAAAATAAAAAATAGCTGTCTAAAAAAATCATTTTTGAGAAAAAAAATGATTTTTCATTTTCACGGCTCTGCGTTTATAAATTTCTGTGAAGCATTTGGGGGTTCAAAGTGCTCACCACACATCTAGATAAGCTCCTTAAGGGGTCTAGTTTCCAAAATGCGGTCACTTGTGGGGGTTTTTCAATGTTTAGACACATCAGGGGGGCTCCAAACACGACGTGGCTTTCAAAAAGTCAAATGGCGCTCCCTCCCTTCCGAGCCCTGCCGTGCGCCCAAACAGTGGTTTACCCCAACATATGGGGTATCAGCATACTCAGGACAAATTGCACACCAATTTTGGGGTTCTAATTTCTCCGGTTACCCTTGGGAAAATAAAAAATAGCTGGCTAAAAAAAATCATTTTTGAGAAAAAAAATGATTTTTCATTTTCACGGCTCTGCGTTTATAAATTTCTGTGAAGCACTTGGGGGTTCAAAGTGCTCACCACACATCTAGATAAGCTCCTTGGGGGTTTAGTTTCCAAAATGGTGTCACTTGCAGGGGGTTTCTACTGTTTAGGTACATCAAGGGCTCTGCAAACACAACATGACGCCCGCAGAACATTCCATCAAAGTCTGCATTACAAAATGGCGCTCCTTCCCTTCCAAGCACTCCCATACGCCCAAACAGTGGTTTCACCCCACATATGGGGTATCAGCGTACACAGGAAAAATTGCACAACAACTTTTTGGGTCCAATTTCTCCTGTTACCCTTGGGAAAATAAAAAAAAAAGCGGGCTAAAGAATCATTTTTGAGGAAAAAAATGATTTTTTATTTTCTCGGCTCTACGTTTATTAAGTTCTGTGAAGCACTTGGGGTTCAAAGTGCTCACCACACATCTAGATAAGTTCCTTAAGGGGTCTAGTTTCCAAAATGGTGTGATTTGTGGGGGGTTTCGACTGTTTAGGCGTATCAGGGGCTCTCCAAACGCGACATGGCGTCCAATTTCAATTCCAGCCAATTTTGGTTTGAAAAAGTCAAACGGCGCTCCTTCCCTTCCAAGCCCTGCCGTGCGCCCAAACAGTGGTCCCACCCCACATATGGGGTATCAGCATACTCAGGACAAATTGGACAACAACTTTTGTGGTCTAATTTCTCCTGTTACCCTTGGGAAAATAAAAAAATGGGGACTAAACGATCAGGTTTGTGGAAAAAATATGACTTTTTATTTTCATGCCCGGGAGTTATAAACTTCTGTGAAGCACTTGGGGTTCAAAGTGCTCACCACACATCTATATAAGTTCCTTAGGGGTTCTAGTTTCCAAAATGGTGTCACTTGTGGGGGTTTCCACTGTTTAGACACATTAGGGCCTCTACAAACGCGACATGGCGTCCAGCCAATTCTGAGTTGAAAAAGTCAAACGGCGCTCCTTCCCTTCCAAGCTCTGCCATGCACCCAAACAGTGGTTTACCCCCACATATGGGGTATCAGCATGCTCAGGACAAATTGCACAAAAACTTTTGGGGTCTTGTTACCCTTGGGAAAATAAAAATTGGGGTGAAAAGATGGTTTTTGTGGAAAAAATATGATTTTTTATTTTCACTGTTCTATGTTATAAACTTCTGTGAAGCACTTGGAGGTTCAAAGTGCTCACCACACATCTAGATAAGTTCCTTAGGGGGTCTAGTTTCCAAAATGGGGTCACTTGTGATGGGTTTCCACTGTTTAGACACATCAGGGCCTCTACAAACGCGACATGGCGTCCAGCCAATTCTGCGTTGAAAAAGTCAAATGTCGCTCCTTCCCTTGCGACCTCTGCCGTGCGCCCAAAAAGTGGTTTACCCCCACATATGGGGTATCGGCTTATTCAGGAGAAATTGCACAACAAATTTTGTGGTTCATTTTTTCTTTTAACACTTGTGAAAATAAAAAAAATAGGTTCCGAAGTAAAGTTTTTGCAAAAAAAGTTAAATGTTAATTTTTTCCTTCCACATTGCTTCAGTTCCTGTGAAGCACGTAAAGGGTTAATAAACTTCTTGAATGTGGTTTTGAGCACCTTGAGGGGTGCAGTTTTTAGAATGGTGTCACTTTTGGGTATTTTCTATCGTATAGACCCCTCAAAGTGACTTCAAATGTGATGTGGTCCCTAAAATAAAAATGGTGTTGTAAAAATGAGAAATCGCTGGTCAACTTTTAACCCTTATAACTTCGTAACAAAAAAAAATTTTGGTCCCAAAATTGTGCTGATGTAAAGTAGACATGTGGGAAATGTTATTTATTAAGAAATTTGTGTGACATATCTCTCTGATTTAAGGGCATAAAAATTTAAAGTTTGAAAATTGTTAAATTTTCAAAATTTTCGCCATATTTCCGTTTTTTTCATAAATAAACAAAAGTCATATTCAAAGAAATTTTACCACTAACGTGAAGTACAATATATCACGAAAAAACAATCTCAGAATCAGCGGGATTCGTTAAAGCGTTCCAGAGTTATAACCTCATAAAGTGACAGTGGTCAGAATTGTAAAAATTGGCCCTGTCATTAAGCTGCAAAATGGCTCTGTCACTAAGGGGTTAAGACATTGGCAGAGCATTGAGTTTGTAGGACATTATTTACTTTCACACTTTGGGCCACAGGTGTTGTTAAATTTTACACTTTGGTTGGCCAACGTTTACTTGTACACATCACTAAGTAAGGCCTCTTTCACACTTCAGTCGTGCAACGTCAGTCAAAATCCGTCAAAATGTGAAAAAAACGGATCCGCCATTTTTTTTTTGGCGGATCCGTTTTTTTACCATTGACTTGCATTAGTGACGGATTTTGACGTATGGTCGTCCGTTAGTTGACGGATCCGCCAAAAAATTGGCGTCCGTCATTACAAAAAAACGTCCAATGCAACGTTTGCATCCGCCATTTTGTATAATGGAGAGCCCCTGATGTGCCTAAACAGTGGAAACCCCCCAATTCTAACTCCAACACTTACCCCAACAAACTCCTAATTTTAATCCCAACCCTAACCACAAACCTAAACCTTATCCCAACCCTAAAGCCAACCCCAACCCCAACCCTAACTTTAGCTCTAACCCTAACTTTAGCCCCAACCCTAACTGTAATGGGAAAATGGAAATAAATACATTTCTATTATTTTATTTTATTATTTTTCCCTAACTAAGGAGGTGATCAAAGGGGGTTTGATTTACTATTCACAGTGGGTTTTTATAGCTGGTTTTTATGTTTGGCAGCTGTCACACACTAATAGACGCTTTTTATTGCAGAAAATCGTTTTTGCATCACATTTTAAGAGCTATAATTTTTCCATATTTTGGCCCACAGAGTCATGTGAGGTCTTATTTTTTGCGGGACGAGTTGACATTTTTATTGGCATCATTTTCGGGCACATGATATTTTTTGATCGCTTTCTACTCCGATTTTTGGGAGACAGAATGAGCAAAAACCAGCAATTCATGAATTTCTTTTGGGGGGAGGGGGCATTTACACCGTTCCACGTGTGGTAAAATTGATAAAGCAGTTTTATTCTTCGGGTCAGTACGATTACAGCGATACCTCATTTATATCATTTTTTTTATATGTTTTGGCGCTTTTTTTATATACCGTATATACTCGTGTATAAGCCGAGATTTTCAGCCCATTTTTTAGGGCTGAAAGTCCCCCTCTCGGCTTATACGCGGGTCATATACGGGGGTCGGCGGGGAGGGGGAGCGGGGGTGTCGGATTATACTCACCTCTCCGCCGGCGCGGTCTCTGCAGCCCCCCTGCTTCTCCCACGATCTCCGGCTCCTTCCTGCAGCGGTCACATGGCACCGCTCATTAAAGTCATGAATATGCACATATTCATGACTTTAATGAGCGGTACCATGTGACCGCTGTAGGAAGGAAGCGCTGTGGAGAGCGCCTTGAGAAGAGGAGAGGCTGCAGGGACGCGCGGCGGAGGGGTGAGTATATGCTATATTTACCTGTCCCCGTGCCACCGTTGCACGCTGCTCCCTCTGTCCTGGCTGTAAATGATCAGGCAGAGGGCGCGATGACGTCGTTAGTGAGCGCCGCGCCCCCTGCCTGATCATTCACTGCCGAGGACCAGGAAGAGGACGCAGCGCTGCGGTGCAGAGAGGACAGGTAAATATCTCAGGTGCCGGGGTCCTGAGCGATCGGTGACACCGGCACCTGTACCCCAGCGTCGAGAGGTGAGTATGTCATTTTTTTTTTTTTCTTGCAGCAGCATATGGGGCATAATCTGGAACATATGGGGGCATAATATGGAGCATATGGAGGCATAATATGGAGCATATGGGGGCATAATCTGGAGCATATGGGGGCATAATATGGGGCATAAACTATGGAACATATGGAGCATATGGGGGCATAAGCTGTGGAACATATGGGGGCATAATATGGAGCATATGGGGGCATAAGCTGTGGAACATATGGGGCATAATCTGGAGCATATGGGGCATAATCTGGAGCATATGGGGGCATAATCTGTGGAACATATGGGGGCATAATCTGGAGCATATGGGGCATAATCTGTGGAACATATGGGGGCATAATCTGTGGAACATATGGGGCATAATCTGGAGCATATGGGGGCATAATCTGTGGATCATATGGGGGCATAATCTGTGGAATATATGGGGGCATAATCTGGAGCACATGGGGGCATAATCTCTGAAGCATATTGGGCATAATCTGGAGCATATAGGGGCATAATCTGGAGCATATAGGGGCATAATCTGTGGAGCATACTGGGCATAATCTGTGGAGCATCATATGGGGGCATAATCATTTTTCACCCTAGGCTTATACACGAGTCAATAAGTTTTCCCAGTTTTTGTGGCAAAATTAGGGGGGTCGGCTTATACACGGGTCGGCTTATACATGAGTATATACGGTAATAAAAACTATTTTATAGAAAAAATAATTGTTTTTGCATCGCTTTATTCTGACAGTTATAACTTTCGCTGATGATGCTGTATAACAGCTCATTTTTTGCGAGACAAGATGACGTTTTCAACGGTACCATTTTTTTTTTTTACAGCCGTCTTTTTGATTGCGTTTTATTGCACTTTTTGTTCGGCGGTATGACGATAAAACATTTTTTGCCTCATTTTTTATTTATTTTTTTACGGTGTTCACTGAAGGGGTGAACATAAATATATTTATTGGGAAAATATTTCTTTTATTTTTTTTCTTTATTTAGGAATTAAAAAAAATATATTTTTACACTTTATAATATTTTTTTCACTCTTTTACATTGTCCCAGCATGGGACATTACTATACAAAATCAAATCGCTCATCTGACACTGCACAGCACAGTGTCAGATCAGCAATCTTAAAGGCAGTGAAGGAGGCTTGCAGGCGCCTGCTCTCTGCAGGCGCTCACAAGACACCTCACTGAAGTACCCTGCGGCCATCTTGGAGCCGGGGGCCTCCATGGAGACCACCGGAACAACACAATCACATCGCGCTGTTCCGGTGGGAGCGCGCAGGGAGCTCCCTCCCTGCATGATGCTTCTCTATGCCGCTGTCACTACTGACAAAGGCATCAAAGGGGTTGAAGGCCCACGATCGGTGCTAGCACCGATCGGGAGCATTGCTGAGGGGGGCCAGCTGTCATATACATTGCTTGTTTTCACTAAACACACCAAAACCTGATACCAGCATTTTTTATTGTGTTTTTGCACATACTCATTGCTTTCTTTTGGGTGAAAATACACTGCAAAAAAACTGAAAAAATGCTGAAAGAAGTTACATGCTGCAGTTTTCCAAATTGATTAGGAAAAAGAAACAATGTTTGAGATTTCAGGAAACTCATGCACAGACTTTGCTGGTACTGCAAAAACACAGCTTAAAATTTGCATTAAAAGCAGCAAGAACACAACGTCTGAACATAGCCTTAGAGAACTGCTGCGTTTTTGCAAACTGCAGCATGTTACTTCTTTCAGCGTTTTCCCGTAGAAAGCAATGGGTAAGTGCAAAAATGCAGGTATCAGTTTGGTTTTTTTATGCCAAACCTTTAGGAAATTGCATTATGTATTTTTGGGGGCCACTAAACTTTATCAGCATGCCCAACAGACAATAAAAACATAGCAAAAAAGCAACAAATGCGCAGCTGAAGCTCAGCAAAACCTGCTTTTTTAAAACTGCTTATTTACTGCCAAGAGAGCAGGTTTTGCCTGCGGAAAAGAACGCAGGAAATTAGCAACACGTGAACATAGCCTAACAGAGGAAGCCAAGACAACTAAAGTACGGTATATTGCAACCAAGACAAGCGGCAAGCAAACAAGCATTTGCTAAACTCAGAACAATGTTTCCATGCCAAAGTAGTGTACTATATTATACTGTATTATAAATGTGTACATACCAAAATTTTCAGTGAGGTTGAGATCTTTCCATTTCTGCAAACCTTCAAAGAAATATGTCTCCACTTCCTAGAACCACCAGAAAAAAAAAAATGTAATAGTTTATGATCAGTCATTATGAGGTTAAACTAATCTTGCATAAAATAACCACATCTGTCTTTTAAGTCAGTTACAAATGACTCAAAAAGAACTATGTACTGAAAAGTAGCGGATCCTTCCATTTGACCCTGGCAATTAAGGGATTTTCCCACCTTCAGGAAAGTGGACCCCAAATGTTGTAAAAATACCTAAAATAACAAACAAAGTGGATACTTTCCCTCCCTGGATCTCCAACGTTGCTTGAATCTCTCAGTCTTGACTGTAGCAGTGACATGACTTCGACAGCGTGCACCAACACTGTGACCATTCGTGCCACCTACCTTAGCACAGCTACTGAGCTCGGGGATTAGCTACAGTGTTGATATTCGCTGATGGTGTGATGTCACCGCTACAACAAAAACACAGATATGGGGAGCCGATGCTGGACCTGGGATGGGAGCATACCTGTTGTGGTTATTTTAGTCTTTTTCAGAATTTTGGATTCCTGAAAATTAAAAATCCTTTTACAGCGGGTGAAATAAGTATTAAACAAGCTACCAATTTTCTAAGTAAATATATTTCTATAGGTGCTAGTGACATGAAATTCTGACCAAATTTCAAACCACACACTCGAAGAAATCAAAGCATAGAGGTCCAAATATTAAGGTAAGTTATGTGTAATAAGAAATTACACGGGGCAAGAGTATTGTACATGGGAAGAAAGAAAAGTCATGGCTCCAGCTGAAATCAGTAATTAAAAGGCAATCATGCAACTTAGTGAAAAATAATCAGATGGTTCAATTGATGGCCTATAAAAATGTCTCTCATTACTAAGGGGCCACACAAGAAACCTGTTATGATGGATAAAACCAGTGAGCTGTCTCAAGACCTTTGCTACCTTATTAATGCAAAACACACTGATGGAATTGGTTGCAGAAGAATTTCTAAACTACTGAAGGTTCCAGTGAGCACAGTTGGGACCATAATCCGGAAGTGGAAAGAACATAATTTCACCATAAACCGGACATGACCAAGTACTCCTCGCAAGATTTCAGAGGAGTGAGAGCCCAATACCACCTGTGGAGAGCTACAGAAAAACTTGGAATCAGCAGGTACAATTGTTTCAAAGAAAACAATAAGCAATGCACTCATGCTCCATGGCATATATGCATGCTCATCAGACAAGACTCCATTGCTGAACAAAAAGAATGCTCAAGAGCAAGATTGCTCAACATTTAGACAAGCCTGTGAAATACTTTGAGAATATAGTCTGGCCAGAGGAGAAAAAAAAATGAATTATTTGGATACAATACGGCTATGTGTACACGATGCATTTTTGATGCGTTTTCTCCACGCGGAAATGGGCCAAAAAAGCTATGGAATCATTATGCAAGCTATTTCAATGACAATCCTGAAGTGTTGTGCACATGATCAGTAAATTTCCTTTGAGAATTTGCAGTGCGTTTTTTTTTCTGCAGCATGTTAATTCTTTATGCAGATTTTTAGCATTTTCCTCACATTGACTTTAATTGAGTCAGTCAAATTCGCAGAAAAACGCAGGTATAAAAATGTTTGCAAATTTGCTGAGTTTTTGTTGCGTTTTTACAGGCTTCCCATGGTGCTTCCCATGGTGTTTCCCACGCTGTCATCTGTGTGACAGCGTGGGAAACACCAGCACAGCGGCACTGATTGGCGGTAACGTTACTGCCAATAAGATCGCTACTGCCGTGATAGTGCTGCAAGGTCATGCTGTCAGATGTCAGCGTGACCCCGCAGCTATGACTGTGACCCGTAGCGGTAACCCGCGGTAAAAAGCTTACCGCAGGTCAGCAGGCGTGGGCTGTTGTATCGTCGGCTGTCTTTGAGAGCAGTCACATCAGTGACTGCTCTCAATGGATCGTCATTTGACATTATGGATTATCTTCACTACGGACAGATGAGGAATATTGTGATTTATTACTATATTTATGTTGCAGGACACGTTGGCTTCAGTGGATTAGATGTCCGGCGAGTATGGTTTAATTTAGATTTATTAAAGGAGTCAGTGTTATTATTTCAAATAAAGGACTTTACTCTGGGTGTGTTTTTATAATATCACTATGGGGTTAGTAATGGGGGTGTCTTATAGATGCCTCTCCATTACTAACCTGTGGGCTTAATGTCATCTGACAATACAAAGGTGACATCAACCTGCCCCCCCCAAACATTATCGCATTTGCAACCGCTACAGGGCAAGTGAGAAGAGCGAGGTAAGCGCCAGATTTATAGATGCGCCTTTTCTGGTGCGACTGAGAGCTGATGTTTTTAGTCTGGGAGTGGGCCAATATCCATGGTCCCTTGCTAGGCTATTAATATCATCCCACAGCTGTCTGCCTAGCCTTTGCTGGTTAGATTTCATAAGGGCACCCTATGTCAATTTTTTCATTACTAAGCCTTGAGCTTGGTGTCAATGACAGTTGCTGACACCAAACCCTAATCCCATTAGTCATATACTGTATCAGAATGAAAAAGGTGGTGTTGAACCAAAAAATTAACAAACTTATTTTTTTTTTAAATATATTTATTTAGCTTAAAAAAAGGCTTCATTGCTTTACAAAAACGCATGCAAAAAACACACACAAAACCGGGCAAAAAAGAAACAAAACTAGCAGCTAAACAATCGTTTTTGCTGTCAAGAGATGCAGAAACCTTAAGGAAATTTTTGCAAATACTCAACGTGCGCACAGAACCTAATACACACCATGTTTAGAGGCCAAAAGGAAACTGCATATCACTCCAAAAAAACAAAATACCAATAGTGAAGTTTGGAGGTGTGAACATCATTGTGTGGGGCTGTTATTCAGCATACGGCACTGGCAAAATTCATATAATTGAAGGAAGGATGAATGCACAAATGTACAGAAAAATATTTAGACTTGAGAGTCCTCGGTGGTTGATACCTTTTAATGGGTAACTGAAAAGATGGTAACAAATTGCAAGCTTTCGAGACTACTAATAGTCTCGAAAGCTTGCAATTTGTTACCATCTTTTCAGTTAGCTACTAAAAGGTATCAACCACCGAGGACTCTCAAGTCTAAATATTTTTCTATCTACTCGCTAACACGGTACGAAGATACACATCTTTCCTTTATCAAATGTACAGAGACATTCTTGATACAAATCTGCTGCCATCTTCCAGGATGATGAAGATGTAAGGGCCTGTGCACACGTTGCAGGTTTGCCTGCAGATTTTTCCGCACAGAATCCGCACCTCTTGGCAGAAAACGCAGGTGCTTTTTGGATGCGTTTTTCATGCGTTTTTGTCAGCTAAATAAAGATGTTATTTAACAAACAAAAAAAAAGATTTGTGATGTCATTTCTTGTCCAACCTCCTCTTTTACATTTGTCCAACCCACACTCCATTACACACACAGACAGATAGAGATAGATAGATACCGGTAGATAGATAGAAAATACATAGATAGATAATAGATAGAAAGATATATAGGTAGATAGATGATAGATAAAATGGTACATAAATAGTTAAAGAAACACACACACAAAATCTTAATGCAATATAGTTAATAAAAAAAATGGGAAAAAAATGGCGTGGGCTCCTGCGCAATTTTCTGCGCCAGAGGCGGAAAGCCGATAGCCGGTGCCAATATTTCTAGCCTGGGAAAGGGTTAATACCCATGGAGCTTCCCAGGCTATGAATATCAGCCCGCAGCTAGCCTTTACTGGCTATTAAAATAGGAGGACCCCAAAAAAAAAAAATGACGTGGGGTCTCCCTATAATTTATAGCCAGAAAGGCATAGCCTAGGAAGGGGCCATGGATATTGGCACACCCCCCTGGCTAAAAAATACCAGCACCCCCCTGCCCCAGAATTGGCACATCTATACGATGCGCCATATCTGGCACTTAGCCCCTCTCTTCCCACTCCCCTGTAGCGGTGGGATATGGGGGTAATAAGGGGTTAATGTCACCTAGCTATTGTTAGGTGACATTAAGCCCTGTTAATAATGGAGAGGTGTCAATAAGACGCCTATCCATTATTAATCTTATGGTTTGAAAGGGTTAAAAAAAAACACACAAGAATAAAGTATTTTAATGGAATAAAACATAACACGGTTTTCATATCTTTATTACACGCTCAGATCCAAGCGACGCCCTCGGTTTCCTGTAATAAAATAAAACAACCGTATACTCACTGTCTGACGCAGTCCAATTAATAAAGAGTGTCCCACGACGATCTACCTTATAGAACAGTGACATCAGGTGATGCCACTGCTGTATAAGGCCTCCCAGTGATGGACTGACAGGAGACAATGGCTCCTGCAGTGGATCACTGAGGTTACCTGAGTTCATTCTCTCACTTTATGGCAATGCTGCGTGGGAATTTTCTCACACCGCATTGCCGGTGAGAGAATGAACTGTAGTGACGTCATTTTCTGCCGGCGGCAGAGCGATACACAGATCGATGGCGTCGGGGATTAGGTGATTGGTGAGTATGTTATGTGTTGTATGTCACGTGTATGTTCTGTATGTTATATGTTGTATGTTCTGTATGTGTATTTGTTTTTTTTACATTCAACACATTAGCCGGATGATAGGACTACTACTGTCCCATCATTGGCTTATGTGTCAGTCACTGCCACTGTAGAAGGCATATACTGTAGCAGACATAGCCGGATGGGACTTGTAGTCCCATCCGACAATGCCTGCATACGCAGAGAGACACACACACACATACACACACAGGCCCGCAGACCCCCACACATACACAGATCACGCACACAGGCCCGCACATATACACATACACACACAGTCACCGCCCACACATCGCCTACACACTTCCCTCCTCCCGAACTGCAGCGTTTCACTGGCAGCAAAACCGCAGATCTTTTTTAGACCTGCGGTTTTGCTGCAGAAGTGCCCGACTCAATGCAAGTCAATAGGCGCAGAAACGCTGCAGTTCTGGACAAAGAATTGACATGCTGCGGAAAATAAAACACTGAAAATCTGCGCTTTTTTTCCGCAGAATGTGCACAGCAAACCTGCGTTTGCCATAGAATTACATTGGATGTGCACTGTGCTGCGGGTCGGATGCGTTTCCGCACGTTGAAAAACGCAGCAGAAACGCATCTAAAAACGCAACGTGTGCACAAGGCCTAAGAAGGCTAACAGTGAAGGGTTTTCACAAAAGTTTTTGTAAAAAATACAATGTGTCAATATGCTAAAAAGAGCTGAAAACAGATGATCATAATATTAATTCTTTAATTGTGAAACATGTTATGTAGTTTATTGCATCGAATATACTTCTATAGAATTAAATATATAGGATACACTAGCTGTAAACTGAAAAAAAAAAATTACTGAACATAGTTACAATATTACTTATTCAGGGGCAGTTAGACATTTTTTAGAACAACATGAGGGGAAATTGGATAGTTTCAGTTTTTTTGGCATAGAGAGAGTTAAAACTCCCAAACGTGGTAGTAGTTGGCAACACAAATTGTTTATGAGAGAAGCCTTTTGGATCATTGCATTTGACACCAAACTGCCTAAGGGAATGAATTCTAAAACAGATATGTTCATTTATTGAAAAATATTCTATACAAATATTATATTTATATATATATATATATAATATATATATATATATATATAAATATACACACACACCAGTATATACATACTCTCTTTATAAGCATATGGCCTTCCAGTGTAGAATGTTTTGCATAATTGGTAATTTGTTGCACACGTGTTTTTTCTATTCGCCACGACAGCACCCACTGAGAGAGGGGATCCGCCCCTAGGAACAGGAAACCTACAGAGAGATAAAAGGGGCGGCCCCCCTCGCTCCTCAGTTGGTTTCCTGTTCCTAAGAGAGGAACCTACTAAGAAGAGGATGCCTGGGCTAGGGAACAGCCTGCGCAGTATCTATAAGAGCGGCAGGGGTTCCAGTACCAGAAGCAGCGTCGGGGGAGTTTTTAATTCACTCCCTCCTCGACTGGGGATTAACCACCTGGAGAGGATGAAGACGGGCACACCAGG
This sequence comes from Oophaga sylvatica, assembly GCA_033576555.1. Classification (NCBI taxonomy): domain Eukaryota; kingdom Metazoa; phylum Chordata; class Amphibia; order Anura; family Dendrobatidae; genus Oophaga; species Oophaga sylvatica. The sequence goes on from JARQOD010000004.1 coordinate 179,780,726, forward strand.
TGGAAATGCGAGGCCAGGAGCGATGTAGCTCTGGCTCGCATAAATATGGCAATAAGGCTGCCCTACCTTTTGAATCCGGGAGCCTTGATGGGATGTGAGTCGGCGTGGAGGAGCCGCCGCCTCCTCTGTCATAATGTGGGCTGAAGTGCCTGGGCAGACAAACGGCGCAGACAGAGGGCGCGTTCGGTGATCGCCGGAGGTGGATTCAGCCCTCCGAGGATACCATGGAGGCAGAGAGCGGTATAGAGCGGCGCGCATGCGCTGAGGATGCAGAAACCCGGAAGTGAAGCATTACACTTCCGGGTCAGCGCTATGGGAAAAAAAAAAAAAAAAAAAAGGGGAGGTTATTTTGCGGGCAGCTGCATAAAAGCACCGCTTGTGGGCCCTCCGGTGTGCAGCAATGTCAGTTCCGATTGACCCTGTGTCGCACCTGTCTGACGACATGCCTAATCCACGTCGTAGCAGCAGCAGCAGCAAAAAAAGGTGAAAGTGGACGCTCCAAGCGAAGTGGTTCCACTAATAGAGATGGAGAAAAATCATCTCACTCCACGCCGCAGCCAGGTCCCTTGACTTCAAAGCCGGTACTGTGCTGACAAGAGCTTCACTGGGTGAGTGTTTTTTTAATCACACCTGTCAAGCTGATGGCCCTTTCCTCCTCTTTCTGTCTATCCTTAGGCGAAAAAAAACGGACAAAACCAAACACAAAGAATGTGCCCTATGCTCCCAGCCCCTCCCAGACGCGTATTCTAAAAGATTGTGTCAAATATGCATTGGCCATACGCTCCAGGAAGAAAATTCAATTAGAACGGAGGATATTCGTTTAATGATTAGAGAAGAGCTACAGGCCCTAGGGGAGCAAGTAGTGTTATGGGAAGAAAAAGCCTTAGAGAGGTCACCCCGCCTAAAGTGGGGTCTTCTTCAGACAGTGGAGAGCTAAATTCACAGGCTTCGCAGGATTCTGTGTCCTCGGAGGAGGAAGAGGAACATACATGCTTTCCAACTGATAGCATAAATAACCTGATTAAATCCATAAGAAACACTATGGGATTGTCAGACGTTAAAGATCCCAAAACTCCCCAAGAGATTATGTTTTCAGGTCTCTCCCAACGAAAGGGTAGAGTATTTCCTATAATTCCAGCCATAAAAGATATGGTTAAAAAAGAATGGGAGAAGCAAGGGCAGAGGGGTTTTATGCCAGCGGCATCCAAAAGACGATACCCCTTCAATGATGAAGATCTAACCTCTTGGGCAAAGGCACCTAAAGTGGACGCGGCTGTAGCCTCAACTTCTCGCCGGTCCTCTCTTCCAGTGGAAGATACTGGAATGTTATCGGATCCCCTGGATCGGAAAGCAGACACACTGCTTAAAAGATCATGGGAATCATGTATAGGAGCATTCAAGCCAGCGATATCGTCCACATGTACGGGTAGAGCCCTGTTAATATGGCTAGACCAGTTGGAGGACAATATAAAAAATGGCCTATCCAGAGATAAGTTATGTGCCTCCATTCCATTAATTAAAGGTGCAGCTGCCTTCTTGTCAGATGCTTCAATAGATTCTCTCCGTCTAGCAGCAAGAACGGCGGGGTTAACTAACGCAGCTAGAAGAGCGTTATGGCTAAAAGTCTGGAAGGGGACACGCACATTAAGTCTAAACTCTGCGCTATACCCTGCCAGGGTGAGTATCTGTTTGGGGCAGTACTAGATGACATCCTAACCAAGGCAGCAGAGAGAAAGAAAGGCTTCCCTAATCCGTACGTTCCATCCTACAGGAGATCATTCAGAAAGCCAGCGTTTGGCAGAAAGAAGGACTTTAAAGCCCAGAACTCCTGGAACAATAAGGACTTCAGACCGAAAGGAAACTTGTTCGGTAAACGTCCCTTTAAATCAGAGAAAAATTCCGGTAGTGCTAATCTACCTGTTGGTGGCAGGCTTTTACATTTCTGCTATCGCTGGGAAAAAATCACTTCGAACCCCTGGGCAATTAATATTATAAAATCAGGTCTAGCTCTGGAATTTGTCCGGAATCCTCCGGACTCCTTTCTATTGACTTCCTTAAAGTCTCAATCTCAACAGGAGTCATTAGAATTAGAAATTAAAGGCCTATTACATAAAAATGTACTAGTAGAAGTTCCGGTTCATCAAAGAGGGAAGGGCTTTTATTCTCCCTTGTTTCTAGTGTCTAAACCAGATGGTTCATTTAGAACCATAGTGAATTTAAAGAAGCTGAATACCTTTTTGAAGGCCCGGACTTTTAAAATGGAGTCTATACGGTCAGCCATTAAACTTCTATTTCCTAGATGCTACATGGCGGTCGTGGATCTCAAAGATGCGTATTACCATCTACCAATACAAATCTCGCATCAGCAGTTTCTACGAGTAGCAGTAATATTAGAAGGCCGAATCCGTCATCTCCAATTCACAGCAATGCCCTTCGGACTATCCATGGCACCCCGCGTCTTCACCAAACTAATGCTGGAGGTGATGTCATACTTGCGAATAAAAGATACCCTGGTAATCCCATATCTGGATGATATTCTAATAGTGGGAAATTCGTATCTGCAGTGTGAGCACAGACTATCTGACGTAATTTCATCCTTGCAGAAATTAGGTTGGTTGATAAACTGGGAAAAATCCAGGCTTCACCCGGTAACCTGTCAGATGTTCCTAGGCCTTCATCTGGATTCAGTAAGTCAGAGATGTCTGCTACCAGAGGCAAAGAAATTAACTGTAATCAATAAAGTATGTCTTGTGGTAAATAATCCTATAATATCACTAAGAGCAGGCATGTCCTTACTAGGATCTTTAACCTCTTGTATTCCGGCAGTCCAGTGGGCCCAATTTCATACCAGGGAATTACAAAGATTCATCCTGCAAAAAGGAGAAAGCTTACAGGGACATTTAGAAAGTATGATATCCCTGCCAACGGAGGTGGTCATTTCCCTGAGGTGGTGGCTAGATCCAGATAATCTTTCGGGAGGAGTTCCTTGGGTAGTGGTCCCCTCAAATATAGTAACCACAGATGCCAGTCCCTTGGGATGGGGAGCGCATTTAAAAGACTTTATTGTGCAGGGAAAGTGGTCTAGATCTGAGGTAGAGGACTCGTCAAATATGAGAGAATTAAAAGCTATATATTATGCTATATATAACTTTCTTCCGCAGCTACAAGGATCTCATACAAGGATTCTATCAGACAATACCACCTCTGTAGCATACCTAAACCACCAAGGAGGAACACGATCGGTAGCGCTCATGTCTATCGCGGGAGAAATTCTAAAGTTGGCAGAAAATCATCTCCTATCCCTATCAGCACTGCATGTCAGAGGGGCAGACAATATCAAAGCAGATTTTCTCAGTCGCCATACTCTACATCAGGGAGAATGGATGCTCAGTCGTCGAATCTTCAACATGATATCAGTCAGATGGGGCAAGCCAGAAATAGACCTATTTGCCACAAGGAACAACAGACAAGTCGAAAGGTTTGCTTCGTTGTTCAAGATGGACAGTCCGGACATACTGGATGCTTTGCAGACCCCGTGGAATTTTCGCCTAGCTTATGCCTTTCCTCCAATGATGTTACTACCAATTGTCATTCGGAAAATCAGGGAGGAAGGAGCAAGAATAATTCTAATAGCTCCGTTCTGGCCCAAAAGGCCATGGTTCTCATGGCTGAGGACCATGTCGGTCTCAGATCCATGGATCCTCCCTTGGGACTGGGACCTTCTCTCACAAGGGCCATGTCACCACCCTCAGGTCAAAGGCCTGAGCCTCACGGCTTGGAATTTGAAAGGCAGCTATTAAAGCAAAGAGGGTTTTCAAACGGTCTAATTAATACCCTTCTGCATAGTAGAAAGGAGATTACAACTAATATATATGCCAGAATCTGGAGAAAATTCTTAACATTTCATTCGGCACACCTATCTGATGAAGTACCTATCCCGGCTATCCTAGAATTTTTGCAAAAAGGACATGAATTAGGTCTATCAGTAAATACGCTTAAGGTCCAAGTGTCAGCTCTAGGAGCCTTATACAGTCATGACGTAGCAGGCAATAGATGGGTGGCTCGGTTCATCTCAGCCTGCCATCGAGCACAACCAATCTATATACCACAGATGCCATCTTGGGACTTAAACTTAGTTCTAGACGCCTTAACGGAAGATCCATTTGAACCCCTCCATTCAGTTCCAATAAAATATGTTTCATTTAAAACCATTTTGTTAATAGCCCTGGTATCAGCGAGAAGAGTGAGTGATCTCCAGGCCTTATCGATAGATCCTCCTTTCCTGTCAGTATTTCAGGACAAAATAGTCTTAAAAACAGACCCATCTTATCTCCCTAAAGTGGCGACAAAGTTTCATAGATCCCAGGAGATCTACCTTCCTTCCTTTTATGATAATCCCTCATCACCACAGGAAGAGAAATTCCACACTTTAGATGTTAAAAGGGCCGTCTTAAAGTATCTAGACAGGACTAGACTCTGGAGGCAGAGTAGGGCTCTCTTTGTCTCATTCCAGGGTAGCCGTAAAGGTGCAGGAGTGACAAAGAGTACACTGTCTCGATGGATTAGAGACGCGATATCTCTGGCGTATGTCACAAAAGGGAAAGTCCCACCACAAGGCGTGAAGGCACATTCCGCACGAGCCATATCTTCCTCATGGGCGGAAAGAGCAGATGTCCCGATAGACTTTATATGTAAGGCTGCAACCTGGGCTTCACCTTCTACCTTCTATGATCACTATAGATTAGATCTATCTTCCTCAACAGACCTAGTGTTTGGTAGATCAGTTCTTCACACGGTGGTCCCTCCCAGGTGATAGTCTCTGAAAATCTCTCAGTGGGTGCTGTCGTGGCGAATAGAAAAAACCGGATTACTTACCGGTAATGCTCTTTTATAGAGCCCACGACAGCACCCACTCACTTCCCTCCCCTGATTATGGTATGCACGATGTATTCCGTTGGGTGAAGGGCTAAATGTATATAATTGCTGTACATAGTCTAGTAGTGTAAATATGTATATATATATGTATTATGGTGCAAATTAACTGAAACTTGTGTGGCGGTTCCTCTCATTCTCTGTAATCCAACTGAGGAGCGAGGGGGGCCGCCCCTTTTATCTCTCTGTAGGTTTCCTGTTCCTAGGGGCGGATCCCCTCTCTCAGTGGGTGCTGTCGTGGGCTCTATAAAAGAGCATTACCGGTAAGTAATCCGGTTTTTTTCTTTTGAAAGTCTCATTCCACTTCGTAACTCAAGTACTCTATAACTAAAGGGGCTCACCAGTGCCAGAAACACGTCAGAGTGTTTCCTGCCAAGTCTGGAAATGTTATCTTTTTGAATATGAAATAAAGCCTTGAAGATTTTAATACAGAGGTGCCTTCCTCCTTCGTAACTTTGAAGATGTAAGAAGGGTGGACATGTCAACAAGACAATGATACCAAACACACAATCAAGGAAACTCCCAATTGGTTTCAGAGAGAAAATAGAGCTGATTGAATGGCCCAGTCAAATATCTGACTTGAACAGAACAGAACATTTATGGAAGGAATTAAAGGTCAGAGTTCACAGAAGGATTTGAAGAATGTATGTGTGGAAGAATGGGCCCAAATCACACCTGAGCAATGCATGCAACTAGTTTCTCTATACAGGAGGCATCTTCAAGCTGTTATCACCAACAAAATCTTTTGCACGAAGGATTAAATAAATGTCAGTAAACGTGAACAATACTTTTCCTCTGTGCCATTTCTTATTGTTACACACAACTTAATGTATTGACATCTACTGTATGGTTTGATTTCCTTATCTGTGTAGATTGGATGGGTTATTACTGACATCTGTTGAGAATTTCATGTCACCAGCACATTTAGAAATATATTTACCGTATTTTACAGACTATAGGATGTACCTGCTGTGGCTGTGCCAGGGAGGTGGGGGGAGCGTCAGCAGAGGAGCAACGGGTCACAGGAGGCAGAAGTAGAGCCGAAAAGGTCAAAGAGCCGCGCCACCTGCGCACAGCAGCACTTTGATCTGCCCTCCACAGGGCAGAGAAGTACGCCTGCGCAGGATCGCGGTGCTGAGGAGACTGTGGATGATGCAGGGACACGTCATCCACAAGAAGCAAAGCGGGCGGCATCGCAAGAAGGGGGAGGCGCCAGACCAAGAAGAGCGACACCCCTAGGACCAGATCGCCCTGCTGGTGAGTATAATAAAAAAGTTATTCTTCTTCTCTTACAGGTCGGGATGGGGGCAGATATACAGCATTATTGAATGCTGTACATCAGCCCTCAAAGGTGATGGCAAAATCTCATATTAGCCAAACCTGCTGACAAGATCCCTTTAAAATCCGAAATGTTGGCCTACTGAAATGTATGTTCAGAAAATGCACTCAATACTTGGTTGGGGATCGTTTTGCATCAATTACTGCATCAGTGCGGCGTGGCATGGAGGCGATCAGCCTGTGGCACTGCTGAGGTGTTATGGAAGCTCAGGTTGCTTTGATAGTAGCCTTCAGCTCGTCTGCATTGTTGGATCTGGTGTCTCTCATATTCCTCTTGACAATACCCCATATATTCTCTATGGGGTTAAGGTCAGGCAAGTTTGCTGGCCATTCAAGCACAGTGATATTATTGTTTTTAAACCAGGTATTGGTACGTTTGGCAGTGTGGACAGATGACAAGTCCTGCTGGAGAATGAAATTTCCATCTCCAAAAAGCTTATCGGCAGAGGGAAGCATGAAGTGCACTAAAATTTCCTGGTAGACGGCTGCGCTGACTTTAGTCTTGATAAAACACAGTGCACCTACACCAGCAGATGACATGGCTCCCCAAACCATCACTGATTGTGGAAACTTCATACTAGACCTCAAGCAGCTTGGATTGTGTGCCTCTCAACTCTTCCTCCAGACTCTGGGACCTTGATTTCAAAGTGAAATGCAAAATTTACTTTCATCTGAAAACAATGCCTCGAACCACTGAGCAACAGTCCAGTTCTTTTTCTCCTTGGCCCAGGTAAGACGCTTCTGGTGTTGTCTACTGGTCATGAGTGGCTTGACACAAGGAATGTGACACTTGTAGCCCATGTCCTGGATATGTCTGTGTGTGGTGGCTCTTGAAGCAATGACTCCAGCAGCACTCCACTCCTTGTGAATCTCCCCCAAATGTTTTAATCGCCTTTTCTTAACAATCCTTCCAAGGCTACGGTTATCCCGGTTGCTTGTGCATCTTTTTCTATCACACTTTCTCCTTCCACTCAACTTTCCATTAATATGCTTGGATACAGCACTCTGTGAATAGCCAGCTTCTTTAGCAATGACCTTTTGTGGCTTACCCTCCTGTGTCAATGATTGCCTTCTGGACATCTGTCAAGTCAGCAGTCTTCCCCATGATTGTGGAGCCTACTGAAACAGACTAATGGTACTGTCACACTAAGCGAGATCGCTAACGAGATCGCTACTGCGTCACCGATTTTATGACGCAGTAGCGATCTTGTTAGCGACTTAGCTGTGTGTGACATGTAGCGGCGATGTGGCCCCTGCTGCGATGTCGCTGATCGCTTATGAACGTGCTGAGCCGTTTTTTGGTCGTTGGTGAGCCTGAATCGCTGAGTGTGACACCCTTTATGAACGACTTTACCAGCGTCGCAGGCGGGACTAGGTTTTCCCAACGACCGCAGAGGTCATTATACAGATCGCTGATGAGATGTGTTTGGAAGCTAACTAGCGACCACATAGTGATCGCAATAGGGATCTCGCCAGGTCGTGTCGTCGTGATCGCTAATGAGATCGCTAGGTGTGACAGTGCCTTAAGGGACCTTTTTAGACGCTTAGGAAGCATTTGCAGGTGTTTTTTGTTAATTATTCTAATTTACTGAGATAATAATAATGGGTTTCCATTGGCTGTAAGCCATAATCATAAACATTAACAGAAATAAACACTTGGAATAGATCATGGTTTGTAAAGACTATATAATATAGGAGTTTCACATTTTTGTATTGAAGAACTGAAATAAATTAATTTTCATCATATTCTAATTTTGTAAGAAGCACCTGCACATGCTCTCACACAACACTGTTATACATCACAGCTCTTCCACATTCGAGTACTTACATAGCAATGATATACATCACAGATATTCCACATATACACGCACTTACACAGCACTGCGATACATTGAAGCTCTTTTACATACACTCATACAGTACTGCTACACACCACAGCTCCTCTACATACACACACACCTCCTTGCAGGCATGTCACTGACTACATGCCTGTGACATCATGGAAGGTACTACAGCTAATTAGGATCTTTACAATTCCCTTTTGGTTTTCTCTCCTGCATTGATAAATCAGTGTTTGACAGAGAAAGTTGTGCAGCTCCTTCCTTGCCCAGCTATAGTTTAGGACCCTATCTAAAGCACAAATAGTAACACACAATACAGCAATATAGTGTGCTAAGCATATTAATAATCTGATGACATCTAGCACTACATATTGCAAACCATTTTACACACTGAGAACAAACTAGAACTATCACATATGTATATCTTACCTCTGAAAAGCTTTCAGTCCTGTCAATGCGATGTATGATGTCAATGTTCACATTTGCTAATCTTTCGGAAAATGTCAGAAACTGAAAGATATAAAGGAGAAAAAAAATATGATACCAGAACTGGACATTTATAATACCAAAACACAAAACAGATAAGGCTCTGTTCACATCTGCATTGGATCTGAGATCCTTCCAAAAATATCAGACAAAATAGTACAGCATGCTATACTATTTTGTACAGAAAAATGACGGACACCATGATGGAATCCAACAGACCCCATTCCTGTCTATTCGCTCATAAGAGCATCGCTGAAGTCCGTCATGTCGTGGCTCCAGGACTGTCAGTTTCTGAAACGAAATTTTCGCACGCTAATCAGTTCATCCGCGGTCAGCCGGGGCGCCTGCGCAGACATGATTTAATTCATTCTGCAGTGGTTTACAGCACCAGTCCCTGTTGTAAACTAGTTAACCCCTTGTGATGGATTGCAGCAGGGGACCTGACTGAATGGTGGAGAGGTTTTTTTATTTTATTATTTTTACAGGAGGAGATCAAGGGATTCAGTTGGATTGGCAGAATAATAAACTTGGTCAAAAACTTTCTGTAATTTTTTCATTAAAATAATTTTTAACAAATGTGTGTCTTTTTAACCCTTTATTACTATTGGATTATTAATGGATAGTTGTCTAATTGACACCTTTCCATTATTAACCCGGATTAATGTCACCTTTCAATAGCAAGGTGACATTAACCCCTTAACCCATGAGCCACCACTAAAGGCAATGGGAATAGAGTGTCTAAGTGCCAGAAAAGTGCCTTTTCTGGGGTAGACTGGGGCCAGATGTTTGTAGCCGGGGGGGGGGGCGGCAAAAACAAAGGTCCCTCTCTAGGCTATGAATATCAGTACTCAGTCACTGGCTTTCCCTCTCTGGAAGAGAAAATTGCGTGGGAGCCCACACAATTTTTTTCCGCGATTATAGACTTAAATTTAACCCCTAGAGTTTAAAATTTTTCCTAACACAAACTACTAAATTGAATAAAAACTCACATATATAAATGTTTTTGATATGACATGTTTGGACACACCTTCTCATTCAAAGATTTTTCTGTATTTTCATGACTATGAAAATTGTACATTCACACTGAAGGCATCAAAACTATGAATTAACACATGTGGAATTATATACTTAACAAAAAAGTGTGAAACAACTGAAAATATGTCTTATATTCGAGGTTCTTCAAAGTAGCCACCTTTTGCTTTGATTACTGCTTTGCACACTCTTGGCATTCTCTTGATGAGCTTCAAGAGGTAGTCACCGGTGTGCCCTGTCAGGTTTAATAAGTGTGATTTCTTGCCTTATAAATGGGGTTGGGACCATCAGTTGTGTTGTGCAGAAGTCTGGTGGATACACAACTGATAGTCCTATTGAATAGACTGTTAGAATTTATTTGTATTATGGCAAGAAAAAAAGCAGCTAAGTAAAGAAAAACGAGTCGCCATCATTACTTTAAGAAATGAAGGTCAGTCAGTCTGAAAAATTGGGAAAACTTTGAAAGTGTCCCCAAGTGCAGTTGCAAAAACCATCAAGCGCTACAAAGAAACTGACTCACATGAGGACCGCCCCAGGAAAGGAAGACCAAGAGTCACCTCTGCTTCTGAGGATAAGTTTATCCGAGTCACCAGCCTCAGAAATTGCAGGTTAACAGCAACTCAGATTAGAGACCAGGTCAATGCCACACAGAGTTCTAGCAGCAGACACATCTCTTCAACAACTGTTAAGAGGAGACTTTGTGCAGCAGGCCTTCAGACCTTCATGGTAAAATAGCTGCTAGGAAACCACTGCTAAGGACAGGCAACAAGCAGAAGAGACTTGTTTGGGCTAAAGAACGCAAGGAATGGACATTAGACCAATGGAAATCTGTGCTTTGGTCTGATGAGTCCAAATTTGAGATCTTTGGTTCCAACCACCGTGTCTTTGTGCGACGCAGAAAAGGTAAACGGATGGACTCTACATGCCTGGTTCCCACCGTGAAGCATGGAGGAGGAGGTGTGATGGTGTGCTGTGCTTTGCTGGTGACACTGTTGGGGATTTATTCAAAATTGAAGGTATACTGAACCAGCATGGCTACCACAGCATCTTGCAGCGGCATGCTATTCCATCCGGTTTGCGTTTAGTTGGACCATCATTTATTTTTCAACAGGACAATGACCCCAAACACACCTCCAGGCTGTGTAAGGGCTATTTGACCAAGAAAGAGAGTGATGGGGTGCTACACCAGATGACCTGATCTCCACAGTCACCAGACCTGAACCCAATTGAGATGGTTTGGGGTGAGCTGGACCGCAGAGTGAAGGCAAAAGGGGCAAACAAGTGCTAAGCATATCTGGGAACTCCTTCAAGACTGTTGGAGGACCATTTCCGGTGACTACCTCTTGAAGCTCATCAAGAGAATGCCAAGAGTGTGCAAAGCTGTAATCACAGCAAAAGGTGGCTACTTTGAAGAACCTAGAATATAAGACATATTTTCAGTTGTTACACACTTTTTTGTTAAGTATATAATTCCACATGTGTTAATTCATAGTATTGATGCCTTCAGTGTGATTCTACAATTTTCATAGACATGAAAATACAGAAAAATCTTTGAATGAGAAGGCGTGTCCAAACTTTTGGTCTGTACTGTGTGTGTGTGTATATATATATATATATATATATATATATATATATATATTTTCTATGTGTATATATCTATTATTTTGTTTGTGTTTTAACCTGTCAGGAGCATGCTCAGTTTAGAAAAACAGATCCGTCGCCGGGATCCGTAATTTGACGGATGATGACGGATCCTGCGCCCATAGGCAGGCTTCCATTATAGCAAACGACGGTTCCATTGCTGTCCAATTTTTCGACGGAGACAAAAAATGTTGCTTTGTGCGTCGTGTCCGGCCAACGGATGAAACATGCGGCCATCCGTCGCTAATAATACGAGTCTATGAGAAAAAAACGGATCCTATGCATCAGTCGCCGGATTTGTTTTTTTTTCAAAAAACGACGGATTGTGCCTGATATGTGAAAGCAGCCTAAGAGTAGCCATATCCATTTTTTCCTATTTTCTAGAGCAGTAAAGCAATTCAAAATTCATATATTTCATGTTTGCATGCTATAACGCTACTTTATTTGTTGGTGATCTATAGAGATGGCTACTCATAGTAAGCACCTGTACAAACCTGTTTTCTATTTGGAAGTGGCGGTCAAGGGTATGCCACACTAAACAACATCGCTAACGGGATCGCTAAAAAACGTCACTATTTAGCGATCCCGTTAGCGATGTTGTTGTGTGCGGCATCTGTCAGCGACGAGCTCCCTGCTGAGATCCTGCTGTGATCTCGCTCGTCGCTGGAATCGTTCCGGACCCTATTTTATCGTCGGCGCCCCGCTGGGTAAGTATTATCGCTGAGTGTGGCACCTTTTCTTAGCGATTTAGCGGTACTTTTGTACCGCTAAAGTCGTTAAGGAGATCGCTAACCGCGATAGCGTCCTTAACGACATCGCTAAATGTGGCCGACACTAGCGATATTGTAAACGATCCCGCTAGCGATCTCATTAGTATGCGACGCTAACGAGATCGTTAGCGGGATCGTGTAGTGTGGCAGTACCTTTAGTCTTTTGCTCTTTGCATACATAGGCTCTCTGACCGAGCACGCCAACCCTCAGGCATTTTTAATTACAGCAGGATCCTACCTTCCTATATAAATGTAGGCTTCAGTCTAGGAGAGAATTCACATTAGGCTAGCTTCCAGCAATGAGAACTGCGCTTTATTGTGGATGCTGGGTATAGAAGGATTGAGCAATTTATGCGCCAAGTATTTTTTTTACCTCATTTTGCAGAGCAGTAATGCATTTCAAATTTCAAGTTCGCATGCTATAGCGCTACAGAGTGGAACTTTATTTGTTAGTTGGAACTGAAAATGTGCCACAGGAAATCTGGTTTGGGCAAGAAGTTGACCTTCTTAGCCATTGGGTCTTGGGTAGAGGTTTCACTGTAATTTACAAGCAATTCATTTGTTATGATATAATAAATGGAAGATAACTATGGAAAATGGAAGATCAGTAGAGGTCAAAGCACAGAGTTCCTCATCAGATCCATCATCAGATCACGGCCACTCACTTTTAGATGCTCAAACACCGTTCCATTAATTTACTATGGACCCGATTGAAAAAGCCGAGCGCAGCGCTCAGCAGCTAAAAAGGAATGGATGTAGTTGAGGTCTGGCACGTGCACTGCCACTTCATTCTAATGGGGATAAAAGTGCCCCTTTCTGACCATCAATGGAGGTCTCAGAGGTTAGACACCCACTAATCTGGAAGATATAACCTATCTGGAGGATAGATAATTTTTTTCCAATTGGACATACCCTTTAAAGGGAACCTGTCACCAGGTTTGGCCTATACGAGTTACGGCCACCTTTCAGGGCATGTATACAGCATTCTAAAATGCTGTAGATAAGCCCCCGATCCAACCTGAAAGTTAAGAAATTTAAGTTTTATTATACTCACCCGGAGGGTTGTCCGGTCCGATGGGTGTCGCAGGTCCGGCACCTCTTATCTTCTTGCTTCATAGGCTCCCCGGCATCGCGCTCGGTATCGCAGGTGTACCGATTTGCCCTGTTAAGGGCAAAGCAAAGCACTGCAGTGCACAGACGCTGGGCCTCTCTGACCTTTCCCGGCGCCTGCGAACTGCACTACTTTGCTCTGACCTCAACAGGGCAGATAAGTACGCCTGCGCCGGAGCGCGATTCAGTGGAGCCATGAAGCAAGCAGGAAGGCATCATGGCTAGAAGATGGGAGGCGCCGGACCCGTGACACCCATTAGACCGGACCGCCCTCAGATGAGTATAATAAAACTCATTTTTCTATCTTTCAGGTCAGATCGGGGGCTTATCTACAGCATTATAGAATGCTGTAGATAAGCCCTGAAAGGCAGTGGAAGTATCTTATATACAAAAAAGGAGGTGACAGGTTCCCTTTAATACAATTAATTTTTGATTTGAGGGATATTGAAATCACAAACACAAATTATCTATCTAGAAATGATAAATGTTAGGTCAGTTAAGGGCAAACTGCAGGAACACCCAATGATCATTAGAACAAAGCCTTTTCTCTCGCACACACCAAAACCGTTGCAATAATATGTATGAATGGGTGACTATGGAGGGACGCTCAATTCAGATGTCCGGAAGTGTCTCACCATGCAGTAGAGTTTTAGTATGCAGCGTGCATGCTCCACAGGTTGGACAACCATAGATCAAACATTAAAAGGGGTTGTCCGGGAAATGGGATCAATACGTTATCATCTATACTAAGGATGGGTGATAATTTGTTTTCAGTGGACAACCCCTTCTATATGCATTCTGTGCCTATACCCAACATACAATTTCTCCATATGAGGAAGAAACCAGTGGCATGTGGGGCACAACAGAACAATGAGTGCCGCAGATTTTGACCGTAGGACTGTGCCTTCTGCAGAAGTCTGCCCCCCCAAGAGCAGATCTCGGAAGATGTTCACATAGACTGTGCTGTTCATTACAGAAGTAGGGATAAATATATCCATAGAAGTCTATGGATATCCCTCCTCCTGGTGACTGCGGAGCTGTCCCTGTACAGTAACACTGAGACACAATAATAGGGGCCAAAGCCCA
>JARQOD010000004.1:179795061-179893538 GCA_033576555.1 Oophaga sylvatica
GGACCTCCAGTGCGGGCTGGGGACCTCCAGTGCGGGCTGGGACCTCCAGTGCGGGCTGGGGACCTCCAGTGCGGGCTGGGGACCTCCAGTGCGGGCTGGGGACCTCCAGTGCGGGCTGGGGACCTCCAGTGCGGGCTGGGGACCTCCAGTGCGGGCTGGGGACCTCCAGTGCGGGCTGGGGACCTCCAGTGCGGCTGGGGACCTCCAGTGCGGGCTGGGGACCTCCAGTGCGGGCTGGGGACCTCCAGTGCGGGCTGGGACCTCCAGTGCGGGCTGGGGACCTCCAGTGCGGGCTGGGGACCTCCAGTGCGGGCTGGGGACCTCCAGTGCGGGCTGGGGACCTCCAGTGCGGGCTGGGGACCTCCAGTGCGGGCTGGGGACCTCCAGTGCGGGCTGGGGACCTCCAGTGCGGGCTGGGGACCTCCAGTGCGGGCTGGGGACCTCCAGTGCGGGCTGGGGACCTCCAGTGCGGGCTGGGGACCTCCAGTGCGGGCTGGGGACCTCCAGTGCGGGCTGGGGACCTCCAGTGCGGGCTGGGGACCTCCAGTGCGGGCTGGGGACCTCCAGTGCGGGCTGGGGACCTCCAGTGCGGGCTGGGGACCTCCAGTGCGGGCTGGGGACCTCCAGTGCGGGCTGGGGACCTCCAGTGCGGGCTGGGGACCTCCAGTGCGGGCTGGGGACCTCCAGTGCGGGCTGGGGACCTCCAGTGCGGGCTGGGGACCTCCAGTGCGGGCTGGGGACCTCCAGTGCGGGCTGGGGACCTCCAGTGCGGGCTGGGGACCTCCAGTGCGGGCTGGGGACCTCCAGTGCGGGCTGGGGACCTCCAGTGCGGGCTGGGGACCTCCAGTGCGGGCTGGGGACCTCCAGTGCGGGCTGGGGACCTCCAGTGCGGGCTGGGGACCTCCAGTGCGGGCTGGGGACCTCCAGTGCGGGCTGGGGACCTCCAGTGCGGGCTGGGGACCTCCAGTGCGGGCTGGGGACCTCCAGTGCGGGCTGGGACCTCCAGTGCGGGCTGGGGACCTCCAGTGCGGGCTGGGGACGTGTAGTGCGGGCTGGGGACGTGTAGTGCGGGCTGGGGACGTGTAGTGGGAGCTGGGGACGTGTAGTGCGGGCTGGGGACGTGTAGTGCGGGCTGGGGACGTGTAGTGCGGGCTGGGGACGTGTAGTGGGAGCTGGGGACGTGTAGTGGGAGCTGGGGACGTGTAGTGCGGGCTGGGGACGTGTAGTGGGAGCTGGGGACGTGTAGTGGGAGCTGGGGACGTGTAGTGCGGGCTGGGGACGTGTAGTGGGAGCTGGGGACGTGTAGTGTGGGCTGGGGACGTGTAGTGGGAGCTGGGGACGTGTAGTGTGGGCTGGGACGTGTAGTGGGAGCTGGGGACGTGTAGTGGGAGCTGGGGACGTGTAGTGGGAGCTGGGGACGTGTAGTGGGAGCTGGGGACGTGTAGTGGGAGCTGGGGACGTGTAGTGTGGGCTGGGGACGTGTAGTGGGAGCTGGGGACCCCCAGTGCGGGCTGGGGACGTGTAGTGGGAGCTGGGGACCCCCAGTGCGGGCTGGGGACTGTAGTGGGAGCTGGGGACCCCCAGTGCGGGCTGGGGACGTGTAGTGGGAGCTGGGGACCCCCAGTGCGGGCTGGGGACGTGTAGTGCGGGCTGGAGACCCCCAGTGCGGGCTGGGGACGTGTAGTGCGGGCTGGAGACCCCCAGTGCTGCAGCACCGGCTCTCCGCCTCACTCCACCGTGTACACCGTCTCTCACTGAGCCCGGGCAGCCGTTGCTCATCACTAACTTACCTTATGCGTGTTCTCGGCCTTATGGTGAGATGACTTCCCCTTCATGGCTGACGAGAGG
This sequence comes from Oophaga sylvatica, assembly GCA_033576555.1. Classification (NCBI taxonomy): domain Eukaryota; kingdom Metazoa; phylum Chordata; class Amphibia; order Anura; family Dendrobatidae; genus Oophaga; species Oophaga sylvatica. The sequence continues at coordinate 179,796,910 of JARQOD010000004.1, forward strand.
TAGGAAGCTGTATCACTACACTGGTGAGCGTTATGTAGTATATTCCACTTTCTCGTCTGCAGTAAAAACCACGTTGCTAGATACTGGAAGCTGCCATGTTGCCTCGGAGACTCAGGCAGGATTTCCGGAATCAGAATGCAAGTTGCCAACCACAATGTATACGCATGCGCTCCCGCCGCCATCTTGTGATTGGCGTCAATAGTGAGAAACTAAACACGGCGTGGATTTTTGTTGACAGGTGATAGTTTGCGGGAGATTCTCCGTGTCTGCCTTCCCTTGTTGTCTGCCAGCAGCCTCAGTAGCAGTAGGCCCTGCTAGTGGTCAGTACTTGTAGCAGTTGCATGTGAAGTGCTCCCCACTGGTGTAGGGCCCCTGGGGCAGAGTCGTCCATGATGCCCTACACCTGGCTGTATCCGCGTGGAATTACAATGCTAATTATGTTTTAGCCAAGCTTCAAGCAGGAAAATAAACAGGAAAAAGTGTGAACATCGCTTTATGGGTCATTGCAAAAAAAAAAGAAAGTGCAGTGACAGCAAATTTACCCAAATATCCAGAATGGCTTCTTCAGTGTTAGATGTTTCTGTGGTTACTGAATTACAATGCTAAGCATTTTGTAACTTCTAACACTTTTATTGGCAAATACATCAGACTTGTACAAAGACTCAATATTTACAGTGTCGTCCCTTATTTTTCATGACTTTGTGGGGTTTACTAGAAGGGTCTACTATATCCCTATCAACTTCTGCAATTTACCCCGCTGATGCTTCTGGGCCCAATCCTGACTGATGACAGCCCATTACTGTCTAATCAGTGCTTGGATCCTTTCACAATTTCTGTGTTTTTGTCTGACCACCCATTTTTTTGAGGATTGACCACAGGTTAATGGGATTGACCAGAGGTGTAGCTAGGGTTTGGTTCAGGGGGAAGCTAAACTGAGTGGGCACCTAACCAGGTAACCTTGATTACAACTGGGTGACGCTTCCTAAGTCCCCACGGTCATTATTGGCAGCGCTTTGGATGCAGCACATGTCTGCTCCATCCATAGCGCTGCCGGCTTTTGTACGCCCGCGGTGATTACGCATGTGTTCATTGAACCGTGTGGAATCGCCGCATCCTATACATAGGACGGTGTTATTTATCTTGCGTAGACTGAGCGTCTCTGCAAGATTAATAGACATGCTGTTGTCTAGAAAGACGCGCCGCATGTCTGTTTACGCAGGTCTGCCACCTGCATCTTTGAACGCATAGTGGAAATGGGATTTCATAAAATCCCCTCCACTATGCTGTAACATCTGGACGCTGCGGATTGAACGCTGCGGCTGTTCTCAGCGTCCAATCCGCAGCAAATACTGAATGTGGAAACATACCCTAAGGCCAGTGTCACACTGGCGAGAAACTCGCACCTCAATAGCCGGCACTGGGGACCGGAGTGTGCGGCTGCATGTATTTCTATGCAGCCGCACACTCCGGTCCAAGTGCCAGGTATTGAGGTGCGAGACTCGTGCGAGTTTCTCGCAAGTGTGACCCCGGCCTAATAGTGAATGTAGGAGAGCCTCAGCAGATGACTCGCTGTTACTGAAAATAATGTCTATATAAAGACCAATATTGATATTACCGCCATATGGTCAGTGGTAAATACCAGTCCTGCAGAACATATAAGAGATCACAGCACAGTTGTAGATGGTGAATTACAGGTGATGTTCTTTCTGATGTACTGTATATACTCGTGTATAAGCCGAGATTTTCAGCCCATTTTTAGGGCTGAAAGTCCCCCTCTCGGCTTATACGCGGGTCATATACGGGGGTCGGCGGGGGAGGGGGAGCGGGGGTGTCGGATCATACTCACCCCTCCGCCGGCGCGGTCTCTGCAGCCCTCCTGCTCCCACGATCTCCGGCTCCTTCCTGCAGCGGTCACATGGCACCACTCATTAAAGTCATGAATATGCACATATTCATAACTTTAATGAGCGGTACCATGTGACCGCTGTAGGACTGAAGCGCTGCAGAGAGCGCCGGGAGAAGAGGAGAGGCTGCAGAGACCGCGCCGGCGGAGGAGTGAGTATAGCGATATTTACCTGTCCTCTCTGCACCGCTGCACGCTGCGTCCTCGTCTGACTCCTCTGGCTGTGAATGATCAGGCAGAGGGCACGATGACGTCATTAGTGAGCGCCGTGCCCCCTGCCAGATCATTCACAGCCAGAGGAGTCAGACGAGGACGCAGCGTGCAGCGGTGCAGAGAGGACAGGTAAATATCTCAGGTGCCGGTGTCCTGAGCGAGCGGTGACACCGGCACCTGTCCCCCATAGCGCGTCAGTGTCACCACCTGCTCAGGACACAGACACCTGGCCCCCAGCGACGAGAGGTGAGTATGTCATTTTTTTTTGCAGCAGCAGCATATGGGGCATAATCTGGAGCATATGGGGGCATAATATGGAGCATATGGGGCATAAACTGTGGAACATATGGGGCATAATCTGGAGCATATGGGGGCATAATCTGGAACATATGGGGCTTAATCTGGAGCATATGGGGACATAATCTGTGGAACATATGGGGCATAATCTGGAGCATATGGGGGCATAATATGGAGCATATGGGGGCATAAGCTGGAGCATATGGGGGCATAAACTGTGGAACATGTGGGGCATAATCTGGAGCATATGGGGGCATAAGCCATGGAACATATGGGGGCATAATGTGGAGCATATGGGGGCATAATATGGGGCATAAACTGTGGAACATATGGGGCATAATCTGGAGCATATGGGGCATAATCTGGAGCATATAGGGGCATAAGATGTGGAACATATGGGGCATAATCTGGAGCATATGGGGGCATAATATGGAGCATATGGGGGCATAAACTGAAACATATGGGGCATAATCTGGAGCATATGGGGGCATAATCTGGAACATATGGGGCATAATCTGGAGCATATGGGGACATAATCTGTGGAACATATGGGGGCATAATATGGAGCATATGGGGGCATAATCTGTGGAACATATGGGGGCATAATCTGGAGCATATGGGGGCATAATCTGTGGAACATATGGGGGCATAATCTGGAGCATATGGGGGCATAATCTGTGGAACATATGGGGGCATAATCCAGAGCATATGAGGGCATAATCTGTGGATCATACGGGGCATAATCTGTGGAATATATGGGGCATAATCTGGAGCATATGGGGGCATAATCTCAAGCATATTGGGCATAATCTGGAGCATATGGGGCATAATCTCAAGCATATTGGGCATAATCTGGAGCATATGGGGGCATAATCTGTGGAGCATATTGGGCATAATCTGTGCAGCATATGGGGGCATAATCTGTGGAGCATCATATGGGGCATAATCATTTTTCACCCTAGGCTTACAAGAGTCAATAAGTTTTCCCAGTTTTTTGTGGCAAAATTAGGGGGGTCGGCTTATACACAGGTCGGCTTATACATGAGTATATACGGTAATTGTTCACTTTTCCATCTGGCCCAGACCGACATGACAACTTCTCCAGCCACGACTTGGCTGCAGAGATTACAACAAAGTCACATTTCGCTTCTTATATTTCCAGCACCGTCCCCATCTTTTCCCAACCTGCAGAAAATCCTCATCCTGCTGATACTCCAATATTGAGCCTCTGCTGTATGTGTCCCTATTACTGCACCTACTGTGTGGTTCTGTGTGCCATCTAAATTCTAAAGCAACCCTCTAGAATATTGTAAATATTGTAATGCCGGGTGCAAGTGACCTAGAAAACAATGCCCTTGTCCCCTAGAAAGTAAAATGCCTTCTGTGTGCCCTTTTGAAAATCACAGTAACCTAAGTTCCCCTATAACAAGAAGTGCCCACTTTATATTTAATAATGTCCTGAGAATCCCCCCTGTACAGCTCCCGTATAGACAGTATGATGCTCTCTTATACACATTATAATGCCCCCTCACTGTATATATACTGACCTCTTCATATGCATATGTCCAAACTGTTTGATGGCTCCAACACTGATGACCCCATCACCGTAATCTCCACACTGTATTATGGCCCCCTAGATAGCCTCCATATAGTATAATGCTCCAGATAGTCCTCAATATAGTATAATGCACTCCCCATAGGATTCCATATAATATAATGCACATTCACCATAGGCAGACTCTATAGTATAATGTACCCCCCATAGGCAGACTCTATAGTATAATGCAGCCCCCATAGGCAGACTCTATATCGTATAATGCAGTCCCCAGAGGTAGAATCTATATAGTATAATGCACTCCCCATAGGCAGACTCTATGGTATAATGCAGCCACTCATAGGCAGACTCTCAGACTCTATATAGTATAATGCAGCCCCCGATAGGCAGAATCTGCACAGTATAATGCAGGCCCCCATAGGCAGACAATATAGTATAATGCAGCCACTCATAGGCAGACTCTATATAGTATAATGCAGCCCCCGATAGGCAGACTCTGTATAGTATAATGCCACTCATAGGCAGACTTTAAAGGGTTGCCAAGTACTTTAAATTAACCCCCCAATGTATCCCCCCGGGGCCCCTAATGAATTTTATAAATACCTCACGTTGCCTGTACTGCCTGTGAGCGGCACTATAGCTGGCCGCTCACAGGCAGCACGTGACCCTCGGCTGCAGCCGGTTCTTGCTTCTGCTGATGTCCCGACAAGTGCTGGCAGCAGCCGGGGTTCCCTCTTCCTCCTTCCGCGCTGTCTGCCAGGTTGTGGGCTTGGTTATCCCCCCTCGTCACACCCGACATCGACCGCACACCCATTCATTGAGAAAGCGCACGGTGGATGCTGGGTGTGACGCGAGGGTAACCCCGCCCACAACCCAGGAGCCACTGCGGGGACCCAGTGCTGAGTCATGCCTCACTTTTCATGACGTAAGTGCTGGGTCACGTGCTGCCTGTGAGCGGCTAGCAATAGCGCCGCTCACAGGCAGTATAGGCAACATGAGGTATTTACAAAATTCATTAGGGGCCCCGGGGTATACATTGGGGGGTTAATTTAAAGTACTGGACAACCCCTTTAATATAACGCACCCCCATAGGCAGACTATGTAGTATAATGCAGCCCCTGATAGGGAGACTCTGTTGTTATGTTTTGGTAGCTGAGGAGAGCAGGCAAAAACGGCAATACACCAGAGAGGTTGGAATCTACTGGATTGCAGTACCCTGACTAACCACCAAAACTAAAGGCAGCCGTGGAGCGTTCCTACGTTGGTCCTAGACGCCTCGTCACAGCCTGAGAGGCTAACTACACCTAAAGATAGAAAGAGGAAAGCTATCTGCCCCGGAGCAGATCCCCAAAGAACATAGGAAGCCCCCAAACAGGGTCACCGAACCCTCATTTGTGCAACCAGGTCGGTCAGGATGAGCTCTGTGATACGCACGGATCAGTCTCCTAGCATGGATGTCCGAAGCAAACACCCAAGAATTGTCCTCCTGACCATAACCTCTCCACTTAACCAAATACTGGAGTTTCCGTCTAGAAAAACGAGAATCCAATATTTTCTCAACCACATACTCCAGATTGCCCTCAACCAAAACAGGGTCAGGGGCGCAGCCATAGGAACCACTGGCTCGACAAACCTCTTCAATAAGGACTTGTGGAACACGTTATGGATCTTAAATGTCCCTGGAAGAAGTAAACGAAAGGAAACAGGATTAACCCCTTTATTCCATCAGACGTACCATTCCGTCCATGTGACCCTGGACCTAATTCCCATGGACGGAATAGTACGTCATGGGCGATCAGCTGCGCTCCCAGGGGGAGCGCAGCTGATCGTGGCCGGGTGTCAGCTGTTTATCACAGCTGACACCCAGCACTAGGTGTCAGGAGCGGTCACGGACCGCTCCCGGCACATTAACCCCTGGCACACCGCGATCAAACATGATCGCGGAGTAGCGGGGGCACAGGGGAGGATCGCGCAGGGAGGGGGCTCCCTGCGCGCTCCCCTGAGACCCTCAGAGCAGCGCGATGTGTCGCGCTGTTCCGAGGGTCCGTCCTCCCTCCAGGTCCCCGGATCCAAGATGGCGCCGGGGTCCTGCAGGGAGGCGGCTTCCTCAGTGCCTGCTGAGAGCAGGCGCTGAGGAAGCCTGCAGCGATGCCAGAGCGATCGCTGGTGTGACAGAGTGCTGTGCACACTGTCACACCAGCGATCTGCTAAAATACTGTGATGTCCCACCCTGGGACAAAGTAAAAAAAATAAAAATAAAAAGTGGTAAAAAAAATCATAAAAAAAAAATATTAATTCCCCAATAAATTCATTTCTTCCTGTAAGTAAAAAAAACAAAACAATAAAAGTACACATATTTGGTATCGCCGTGTCCGTAACGACCCCCCTATAAAACTGTGCCACTCGTTAGCCCCTTTAGTGAACCCCTTAAAAAAAAAAAACTAAGCAAAAAATCAATGCTTTATCATCATACCGCCGAACAAAAAGTGGAATAACACGCGATCAAAAAGACTGATATAAATAAACATGGTACCGCTGAAAACGTCATCTTGTCCCGCAAAAAACGAGCCATCATACAGCATCATCAGCGAAAAAATAAAAAAGTTATAGCTCGCAGAATAAAGCGATGCAAAAATAATGATTTTTTATATAAAATTGTTTTTATTCTATAAAAGCGCCAAAACATAAAAAAATGATATAAATGAGGTATCACCGTAATTGTACTGACCCGAAGAATAAAACTGCTTTATCAATTTTACCACACGCGGAACGGTATAAACGCCTCCCCCAAAAGAAATTCATGAATTGCTGATATTTTTTCATTCTAACCTCCCAAAAATCGAAATAAAAAGCGATCAAAAAATGTCACGTGGTAATAAATGGTACCAATAAAAACGTCACCTCGTCCCGCAAAAAATAAGACCTCACATGACTCTGTGGGCCAAAATATGCAAAAATTATAGCTCTCAAGATGTGGTGATGCAAAAAACTACTTTTTGCAATAAAAAGCGTCTTTTAGCGTGACAGCTGCCAATCATAAAAACCCGCTATAAATAGTAAATCAAACCCCCCTTTATCACCCCCTTAGTTAGGGAAAAATAATAAAATTAAAAAAATGTATTTATTTCCATTTTCCCATTAGGGTTGGGTTAGGGTTAGGGTTGCGGCTAAAGTTAGGGTTAGGGTTGGCGCTAACATTAGGGTTAGGGTTGGGATTAGGGTTAGGGGTGTGTTAGGGTTAGGTTTGTGGTTAGGGTTGGGACTAGGGTTAGGGGTGTGTTGGGGTTAGGGTTGGAGTTAGAATTGGGGGTTTCTGCTGTTTAGGCACATCAGGGCTCTCCAAATGTGACATGGCGTCTGATCTCAATTCCAGCCAATTCTGCGTTGAAAAAGTCAAACGGTGCTCCTTCACTTCTGAGCTCTGCCATGAGCCCAAACAGTAGTTTACCCCCGCATATGGAGTATCAGCGTACTCTGGACCCTAAGAGTTATTGTGCAATTTGTCCTATTTCTTCTGTTACCCTTGGGAAAATAAAAAACTGGGGGCGACAAAATCATTTTTGTAAAAAAAAAATGATTTTTTTTTTTTTACGGCTGTATGTTATAAATTTTCTGTGAAGCACTTGGGGCTTCATAGCGCTCACCACACTTCTAGATAAGTTCCTTGTGGGGTCTATTTTCCAAAATGGGGTCACTTGTGGGGGTTTCCACTGTTTAGGCGCATCAGGGGCTCTCCAAATGCGACATGACGCCCCCAGACCATTCCATCAAAGTCTGCAATCCAAAACGTCACTACTTCCCTTCCGAGCCCAGACGTGCACCCATACAGTCGTTTTCTCACACATGTTGAGTATCAGCGTACTCAGGACAAATTGGACAACAACTTTTGGGGTCCAATTTCTCCTGTTACCCTTGTGAAAATAAAATATTGGGGGCGAAAAAATCATTTTTGTAAAAAAAAAAAAAATTTATTTTTACAGCTGTACGTTATAAACTTCTGTGAAGCACTTCGGGGTTCAAAGTGCTCAACACACTTCTAGATAAGTTCCTTGTGGGGTCTATTTTCCAAAATGGGGTCACTTGTGGGGGGTTTCCACTGTTTAGGCGCATCAGGGGCTCTCCAAATGCGACATAACGCCCCCAGACCATTCCATCAAAGTCTGCAATCCAAAACGTCACTACTTCCCTTCCGAGCCCAGACGTGCACCCATACAGTAGTTTACTCCCACATATTGGGTATCAGCGTACTCAGGACAAATTGGACAACAACTTTTAGGATCCAATTTCTCCTGTTACCCTTGTGAAAATAAAATATTGGGGGCGAAAAAAAATCATTTTTGTAAAAAAAAAAATATATTTTTTATTTTACGGCTGTACGTTATAAACTTCTGTGAAGCACTTGGGCGTTCAAAGTGCTCACCACACATCTAGATAAGTTCCTTGAGGGGTCTAGTTTCCAAAATGGTGTCATTTGTGGGGTGTTTCCACTGTTTAGGCTGATCAGGAGCTCTCCAAACACGACATAGCATCCAGCCAATTCTGCGTTGAAAAAGTCAAACGGCGCTCCTTCCCTTCCAAACTCTGCCATGCACCCAAACAGTGGTTTACCCCCACATATGGGGTATCAGCGTACTCAGGACAAATTGCACAATAACTTTTGGAGTCTTGTTACCCTTGGGAAAATAAAAATTGGGGTGAAAAGATCAATTTTGTGGAAAAAATATGAGTTTTTAATTTTACGGCTCTACGTTATAAACTTGTGTGAAGCACTTGGGGGTTCAAATTGCTCACCAAAGATCTAGATAAGTTCCTTAGGGGTCTAGTTTCCCAAATGGGGTCACTTGTTGGGGTTTCCACTGTTTAGGCACATCAGGGACTCTCCAAATGCAACATGGCGTCCAATCTCAATTCCAGCCAATTTTGGTTGGAAAAAGTCAAATGGTGCTCCTTCCATTACGAGCTCTGCCATGCGCCCAAACAGTGGTTCCCCCCCACATATGGGGTATCAGCGTACTCAGGACAAATTGCACAACAACTTTTGAGGCCCAATTTCTCCTGTTACCTATGGGAAAATAAAAAATTAGTGACTAAGAGATAATTTTTGTGGGAAAAAAATAGGATTTTTTATTTTCATGCCCGGGCATTATAAACTTGTGTGAAGCACTTGGGGGTTCAAAGTGCTCACAAAAGATCTAGATAAGTTCCTTAGGGGGTCTAGCTTCCAAAATGGGGTTACTTGTGGGGGGTTTCCACTGTTTAGGCTCATCTGGGGCACTACAAACGGAACATGACCCCCATCAATGTTTGAATTCCAAAACATTACTGCTTCCTTTCCAAGCCCTGCCGTGCGCCCAAATAGTTTTCCCCCCCCCCACATATGGGGTATCAGCGTACTCAGGACAAATTGGACAACAACTTTTGGGGTCAAATTTCCTTGGGAAAAATCAAAAATTTGGGACTAAAAAATCATTTTTGTGGAAAATTGTTTTTTTTTTTTTTTTCACACCCAGGCATTATAAACTTTTGTGAAACACTTTGGGGTTCAAAGTGCTCACAAGAGATCTAGATAAGTTCCTTAGGGGGTCTAGTTTCCAAAATGGTGTCACTTGTGGTGGGTTTCCACTGTTTAGGCGCATCAGGGGCTCTCCAAACGCGACATGGCATCCAATCTCAATTCCAGCCAATTTTAGTTTGAAAAAGTCAAACGGTGCTCTTTCCCTTATGAGCTCAGCTGTGCGCACAGACAGTGGTTTTCCTCCACTTATGGGGTATTGGCGTACTCAGGAGAAATTGCACAACAACTTTATCTGCCCATTTTCTCCTTTTACCCTTGTGAAAATTAAAAAAAGTTTGTAAAAGATCATTTTTGTGGCTAAAAAGTTAAATATTAATTTTTTCCTTCCACGTTGCTTCAGCCCCTGTGAAGCACCTGAAGGGTTATTAAACTTCTTGAATGTGGTTTTGAGTACCTTGAGGGGTGCAGTTTTTAGAATGGTGTCACTTTTGGGTATTTTCTGCTATATAGATCCGTCAAAGTGACTTCAAATGTGAGGTGGTCCCTAAAAAAATAGCTTTGTAAATTTTGTTATAAAAATGAGAAATCACTGGTCAACTTTTAACCCTTATAATTTCCTAACAAAAAAAAATTTGGTTCCAAAATTGTGCTGATGTAAAGTAGACATGTGGGAAATGTTATTTCTTAACTATTTTGTGTGACATATGTGTAGCCCTGGTACACAATACCAGGAGGATGAGTGGAGAGGTAACAGTTAAGGTCTCTTCATGACATCATGGACACTTCTGACACACCCAGCAGGGGTGTGGAAGGGAGTGATTTAGTCAGTCAGTTTCCTGTCCTTGGACAGAGTAGACGTGTCCAGTTTGAGCCTGTCATCAGTTCAGAACGTGGAGGCTGGTACAGGTGGTCTAATTCACCTTAGCCTAGTCAGAGCTGTGCCCCACTGGAAGAAAGACTGAACTAACTATTAAGAGTCGAGCAAATCGAAGGGCAAAGTGGAAGGAAGATTATTGGAAAAGTGCGTTTGGCTTGGAAGAGTCCTGCACATTGCTACCGGTTACTGGGGACCGAAGGATCACTATTAGCTACAAGCATAGTGAAGAGAAAACCAGAGATTTACCGGACCCTAGGTCGCGGCAAACACCCCCTTATAGTCAGTACGTAACTGGGGTCAGGGGAAGTGAAGACTTTGAGTCTCTGCAGGACAAAATAAGAATTCAGCTCCCTCATAGAAAGGCTCCTAACACTAAATTGACTGGGAAGCACAGCTTTGGATAAGCTGGAATCATAGAGGGGACTACGCTTCAGGCTGGTCGTACTCATCTTCATTGGACAGTAAAGGAGGCCCCTAACTTGCTTAGCTGTTGCCTCAAAGCTCATCCTCCATCAACCCCATCAGCCTCCCTGGGACCTGCCTTATCATCTTGCAAGTAAAGGTATGGAAAGACACTGACCGTGTGAGACTGAGTTATTGATTTGCATGCCTGCACAATCCCTACCTAACTACCGACCTGAGGGAAGAGTCCCACCTGTAGGGGACCCGACATCTAGCTGCCTCACCATCCCCTCAGAGATCTACAGCAGCGCTGGTACTAATTACCAGAATACTACAGGTGGCGTCACGAACTGTATATAAATCTATCCCCTGTAAATATTCCCCCAACATACGCCAGACCGCCAGGGCCACAGACCGAGCCACAGCTACCTGTGACAATCCCCATAGACTTCTACGGGCTCGGCTCTGAGTACCCCATTGCCCTGGTAACCCACAATTGTGGTGGCGGGTCGACACAAAAACTTGGCGTCACGAACAGGATACGAAACTTGCAGCATTGCGAGCCCTGTGTGCCTGTGGAGTGTTTTGGTGAAAAAGACTGTTGCTGTTGTTTGGCGCCAAATACCGCCATATTTGCCGCCAGATTCGCGCCCTAAGGCGCTGGAGAAGAAGGTGGGCGTACCTGAAAGAGCGCGCAAAGTCTTGGACACGCCCCTGGCTCTGACTCATCGGCAGGTCCTGCAACAGGAAGTGAACGCTCTGACATCAGAGCGCCTGCGACGAAGGTCCTGTTCCCACTGCGGTGCCTGTGAAATAGCAGCGTCTGAAACCGGTAGGCTCCGTTTAACCAAGGGGGCGCTAAGATGTCACAACAACCGGCTGACAGTGCGGCCCCGGCCGAGGCCCCAATCCCGCACCGTCTGGTATTGTAGCGCCAGATGGGGGCGCAGGCCCTGCACCCAGTCCGGTAGTCCCGATCATGCCACTAACGCTCCCATATATGCCTGGGGCGAAATGGCTTCCCCAATACAGCGGTGGGCCAGGCACATTAGCAGGCTTCAAGCGGAAGTTATGCAGCATCCTAGAAATGTACTCCATGCCTGAGAGACAAAAAGCTGCTGTGCTAATAGGGCAGCTAACTGGCGCTGCTGAGAGGGAAGTGGAGACTTGGGATACCGTTGATCAGGAGTCGGTACCTGCGATCTTCCTTAAGCTGCATGCCATATTTGAAGACCGCACAGAAACGGATCTCCGGATGGCCTTCTATCACTGTTCACAACAGCCAGGTGACAGCATCCGGGACTACGCTTGCCGACTACAGGGAGCCCTGAGAGCCCTCAAGCAAATTAACAATTTAAATGCTATCGACGAGAATAGAATGCTGAAAGAACAATTTATACAGGGATTGAGATCCCCAGAGGAACGCAGAACTGTAAATTGGTGGTCCTTAGATCATCCGGATGCTACCTTTGATGCCCTAAAGGACATGGCAATAAAAGGGCTGCGGCCCCTGGGCAAACCTGAGGTGGCCACCCAACATCATCAGGGTGAAGTCACTCTGGAACCGGCAGTAACCCCCTGTTCCCCGCTAGTGGCAGAAACCAAAACGCAGGTGACACCTCCTAGTGAATTGGACTGTCTGCGCTCAGAGGTGCGCCAGCTGACTAAAAATCTGGCCGCTGTGATGAGTGCCCTACAGCTGCGGAAAGAAGAGGAAGGGAAGATCTTGTTAGCTGACTGCCCAGAGGACGTTCCGTGGATGCACCGGAGAAGAAAGAAGACGTCGCCCCCCCGGAGGAGGACAACGCCACCCCCAGGAGCAACCTCTGATCAACACCCTTCTCGTCGAGAGATCATCTGTTACCGCTGCAACCGGAAAGGTCATCTGTCTACACAGTGTCCTTTAAACGGGCAGAACCTGGGTCCAAGGGCCAACACCCAGGAGAATACCCGTCAGGCCCCCTAGACTGGAACCGCAGGTATGTGGGCGGGCGACCCTACCTGTCTATTATTCTAGATGGTATTGCTGTTCCAGCATTGTTAGACACTGGGTCCCAGGTGACCCTAATACCTGATGCTCTATATACCAAGTACTGGTCAATGGACAGTCTTAAACCTCCGAGCCTTGACTTTACTGTGTATGCTTCGAATGGTCTTCCTGTAGAAGTACTCGGAACAAAATGTGTAGATGTAAAGGTGGGCAGAGAGGAGTTGAAAGACCAAGGGCTTCTGGTAGTAAAGACTGTAAATGAGGAGAACGGTTTAAATATCATTTTGGGTACTAACATTATCGGTAATTGTTTGGGAGAAGTTGTGTTCTTGCTCCAACAGCTCGCTGAGATTGCCCGACCAAGGCAGAGAGGAGTAATCCAAAGAGAGATCCGGGCCCTGGTGTGTCAGCAGCAAGCGAAGCTTACCGACGGCGAAATTGGTAATGTACGGGTCACTGACTCAGATCCTATTGTGATACCCCCAATGAGTGAAATGATCATTTGGTGCAGGGCAGCCATAGGTCTGAGAGGACAGAATTACCAAGCTGTAGTAGAACCCCACCATTCAGAACATAGACCTACACTTATGACTGCTAGAGGAGTAGTAGAGGTGGTGAATGGAAGAGTACCGGTACGGCTTCTCAATTGGGGAGATGATGAGGTAAATTTACCCCGTTATGCAACCATTGCTAAACTTCATGCTGTTGATAATAATTCTATTCTCCCGGCTGAGTCCTTAGACTCCTGTCAAATAGAGGAGGACAATGACCCAGCAACCCAGGTGGCGGAATGGTGTCAGCAACTCCATGTTGGGACGGACACCACTCCCGCTCACCAGAAGCAAGGGGTATTACGGGTGGTGCAAGAGTACGCCCAAGTGTTTAGCAAAAATCCACTTGATTTTGGGACAATTAAGGGAGTACAACATCATATCCCTACTGGCAGTCATCCTCCCATCAAAGAGCGGTATAGGCCCATACCTCCAGCTCACTATCAGAAAGCTAAAGAAATGTTGAATGATATGAAGAAAGCCGGGGTGATAAGGGATAGTTGTAGCCCCTGGGCAGCCCCTCTAGTTCTGGTTAAAAAGAAAGATGGTAGTATGAGAATGTGTGTGGATTACAGGCAGGTGAACCGCATAACACACAAGGATGCATACCCGTTACCACGTATAGAGGAATCATTAGCTGCTCTGAAAACGGCTAACTACTTTTCTACCCTTGATCTGACTAGTGGTTACTGGCAAGTGGCTGTGGCTGAGGAGGATCGTGAGAAAACGGCTTTCACCACCCCAATGGGGCTCTGTGAGTTCGACAGAATGCCGTTTGGGCTCAGTAGTGCCCCAGGAACATTTCAGAGAGTGATGGAAAATTGTCTGGGACATCTCAATTTTGAAACCGTGCTGCTATACCTAGACGACGTTATCGTGTATTCCAAGACATATGAGGACCATCTGAAGCACCTGGCAGAAGTATTCGAGTCCCTGTCCAGGTACGGGATGAAGTTAAAACCCTCAAAATGCCATCTACTCAAACAGAAGGTGCAATACTTGGGGCACATCGTCAGTTCGGAAGGAGTAGCGCCGGACCCAGAGAAAGTCACTGCCATCCAGAAGTGGCCGGAGCCGAAAAACCTTAAGGAAGTGCGACAGTTCCTGGGACTAACGGGTTACTACAGGAGATTCGTGAAAGATTACACGAAGAAGGCAGCTCCTTTACAGGACCTCCTGGTAGGACAATCCTTAAAGAGCAGAAACCCTCCCTTTAATTGGGGTAAAGAACAGGCTGAAGCATTCCAAAAGATGAAAGAGATCCTGACAGGTGATGAGATCTTAACCTATCCTGATTACAGCCAACCGTTCCTGTTGTACACCGACGCCAGTAATGAAGGGCTGGGAGCAGTTCTCAGTCAGAAGCAGAATGGCCAAGAAAAAGTCATCGCTTATGCTAGCAGAAAACTCAGGCCAACGGAGAGGAATCCGGAAAATTATAGCAGCTTCAAGCTGGAGTTTCTGGCGCTGGTCTGGGCCATTACTGAAAGATTTAAGCACTATCTGGCCTCCAATAAGTTCACGGCGTACACAGACAACAACCCGTTAACGCACCTGGAAACCGCCAAGCTGGGTGCCATGGAGCAGCGATGGATGGCCCGGTTGTCCAATTACCAGTTTACTATCAAGTACCGGCAGGTCGAAAGAATGCTAATGCTGATGCGTTGTCCCGAATGCCGCATGACTCTGATACGGAAGAAGAATCGGACGACCTGGAAGAAATTGAGCTACCCGCGTTCCATCGAAATGGGGTAGTCCACGAGCATCGAGTTCACAGAAAGCAGTATGGTGCAACATTAAATCCTTTACCCCATCACAGCTGGAAAGAGACTCAGGACAGTGATCCAGTGGTCAGCCGCATCAAGGAGTTGTTAAAACAGGAAGGTTCCTCCTTGGAAAAGGATGCACCTATGTCAGCCAAGCTCCTGTGGAACGAGAAAAGCAGGTTGTTCCTATACCGTGAGAAGTTGTGCAGAAGATACGTCAACCCCAGAACCCATGAAATGGTCTGGCAAATCGTGGTCCCCAAGGCAGACGTCCCAATGGTGTTGGAAGCGTACCACGATCAAGCAGGACACTTTGGCTGGAGAAAGCTGGAGACCCTGTTGAGATGCCGGTTCTATTGGGTAGGGATGCGCAGCTCCATCGAGAGGTGGTGTCGGAACTGTGGACCCTGTGGTCTCAGAAGAAAGGACTACGGTAGTCAGAAGGCACCCCTGCAACCTATCCGGACGACTCGTCCCCTGGAGATTGTGGCCCTGGACCACGTCAAACTGTCGCCAAGTAGAACTGGATACTCATACGCCTTGACCATGGTGGACCATTACTCCAGATTTCTGGTGGTTGTTCCAGTGAAAGACCAGACCGCAGTGACGGCCGCGAAGACCTTTCAAGCAAGTTTCTGCAGACCGCATGGGTATCCGGAGCAAGTCTTAACCGATCAGGGACCTGCTTTTGAAGCCGATTTATTCAAGGAATTCTGTCATATGTACGGGTGCAAGAAAATTAGAACGACACCATACCACCCTCAAACCAACGGTCTTTGTGAAAAGATGAACCATATTGTCCTTGACTTGTTGAGATCCATACCGTTGGAAGACAGGAATCGATGGCCGGATTTACTACCTGATTTGGTTGATTTGTATAATCATATACCTGTAAGCTCAACTAACTGCACTCCAGCCTATCTTATGAGAGCAAGGCCCGGAAAACTACCAATGGATTTAGAACTTGGAGTGGTAGAACCGGAGGCAGACGACGCTGTTGAAAACTGGGACGTCAATCGGCAAGAGCAGTACAGGAGAGTACAAATCTGTGTAGAGGAAAGTCTCAATAAGGCACGGGAGAAACAGGAAGATGTTTACAACCGAAATGCTCCTGCCAAGCCTTTGATGCCTGGAGAGGTAGTATTAAAGAGAAAAAGGAAGATGCATAAACTGGATAATCAGTGGAGCAAGAACCCTACGTCATACAAGATTCTAAATATGACAACAGGAAAGTTTGTGTCGTCAGTAAAGACGGAGGAAGAACAACAACCACTGTGTCCAGAGATCATTTGAAGTTGTGTCCAGAACACTTAAAGCGTTGTGAAAAGAACCCTGTCCTCAATCAAGGAGAAAGAAAGGAAGAGGTCATACACACCGATCTGGGAGATTTTCCTGCGGATTGGCCCCGACTGGGAGATGCTGTGATAATTCCAGTGTTGCAGTTTTATCAGCCACAAGAGGAAGTTTTACCTCCAGTTGTGCCTGTGGTGCCAGTTGAGCCCGCTCAGGAGTTACCCATCCCAGCAACACCTCAACCTGTGGAACCTCAAGATGGATCATCTGTAGCAGCGCCCCATACTATGGGATCCCCTGGTGAAGCTGACTCACACCGCCCAGCCATCAGTACGCTTGCCAGATCCATAGAAAGATTAAGGCAGTTCTATAGTTTGCCGTTACGCAGTGCAGACAGATCGCAACTTGATATACCTGAAGCTACACCACGTAGATCAGAGCGAACCACCAAAGGGAAGTTACCCATTAGATATCAGCAGTGATTATAACGAATTCATGTGAATATTGTGAAAAGTCTATATATATATGTGTTTTTCCCTATTATGTCTTCGTTTAACAATGGACTCAGAGGCTGAGGACTGAGCCAGCCCAAAAACTGTATCCTGTAAATAGTTGCACTAAGGTGCCTTTTTAATGGTTTCACATGAAACCTTGACTTACCTCTGAACCAAAAAACCCGTGTGTGTGGCACTGAGTGAGGTCTGCATTTGGATGTCCTGCAGCCCACCCAGGACCCACGTTGAAGGTTTGGTGCGGGTCCTTCACAAGTATACCGTATATTTATTGAATGCTATTTAATACTTTTGTATTTCTATATAAAATGTTAATGTTTGCAACGTTCAAGATATCCTCACCTCCCGGATGGGACGAACCAATGTTTAATTGTTTAATGTTTTCTTGCATAAACAAAATGTCTCTTTTATATTTTACAGCCCGGGAGTGCTGTCGTTTACCATGGGGGAATGTGTAGCCCTGGTACACAATACCAGGAGGATGAGTGGAGAGGTAACAGTTAAGGTCTCTTCATGACATCATGGACACTTCTGACACACCCAGCAGGGGTGTGGAAGGGAGTGATTTAGTCAGTCAGTTTCCTGTCCTTGGACAGAGTAGACGTGTCCAGTTTGAGCCTGTCATCAGTTCAGAACGTGGAGGCTGGTACAGGTGGTCTAATTCACCTTAGCCTAGTCAGAGCTGTGCCCCACTGGAAGAAAGACTGAACTAACTATTAAGAGTCGAGCAAATCGAAGGGCAAAGTGGAAGGAAGATTATTGGAAAAGTGCGTTTGGCTTGGAAGAGTCCTGCACATTGCTACCGGTTACTGGGGACCGAAGGATCACTATTAGCTACAAGCATAGTGAAGAGAAAACCAGAGATTTACCGGACCCTAGGTCGCGGCAAACACCCCCTTATAGTCAGTACGTAACTGGGGTCAGGGGAAGTGAAGACTTTGAGTCTCTGCAGGACAAAATAAGAATTCAGCTCCCTCATAGAAAGGCTCCTAACACTAAATTGACTGGAAGCACAGCTTTGGATAAGCTGGAATCATAGAGGGGACTACGCTTCAGGCTGGTCGTACTCATCTTCATTGGACAGTAAAGGAGGCCCCTAACTTGCTTAGCTGTTGCCTCAAAGCTCATCCTCCATCAACCCCATCAGCCTCCCTGGGACCTGCCTTATCATCTTGCAAGTAAAGGTATGGAAAGACACTGACCGTGTGAGACTGAGTTATTGATTTGCATGCCTGCACAATCCCTACCTAACTACCGACCTGAGGGAAGAGTCCCACCTGTAGGGGACCCGACATCTAGCTGCCTCACCATCCCCTCAGAGATCTACAGCAGCGCTGGTACTAATTACCAGAATACTACAGGTGGCGTCACGAACTGTATATAAATCTATCCCCTGTAAATATTCCCCCAACATACGCCAGACCGCCAGGGCCACAGACCGAGCCACAGCTACCTGTGACAATCCCCATAGACTTCTACGGGCTCGGCTCTGAGTACCCCATTGCCCTGGTAACCCACAATTGTGGTGGCGGGTCGACACACATATTTCTCTGTTTTAAGGGAAAAAAAATTCAAAGTTTGAAAATTGCAAAATTTTCAAAATTTTCGCCATATTTGCATTTTTTTTCAAAAATAAACGCAAGGTATATCAAAGAAATTTTACCACTAACGTGAAGTACAATATGTCATGAGAAAACAATCTCAGAATCGCGAAGATCCGTTGAAGCGTTCCAGAGTTATAACCTCATAAAGAGACAGTGGTCAGAATTGTAAAAATTGGCCCGTCATTAACGTGCAAACCACCCTTGGAGGTGAAGGGGTTAAGAATCTCCATGATCTTATAAGGTCCAATAAACCTAGGCTTAAACTTAGGAGATGCAACTCTCATAGGGATATTTCTTGAGGACAACCAGACCAAGTCCCCCACTTTAAACCGAGGACCTTCAGTCCTATGCCGGTTGGCAAACCGCTGGGCCTTCACCTGAGAGAGGGACAACCTCTCCACTACCTGGTCCCAAATCTGCTGCATACGCTCCACAACAGAGTCAACACCCGGACAGACAGAAGCCTCCGTCTGTCCCGAAGAAAATCGAGGGTGAAACCCAAAATTGCAGAAAAATGGAGACATCAAAGTGGCAGAGCTTGCCCTATTATTAAGAGCAGACTCAGCCAAAGGCAAAAAAGAGACCCAGTCATCTTGATCAGCAGACACAAAGCATCTCAGATAAGTCTCCAATGTCTGGTTTGTTCTCTCAGTTTGTCCATTGGTTTGAGGATGAAAAGCAGAGGAGAAAGACAATTGAACACTAAGTTTAGAACAAAAAGTCCTCCAAAATCTGGAAACAAACTGGACTCTTCTGTCAGACACAATGTTCTCAGGAATGCCGTGCAACCGAACCACATGCTGAAGGAGCAAAGGCACCAATTCGGAGGAGGAAGGCAACTTAGGTAATGGCACAAGATGTATCATCTTGGAAAACCTATCACAAATCACCCAGATAACAGTCATTCTCTGAGAAACAGGGAGGTCGGAAATAAAATCCATAGAGATATGGGTCCATGGTCTCTTGGGCACAGGCAATGGCATCAACAAACCACTAGAGCGAGAGCAAGGCTTGGAGCGAGAGCAAGTCCCACAGGACTGCACAAACTCCCTGACGTCACGAGACAAAGTAGGCCACCAAAAGGACCGACTCACCAAGTCTCTGGTACCAAAAATTCCGGGATGACCGGCCAAAGCGGAACAATGAATCTCAGACATCACACTCTTCTTCTACTGGTCTGGGACAAACAATTTCCCAACAGGGCAGCGCTCGGTTTATCCTCCTGACACCCCTCCAGAGCCAGTTTCAAATTGGGCGAGATGGCGGAAAGAACTACACCCTCTTTCAAAATAACAGCAGGATCAGATAACTCAGGAGAGTCCACAAGGAAACTCCTCGAGAGGGCATCCGCCTTAATATTCTTAGTGCCAGGAAGAAAGGAAACCACAAAATTAAAACGTGTGAAAAACAAGGCCCACCTGGCCTGTCTAGGATTAAGTCGCTTGGCTGATTCCAGATAAACCAGATTCTTATGGTCCGTGAGGACCACCACCTGATGTTTGGCTCCCTCCAGCCAATGTCTCCACTCTTCAAAAGCCCACTTCATGGCCAATAACTCCCGATTACCCACGTCATAATTACGTTCAGTTGGAGAAAATTTTCGAGAGAAAAAAGCACAAGGGTTACTTTTAGAGGTGTCAGGATCTCTTTGGGACAAAACGGCACCTGCCCCAATTTCAGAGGCATCAACCTCCACCTGAAATGGCAGAGAAACATCAGGCTGCCGTAAAACAGGAGCAGAAGTGAATCTCCGCTTAAGCTCCTGAAACGCAGAGACTGCCTCAGGAGGCCAATTCACCACATCAGAACCCTTTTTGGTCAAATCAGTCAATGGTTTAACAATAACAGAGAAATTACCAATAAATTTACGATAAAAATTGGCAAAACCCAAGAATCTCTGAAGAGCCTTTAATGAAGTAGGTTGGACCCAATCACAGATGGCCTGAACCTTGACCGGGTCCATTTCAATAACAGATGGAGACAAAATGACATCCCAGAAATGAGATCCTCTGTACGCCAAAAAGACACTTTGATCCCTTCACATACAGAGCATTCTCTCTCAAAATCTGGAACAAATCTGGAACACAGTCCGAACATGTTTCACATGAGAGTCCCAGTCATTGGAAAAAATCAAGATATCATCCAAATAAACAATCAGAAATTTATCCACAAAATCCCTGAAAATGTCATTCATGAAGGACTGGAAGATGGAAGGAGCATTAGTGAGCCCAAAGGGCATCACTAGGTACTCAAAATGCCCCTCTGGGGTATTAAACGCCATCTTCCATTCATCCCCGTGCTTAATGCGAATAAGGTTATACGCCCCCCTGAGGTCAAGCTTGGTAAACCAAGTAGCACTTTTCACCCTGGAAAACAGGTCAGAAATCAAGGGTAACTGATATTGATATTTCACAGTGATATTGTTCAAGAGACGATAATCAATACACGGCCTTAATGAACCATCCTTTTTGGCCACAAAGAAAAAACCGGCACCCAAGGGTGAAGAGGATGGTCTGATATGACCCTTCTCCAATGACTCCTTGATATAAGACCGCATAGCGTCATGTTCAGGTACAGACAAGTTAAAAAGGCGACCTTTAGGGAATTTACTACCAGGCACTAATTCAATAGCGCAGTCATAGCTCCTATGGGGGGGCAAGGATGCAGATTTACTTTCGCTAAACACATCAGAAAAATCAGTCAAAAAGTCAGGCACATCTTGAGCCTGGGGAGAGGCTGAAAAAACAAGAGTGTTGGCATTAACACATTGGCAGCCCCAACTGGTTACAGACACAGATTTCCAATCCAAAACAGGATTATGAGACTGCAACAAAGGGAAACCTAGTACAATAATGTCATGCAGATTATACAGCACCAAAAATTTGCAACTCTCCTGATGATCAGGTTCAACCCTCATTATCACCTGAGTAGAGAACTGGGGTTTATTCTCAGCCAAAGGGGTAGAATCAATCCCCAGTAGGGGAATAGACTTCCGTTTAGGGAAACCCACAACGTTTAGCAAAATCAAAATCCATCAGGTTAATAGCTGCTCCCGAATCAACAAAAGCCTGAGCAGAAAATGTGGACAGGGAGCAAATCAGTGTAACAGTCAACAGAAATTTAGTCTGAATACTACCCAAGACAACTGAGCGTGCAAAACGTCTTCCCCGCTTAGGGCAGACTGAAATAGCATGAGAGGCATCACCACAGTAGAAACATAACCCATTGCGTTTTCGAAACTCATGACGCTTTGCCCCAGAAGCCACTCTATCACACTGCATGGGCTCAGAAGCTGGTTCACAAGGCAACACCATTCCACGCATACCTCTACGCTCACGCAAACGTCTGTCAATTTGAATCTCCAATGACCTAGAATCATTGAGACCAGAGGGAGCAGGGAAACCCACCATAACATTTTTTACATTCTCTGACAGACTCTTCCGAAAAAGAGCTGCCAAAGCATCATCATTCCATTTGGTCAGAACTGCCCACTTTCGGAATTTCTGACAGTACAACTCAGCGTCCTCAAGCCCCTGATTTAATGCCAACAAAGTTTTTTCAGCTTGATCAGTGACATTAGGTTCATCGTACAATAACCCCAGAGCCAGAAAAAATGCATCAACATTACTCAAAACAGGGTCCCCAGGTGTCAGGGAAAAAGCCCAATCCTGAGGATCGCCGTGCAGGAGAGAGATGACAATTTGAACCTGCTGTGCTGCGTTCTCTGAGGACTTAGGTTTTAAGGCAAAAAACAACTTACAGTTTTTTTTGAAATTCAGAAATTTAGCTCGATCCCCTAAAAACAAATCTGGCATGGGGACAACTTTTTTTTTTTTTCACACTATTTTTCCCTTCTGTGAGTACCGTATAATTTTCAGTTTGGCCGGTGATACTGTTATGTTTTGGTAGCTGAGGAGAGCAGGCAAAAACGGCAATACACCAGAGAGGTTGGAATCTACTGGATTGCAGTACCCTGACTAACCACCACAACTAAAGGCAGCCGTGGAGCGTTCCTACGTTGGTCCTAGACGCCTCGTCACAGCCTGAGAGGCTAACTACACCTAAAGATAGAAAGAGGAAAGCTATCTGCCCGGAGCAGATCCCCAAAGAACATAGGAAGCCCCCAAACATGTAATGGCGGTTAGACAAGAGGAAATACAGACACAGACAGAAAATAGTATGAGCAAACGCTGGGGCCCAATCTGACTTAGACAGAAAAGGATAGGAAGGATACTTACTGCAATCCAAAAAAAACCCTAAAAAAAGCCAACGCTACTAATTGCAAAAACACCTGAGATCACACAACCTCTACCACCTAAATTAGTTCTCTGGTGTAACAAAACTAAGCCGCAGTCACATAAAAAAAACTGTAAAAGGCAAATGAACAAACAACAATGGCTCCAGAGAAATCGAGAGGAGACCAAGCCCCCGGGGAGGGGAACCTGGCCAACCTCACAGAAATGCAGAGAAATATACAAATGGCAAGCACAAAAACAAAAAACAGAAAATATCTTATCTGAGAGCAGGAGAAGAGGCAAGACTCAGCAAGCTTCCAAGTGAACCAGGAAACAATGTTGAGGCAAGAACAATTGATCACCGGCAACCATGATGGGGGAAACCTCTCTTATATCCAGCCAGTCTGTGATCCCTGATTGCCAATCCTCATTGAATGGTTCAGTACTGTTTGCAACCATCAGAGGGAGCTTCTGCTTAGAATTCATTTCTAAAACATTCATAACACTCTGTATAGTATAATGCAGGCCCCTCTAGGCAGACTTTATATAGTATAATGCAGCCCCCCAAAGGCAGACTCTATATAGTATAATGCAGCTCCCCATAGGCAAACTGTTTAGTATAATGCAGCTGACATAGTCAGACTATATGTAGTATAATGCAGGCCCCCATAGGCAGACTCTAATTTAATGCAGCCCCATAGGCAGACTCTATATAGTATAATGCAACCACCCATAGACAGGCTCTATACAGTATAATGCAGGCCCCCATAGTCAGACTCTAATAAATGCACTCCCCCATAGGCAGACTCTAATATAATGCACCCCTTCAGTCCTCTATAGTATAATGCAGCCCCCATAGGCAGATTCTAATATAATGCAGCCCCCATAGGCAGACGCTATAGTATAATGCAGCCACCCATAGGAAGACTCTATATAGCATAATGCAGCCCTCCCTTAAGCAGACACTATATTGTATAATGCAGCCCCCAAAGGCAGACTCTATAGTATAATACAGCCCCCATAGTCAGACTCTGTAGTATAATGCAGCCCCCCATAGGCAGACTCTGATATAATGCACTCCCCTCATAGGCAGACTGTAATATAATGAAAAAAAAGGGGAAGCCAGCGCCGCACTGATCAGCATGAATAATTTAAGTGCAACTGCACAGTATATCTAACTGTTTTTTAAAATTGAGACATTTAGCAAATAATTGATCAATTCTTGGCTACCCCGCACGACAGGGCATTCTATATGGGGCAGTACCTACTCTACGTTTTTATTATATTTCACTGTGCCATTGCGGCCTCCTGAATTATTAAAAGCATACTGCAAAAAAACTGTAAAAGCAGGACTGCAAAAACTGCAAAAGTACCTGAAGCATTGCTGAATCACCCCCATGTGCCAGTAAGACGGATGCAGGTAAAAGCCGACCAGGTCCAGGGATGGACATTCAGATTGACCTCCACATACGCCAAACTTTTTCTTGTAATATAATGCACCCTTCAGGCCTCTATAGTATAATGCACCCAGGGGTGGATTAAGGGTAGCCAGGGCCCCGGGTCATACGACTGGGTCATCATATACCTGAAACAGATCATTCCAGGCGCCTCCACCCCTCGAACTGTCCACAGTCCCACCGCTCTCTCTTGGAAAAACTTCACTTCTCACCTATCACACATTAACAGTTCCCATCACCAGATCACATACATAGCCAGCAGCTTCTGTTTTGGCCAAAAGATTTTTTAAGCCGCCACCACAACACGGTAGACACTTTTGGCCGGGCCCTATTCTACTGTAACCTATTAAATATTTGTTAAAATATCCAATACAATTTAGGTATATTTTTATTTATTTTTAAATTTTTAAAATGACCGATAATATTACATACAATGAAAAATACCGCTACACCATGTCCAGACCATATATTACCACCACAAAGTGACCAAATAGCACATACAAGGGACAAATACCGCAACACCATGTCCAAACCACATATTACCACCACATAATGACTAAATACTACAATACTGATCCGTAATAAAAAAAACAATGCTATCACCATAAGTGCCATTATACACAGGAGATCTGTACTTACTATGCAGTGTCTGTGTACAGGTAATACAGTGATGACTGGTGATATTATACACAAGAGCTCTGTATATAATGTATAGGTAATACAGTGATCACTTGTGACATTATACACAGGACTTCTGTTATAGTATACAGTGTATAGTGTCAGTGTACAGGTAACACACTGACTCACCAGTGACATCTCTAGGTGAAGTCCTTCATCTTTGTTTTTCATCTTTCATCCAGCACAGACCACCATCACTTCTTCCAGCCAGTGCTCGTCTCTGCAGGAAATAACACAGTTATCTCGAGCTCCACTTGCAGAACACATTACTTAATTTTTCCCAACTTCTACATTACTGTACACCACATGAAGAAAAAAAGGCGACATAGTGTCACTCTACACAGTAACAGGACCTCCCCCCATTTAAAAAATTAACCTCAAAAAATAAAATAAATACATCACTGCAGTAATAATATCCCTTAATTAGCCCCTATGGTAATAATGTTCCCCATCCTGGCCCCCATGTCTCATTCCTGGCTTCAGCCATATATTCTCCCATCCTGCCCTCATTAGTATTCATTCTGCCCCATATGATCTCCCCATCTGTCTCCATCGTATCCATCCTCCCCATGATCCTGCATGATCTGTCTCCAACCCTGCCCCATCTGTCTCCAATCCTGCCCCGTGTCTTCAATCATGCCCCATATCTCCATTCTGCCCCGTGTCTCCAATCATGCCCATATCTCCATTCTACCCCCTATGTCTCCAATCATGACCCCATGTGTGCATTCCTGCCCCGTGTCTCCAATCATGCCCCATGTCTCCAATCTGCCCCATCTGTCTCCAATCCTGCTCCATCTGTCTCCAGTCATGCCCCCAGTGTCTCCAGTCATGCCCCCAGTGTCTCCTGTCATGCCCCCAGTGTCTCCAGTCATGGAGATGTCAGCTGCCAGCCTCCTATTGGCTGGCAGCTGTTAACTATTGACGTGCCATACGCCAGTCAGGACAGTAATGCCCTGATGGCGGCCCTGTGGTGGGCCCCAAACACCACTAGGCCCTGGGCTACCGCCCAGATTGACCCTATTATAATCCGCCACTGAATGCACCCCATAAAAAATAAATACATACAATATTCTCCTCTCTTCCTCCTGGTTCCGATGCTCTGAGCCCCTGCACATTTCCGGACAGGGGGCGCCGAGTAGTGACGTCATCGTGCCCGCTGTCAAAGTCTGCATCAGGGATGTCAGAAGCTGAGAGGGGGATGATGGGAGAGGGAGCCCACTGCTAGCACCGGGCCCCCCCGCCTGCTCAGTGGCCCCATAGCAACCAGGTGGCAGAGCAGGGAGGTCAATTCTCCCTGCTATGCTATAGAATGTAACCTCACTGAATGAGTGACCACACTGACTTGGATGAAAAGCCCCCACGTATGAATGGTCTCAGGATTCCTCCTAAACTCAGCAGTACTCCTCAGCTGGTCGGCCCCCCTGCTTGATTTTCCAGAGACAGGACTTAGCCAGGGAGACGACATCAGGATCCCCATACACCAGCGCCAATGCCGCCAAAAACTTGTCCACCGACCGTAGAGATGATGAATCGGTCGGCAGGTGAGAAGGCCCAGGATTGGGCGTCACCCTTAAGAAGGGAGACTATGATTCCCACCCATTGTTCCTCACTCCCTGATGAACGAGGGCAAAGCCTAAAGTAAAACTTGCAGGCTTCTTTAAACACCAAAAACTTATCTCTCCCTCCAGAAAACGGGTCAGGGTGAGATATTTTGGGTTCCGGTAGAGCCTGCAACTGAGCCGAGGCCCAGATCCCCGTCAACTGCTGAAGCTGCTGAGTCACCTGACCCCGCAGCTCCTTAAGCTCATCAGTGAGGGTCTGGATCAGTTGGGCAAAGGCCTGAAATTGAGCCATGGCTCACCGGAAAAAAAATGTGATGGTTGGTGATAATGTCACGATGTGTGACACGACCCAACGGGTGGTCGGTCAGCGGATGGCACAACTCACACACAATGGGATGGGAAAGGCGAGAGGAGAGCCCTCACAATAGGGAAAGAGGGATGGTCACCACCTGAGCTCAAACCTGAGCCTGTCCCTGCACTCCCCTAACGCCCTATGCGGGTCCTCACCCCTGCCGCCTTCAGGATACCTCGTCCCTAGTTGTCACCTATAAATGCCCTGGCTAGTGCACTGGCCGGCAAAGAACACTAGCCTCACCTCTGCAGGTAATAATCACAGGGAAAGTGACAGACACCAAAGGGACAACGTAACAAAAACACCACACTTAGCTTTCTCTGCTGCAAAGCACCACACCGCACAGCACAATAAAGGCACCAGATAAGCAAACTGAGCAGAAGCACCACTACACCCAGAGAGCTCCTTACTACAGCTTGGTCACTGCAGATTGCTCTAACACCGACAGCTGATGCATCAGGTGACATTTTAAAGGATTGTGGCAGTGGTCACCGCCCACATCAGCTGACCCAGCAGCACTGCAATTACACCAGCTTGCCAGTGGGGAAAAACTGATATTAACCCCCTCTAACCTGAAAGGAAAAAAGTTTTAATTGAGTGGAACCAGAGCTGCCACAAATCCAAAAATGGATCGTGACACTGTGTTGGTGCCACCGGATTTCTCAAAGGAGTTTGTAGTCCAGACGGACGCGTCAGATCTTGGGCTGGGTGCTGACTTATCACAAGGGGTGAATGGGAAAGAGCACCCCATAATGTATCTAAGTCTGAAGCTGTCATCCTGTGAGAATAATTACTCCATAGTGGAGAAGGAATGTCTGGCCATGAAGTGGGTGTTGGCACTCTAAGGTACTACCTCTTGGGCAGTAACTTCATAAGAGCGTCAGACCATGTCCCACTGAGGTGCAAAAGGGAGAAGAAGGGGAACAATGCCCGAGTGACCAGGTGGTTCCTAGCACTTCAGGATTTTAGCTTCCATGTAGAGCATAGACCCGAGAAACTGCATGGCAATGCTGGCGCACTATCTAGGGTCCACTGTTTGATGGTGGAAGGTGCCAAGTCCCTAGCTTTGGGCGCAGGGGATGTAAAATGGCCAACTGACAGGTCCTTGAGGGGACAGATGTATCATCGAGTTTGGCAGCTTTGCTGATGTAAGCCTGTGAAAGCAGGCTCCAGCACGTATAGTTATGAGAGTTAATAGGGCGCATCAGGGCCTTGTTTACGATCAGTGAAAGAGATGAGTGGGATCTCACCAAGCTGCACAGATCCTGGTCAAGCAATTCTTTGAGGATGGGACTCTCCTCCCCTTGCAAAAAATGCGTAAAGGGTATGCCACACTAAGTGAGAGCGCTAGCGAGATCGCTAACGAGATCGCTACTGCGTCATAAATGGTGACGCAGTAGCGATCTCGTTAGCGACTTAGCTGTGTGTGACATGTAGCAGCGATGTGGCCCCTGCTGAGATGTCGCTGATCGCTTATGAATGTTCTGAGCCGTTTTTTGGTCATTGGTGTCCCGCTGGTGAGCCTGAATCGCTGAGTGTGACACCCTTTATGAACGACTTCACCAGCGTCGCAGGTGGGACTAGGTTTTCCCAACGACCGCAGAGGTCGTTATACAGATCGCTGATGAGTTGTGTTTGGAATCACAGGTCGCTGATGAGTTGTGTTTGGAATCTAGCGATCACATAGCGATCGCACTAGCGATCTCGCCAGGTCGTGTCGTTGTCGTGATCGCTGGTGCGATTGCTAAGTGTGGCAGTGCCTTTAGCTACCTGGGCTATCAGGCCTTACATTCTTACAGCTTGGAAAGCTCTCCCATCTTTTATGTCAACGAAACCACCTGATTGATCTTGACAGATCCTTAACCCCCAATGAAGTCTTTTGTGCGAAAACAAAAGCACCCACCAAAATTCTCTCAACAATCTATCACTCTCTACTTAAGATTGATGTACCTCTAAAGAGGGCATTTCTATCTCCATGGGAAAAAGACATGGGTACTTCCTTTTCGGAAATGCAAATTAAACACATTTATAGGAACTCCCACGGTCCCTTGCACTGTGTATGAATCCAGGAAAATTTGTTTAAAATTATCACTAGATGGTATATTATGCTCAAACGCATTCATAAATGGCATCACTCTACAGCAGGGATGTCAAAGTCAAACACACCGAGGGCCAAAAAAACAAATTTGCTACAAGCCGAGGGCCGGACTGGTTCAATGTTTATTAAAACATATCGAAATGATTGCACATAGCCTATTGAACCAAGACCTAACATAGTGTACATTATTTAACCCCTCTCTGACATCTTACGTACTATCCCGTCCATGAAACCCGTGACAATCTGACCATGGACGGGATAGTACGTCATAGCGATCAGCTACGCTCCCGGGGGAGCGCAGCTAATCGCCGCCGGGTGTCAGCTGATTATCACAGCTGACACCCGGGACTGTGTGCCAGGAGCGGTCACGGACCGCTCCCGGCACATTAACCCCTTGTACACCGCGATCAAACATGATCGCGGTGTACCGAGGGCACAGGGGAGCATCGCGCAGGGAGGGGGCTCCCTGCGAGCTCCCCTGAGACCCTCAGAACAGCGCGATGTGATCACGCTGTTCTGAGGGCTTCCTTCCTCCCAGGACCAGGATCCAAGATGGCGCCGGGGTCCTGGAGGGAGGCGGCTTCCTCAGTGCCTGCTGAGAGCAGGCACTGAGAAGCCTGCAGCGCTGCCTGTGAGATCGCTGGTCTCACAGTGTGCTGTGCACACTGTGAGACCAGCGATCTGACATTTTACAGTGATGTCCCACCTTGGGACAATGTAAAAAAGTAAAAAAAAAATAAAAATAAACATGTGTAAAAAAAATTCCAAAATAAAAAAAAAAAAAAATATTCCCCAATAAATTCATTTCTTCCTGTAAATAAAGAAAATAAAACAATAAAAGTACACATATTTGGTATCGCCGAGTCCGTAATAACCCCCCCTATAAAACTGTCCCACTAGTTAACCCCTTTTGTGAACCCCTTAAAAAAAATAAATCAAAACAAATCAAAAAATCAGTGCTTTATCATCATACCGCTGAACAAAAAGTGGAATAACACGCGATCAAAAAGACCGATATAAATAAACATGGTACCGCTGAAAACGTCATCTTGTCCCGCAAAAAACTAGCTGCCATACAGCATCATCAGCGAAAAAATAAAAAAGTTATAGCTTGCAAAATAAAGCGATGCAAAAATAATTATTTTTTATATAAATTGTTTTTAGTCTATAAAAGTGCCAAAACATAAAAAATGATAAAAATGAGGTATCATCGTAATCATACTGACCTGAATAAAACTGCTTTATAAATTTTACCACACGCGGAACGGTATAAACGCCTCCCCCAAAAGAAATTCATGAATTGCTGATTTTTGTTCATTCTAACCTCCCTAAAATCGAAATAAAAAGCGATAAAAAAAGTCACGTGCTCAAAAATGGTACCAATAAAAATGTCAACTCATACCGCAAAAAATAAGACCTCACATGACTCTGTGGGCCAAAATATGCAAAAATCATAGCTCTCAAAATGTGGCGATGCAAAAAACTATTTTTTGCAATAAAAAGCGTCTTTTAGCGTGACAGCTGCCAATCATAAAAACCCGCTATAAATAGTAAATCAAACCCTCTTTATCACCCCCTTAGCTAGGGAAAAATAATAAAATTAAAAAAATGTATTTATTTCCATTTTCCCATTAGGGTTAGGGTTAAGGTTAGGGTTGCGGCTAAAGTTAGGGTTAGGGTTGGCACTAAAGTTAGTATTAGGGTTATGGTTGGGATTAGGGATAGGGGTGTGTTAGGGTTAGGTTTGTGGTTAGGGTTGGGACTAGGGTTAGGGGTGTGTTGGGGTTAGGGTTGGAGTTAGAATTGGGGGGTTTCCGCTGTTTAGGCACATCAGGGGCTCTCCAAATGTGACATGGCGTCTGATCTCAATTCCAGCAATTCTGCGTTGAAAAAGTCAAACGGTGCTCCTTCCCTTCTGAGCTCTGCCATGCGCCCAAACAATAGTTTACTCCCACATGGGGTATCAGCGTACTCTGGACCCTAAGAGTTATTTTGCAATTTGTCCTATTTCTTCTGTTACCCTTGGGAAAATAAAAAACTGGGGGCAAAAATATAATTTTTAAAAAAAAAATGATTTTTTTTTGTTTTTACGGCTGTACGTTATAAACTTCTGTGAAGCACTTGGGGCTTCATAGCGCTCACCACACATCTAGATAAGTTCCTTGTGGGGTCTATTTTCCAAAATGGGGTCACTTGTGGGGGGTTTCCACTGTTTAGGCGCATCAGGGGCTCTCCAAATGCGACATGACGCCCCCAGACCATTCCATCAAAGTCTACAATCCAAAACGTCACTACTTCCCTTCCGAGCCCCAACGTGTACCCATACAGTAGTTTTCTCCCACATATTTGGTATCCGCGTACTCAGGACAAATTGTACAACAACTTTTGGGGTCCAATTTCTCCTGTTACCTTTGTGAAAATAAAATATTGGGGGCGAAAAAAATAATTTTTGTAAAAAAAAAATATTTTTTATTTTTACGGCTGTTCGTTATAAACTTCTGTGAAGCACTTAGGGGTTCAAAGTGCTCACCACACATCTAGATAAGTTCCTTGTGGGGTCTATTTTCCAAAATGTGGTCACTTGTGGGGGGTTTTGTCACGCGGTCTTATGATATGTGTACGATGTCAGTAAACTATTCTTAAAAGAACAACACTCTATACAACATATAGATTAGCAACATCAGCATGTAAATATAGAATAGATTTACCTGACACGATATCCGTTGAACTCAGGGTTAATCTTGAGGACTTGATACACTGTCACAGGAAAGAGGAGGACCGGGGGTCTAACCTGACCCTAAACTGGGGTCCTAACTAATCCCTCACCTTGGAGGTACTGATAATGGTTCAGAGGTCCAAGTCTCCAGCCTAACCCTGTCTCCTATCAGTCCCTGAACCCTGTAATCAGTCCTAAGAAGGATTCTGATTACCACCAAAGGGATATGGGCTGATCTCTGCTAAATACACAGATTAGACATATAAGACAGACTGGAGAAAACACAGACTTGCATACACACTCAAACACAGAAGGAACATAAATGATCTGGGATATTAAACTCTAAGCAAGGTGAGCTTAAAACAACTAAGGAGCTCTTTAACTTAAGTCTATACAGATACAATCCTATCTGTGGTCTGCATGAAGAATTTCACTGGCAACTCCCAACACAGACAACCAGAGATTTAAAGGAAACCAATCAACAAATAATTAATTGCAGCCGGAAGAAACTGCACCCAGTCCCAGAACTGAGCACAGACAGAATTAACTCCCTAACTGCCAAACACAAAGAAACAGCAACTCAGCTGTGAGAAGTCAGAATGTGCAACCGCGACGATCTTCATGGCGATGCACACATGACAGTACCCCCCCTTCTACGAGGGGCCTCCGGACCCTCAGGGCCAGGTTTGCCCGGGTGAGTTCTGTGGAAGGTCCGCACCAAACGATCTGCGTTAATGTCAGACGCAGGAACCCACGTCCTCTCCTCTGGACCATACCCCTTCCAATGCACCAAGTACTGAAGGGACCGGCGATTCAGACGTGAGTCAATGATCTTTGACACTTGAAACTCCAAGTTACCATTGACCACCACTGGAGGAGGAGGTAGAGGTGATGGTATGACTGGTGCCACGTACCTCTTAAGTAATGACATGTGGAACACATTATGAATTTTAAACGTAGGAGGGAGGTCCAGACGAAATGCCACAGGATTAATTATGGAACTGATCCTGTACGGCCCGATGAATCTGGGGCCCAGCTTCCAGGAGGGAACTTTAAGTTTTATATTCCTGGTAGACAACCATACCAGATCGTTCACATTAAGATCTGGACCAGAAACTCTCCTCCTATCAGCCATACGTTTATAACGGTTCCCCATAGCACTCAGATTATTCAATACACCTCTCCACACTGAAGCAAGTGACGACGAGAAACGCTCCTCCTCAGGAACCCCAGAAGGGCCCCCCCCATTGAATGTACAAAACTGGGGATGAAAACCATATGCCCCAAAAAACGGGGACTTACCAGTGGACTCGCTCCGCCTGTTGTTAAGAGCGAACTCTGCCAGAGGCAAGAAAGAAGACCAGTCCTCCTGGTTCTCTGAGACAAAACACCGAAGATAAGTCTCTAGGCTTTGATTCAGACGCTCTGTCTGACCATTGGTCTGCGGATGAAAAGCCGAGGAAAATGACAATTGCATCCCCCGACGTAAACAAAATGCCCTCCAAAACTTGGACACAAACTGAGACCCCCTATCTGACACCACATCAGAAGGCAACCCATGAAGTCTCACAATCTCCCCAATGAACACCTGCGCCAGAGTTTTAGCATTAGGGAGGGCAGGAAGAGCAATGAAATGTGCCATCTTACTGAACCTGTCAACAACCACCAGTATGACAGTCTTCCCTGACGACTGAGGAAGGTCCGTGATGAAGTCCATAGACAAATGAGTGCATGGACGCTCCGGAAGTTTCAAGGGTAAGAGGGTCCCAGACGGACGGGTATGAGGGGTCTTAGAGCGAGCACAAACCCCACAGGACGCCACAAAAGTTAAAACATCTTTATTAACGTTAGGCCACCAAAACCGGCGAGAAAGGAGATCTAAAGTAGCCTTACTCCCTGGATGTCCTGCTAAAGCAGAATTATGATGTGCCTCAATAACCTTTTGTCTCAACTGATTTGGGACAAACAGTCTCCCTGGAGGTCCTGCAGGGGCGTCCCCCTGAGCCTCTAACACCTCCTCCTCAAGCTCAGAACATACAGCCGACACTACCACCCCCTCCTGAAGGATAGGAATCGGGTCATCCATTTTCCCGGCCCCTGGGAAACTGCGAGACAAGGCATCCGCCTTAACATTCTTAGATCCAGGGCGATAAGTGACAACAAAATTAAACCTGGTAAAAAACAACGACCATCGAGCTTGTCTGGAATTCAGACGCCTAGCAGATTCCAAATACAGCAGGTTCTTGTGATCAGTAATGACGGTGACCGGGTGGACTGCCCCCTCCAAAAAGTGACGCCATTCTTCAAAAGCCAACTTAATGGCCAAAAGTTCCCTATTGCCGATATCATAATTCCTTTCGGCGGACGACAATTTTTTAGAAAAGAAAGCGCACGGATGCCATTTACCAGGGGACGGACCCTGGGACAATATTGCACCCATCCCTACGTCAGACGCGTCCACCTCCACAACGAACGGCTGTGATGCATCTGGTTGGATGAGAACGGGTGCCGAAGCAAAACATTTTTTCAAAGAGGAAAAAGCTTGGCAAGCTTTGTCCGACCATTTAGAAAAATCCGTCCCTTTTCTTGTCATGTCAGTGAGAGGTTTGACAACAGATGAGAAATTACAAATAAATTTCCGGTAGTAGTTAGCAAACCCCAGAAAACGCTGCAGAGCCTTAAGATCCTCTGGCTGATCCCATTCAAGCACTGCTCTCACCTTTTCAGGGTCCATACGGAAACCGGAGGCTGACACCAAGAAACCCAAAAACTGAAGTTCCTGTACGGCGAATACACACTTTTCCAGTTTGGCGTATAGTTTATTGTCTCGCAAGATCTGCAACACCTGTCTCACATGCTCCTGGTGAGACACAAGATCTGGTGAGTAAATTAAAATGTCATCCAAATATACGACCACAAACAGCCCCACCAGATGACGAAAAATGTCATTAACAAAATGTTGGAATACTGCTGGTGCAGTAGTCAGAGCAAAAGGCATGACAAGGTTCTCATAATGTCCCTCCGGAGTGTTAAACGCCGTTTTCCACTCATCCCCCTCTTTTATCCTAATCAGATTATACGCCCCCCCTGAGATCCAATTTAGAGAACCATTTGGCGCCAACAATTTGATTGAAGAGATCAGAATCAGAGGGAGTGGATACGGATCTCGAACAGTAATCCGATTAAGTTCGCGGAAATCCAAGCAAGGGCGTAGGCCTCCATCTTTTTTCTTCACAAAGAAGAACCCCGCGGCCACTGGGGAAGATGAAGGTCTAATATGCCCTTTGGCCAGACTTTCCGAAATATAATCTTTCATAGCCTGCCTCTCAGGACCAGAAAGGTTATATAACCTAGCTTTAGGTAACTTAGCATCAGGAAGTAAATTAATAGAGCAGTCATACACGCAATGAGGAGGCAACTCCTGACACCCCTCCTCAGAGAACACATCCCCAAAGTCCTCCAAAAAAGGAGGCAAAGTACTAGGCACGACCGCACTGATGACTGTGTTCATGCAGTTACTTTTGCAAAACTCCCCCCATTGGCTTATATCTCTGGACTGCCAATTAATCACAGGGTTATGTTTAACCAACCAAGGAAGTCCCAACACAATAGGAGTAGGTAGACCCTCCAACACATAACAAGATAATAGTTCCCTATGTATTGCCCCTACCCGAAGGTCAATGTTATGAACCTCATGAACAAAGCTACCTTGGCCGAGAGGCCTGGCGTCAATGGAGAATATAGGGATCGGTTTGACCAATACACTCAGATGCATACCTTGAGCCTGAGCAAACTGAGCGTCAACCAGATTAGCCCCGGACCCACTATCAAGAAGAACAGAAAATCTCTCCACTCTCGTACCAACCACCACCTCCACTGGTACAAGGAACTGAGAAGAACTAGCGGACGAAATACATACTCCCAGGTTGTCGTCCACCACACAACCTGGGATTAACAGTTTTCCGGCGACTTTTTGCTCAACAAGGCACGGGATGGACATCCCCCAACAAAATGTCCCTCTTTCCCGCAGAAGAAACACCTTCTAGTCCTGCGGCGTACCGCCAATCCCCTCCTACGAAATGATGTCCCTCCCAACTGCATAGGCTCCTCCGAACAGACAAGGGGAACCTCAACATAAGGGACTTTAGTAGTAGGTGGAGTAACAACAAGGGGCGGAGTTACCTCGCACCTCTCCCGGAGCCGTCTATCAGTACGGATAGCTAGGGCCATAGCAGCCTCCAGTGATGGAGGAGAATCATACTGAGCCAAAACGTCCTTTAATTTGTCAGAAAGCCCATGACAAAACTGGCTCCTAAGAGCTGGGTCATTCCACTGAGTATCTGTGGCCCATCTACGGAACTCAGAAGCAAATTCCTCCGCCGGACGATCTCCCTGCTGTATCTTACGTAATTTTGTCTCAGCAAGAGAGACCCGATCTGGGTCATCATATACCAAACCCAGGGCAGTAAAAAATCGATCTACTGACTGTAGAGCCGGGGATCCCGGAGGAAGGGAGAAGGCCCAGGACTGAGGGTCCCCTTGTAGGAGCGAGATAACAATTCCCACTCTCTGCTCTTCACTCCCTGATGATCGAGGCCGAAGCCGAAAATACAATTTACATGCTTCCTTGAAGGTAAAAAATTTGTCTCGCCCACCAGTGAACCTGTCCGGGAGAGCTACTTTAGGTTCAAATCTGGTTTGTTCCGAGGGAGACAAAACTTTGGACTTAATGTCCGTCAGCTCCATGGATAATCCCTGCAACTGCAGAGCCAGCTGGGCTACTGGATCCATGGCAACTGGGAATAATTTTATGGGCCAGTGAAAATGTCACGCGGTCTTATGATATGTGTACGATGTCAGTAAACTATTCTTAAAAGAACAACACTCTATACAACATATAGATTAGCAACATCAGCATGTAAATATAGAATAGATTTACCTGACACGATATCCGTTGAACTCAGGGTTAATCTTGAGGACTTGATACACTGTCACAGGAAAGAGGAGGACCGGGGGTCTAACCTGACCCTAAACTGGGGTCCTAACTAATCCCTCACCTTGGAGGTACTGATAATGGTTCAGAGGTCCAAGTCTCCAGCCTAACCCTGTCTCCTATCAGTCCCTGAACCCTGTAATCAGTCCTAAGAAGGATTCTGATTACCACCAAAGGGATATGGGCTGATCTCTGCTAAATACACAGATTAGACATATAAGACAGACTGGAGAAAACACAGACTTGCATACACACTCAAACACAGAAGGAACATAAATGATCTGGGATATTAAACTCTAAGCAAGGTGAGCTTAAAACAACTAAGGAGCTCTTTAACTTAAGTCTATACAGATACAATCCTATCTGTGGTCTGCATGAAGAATTTCACTGGCAACTCCCAACACAGACAACCAGAGATTTAAAGGAAACCAATCAACAAATAATTAATTGCAGCCGGAAGAAACTGCACCCAGTCCCAGAACTGAGCACAGACAGAATTAACTCCCTAACTGCCAAACACAAAGAAACAGCAACTCAGCTGTGAGAAGTCAGAATGTGCAACCGCGACGATCTTCGTGGCGATGCACACATGACAGGTTTCCACTGTTTAGGTGCATCGGGGCTCTCCAAATGCAACATGACGCCCCCAGAGCATTTCATCAAAGTCTGCAATCCAAAACGTCACTACTTCCCTTCCGAGCCCCAACGTGTACCCATACAGTAGTTTTTCTCCCACATTTTTGGTATCCGCGTACTCAGGACAAATTGTACAACAACTTTTGTGGTCCAATTTCTCCTGTTACCCTTGTGAAAATAAAATATTGGGGACGAAAAAATCATTTTTGTAAAAAAAAAAAATTATTTTACGGCTGTACGTTATAAACTTCTGTGAAGCACTTGGGCGTTCAAAGTGCTCACCACACATCTAGATAAGTTCCTTGAGGGGTCTAGTTTCCAAAATGGTGTCATTTGTGGGGGGTTTCCACTGTTTAGGCAGATCAGGAGCTCTCCAAACACGACATGGCATCCAGCCAATTCTGCGTTGAAAAAGTCAAACGGTGCTCCTTCCCTTCCAAACTCTGCCATGCACCCAAACAGTGGTTTACCCCCACATATGGGGTATCAGCGTACTCAGGACAAATTGCACAATAACTTTTGGAGTCTTGTTACCCTTGGGAAAATAAAAATTGGGGTGAAAAGATCATTTTTGTGGAAAAATATGATTTTTTAATTTTACGGCTCTACGTTATAAACTTGTGTGAAGCACTTGGGGGTTCAAATTGCTCACCAAAGATCTAGATAAGTTCCTTAGGGGGTCTAGTTTCCCAAATGGGGTCACTTGTGGGGGGTTTCCACTGTTTAGGCGCATCAGGGGCTCTCCAAATGCAACATGGCGTCCAATCTCAATTCCAGCCAATTTTGGTTGGAAAAAGTCAAATGGTGCTCCTTCCATTCCGAGTTCTGCCGTGCGCCCAAACAGTGGTTCCCCCCACATATCGGGTATCAGCGTACTCAGGACAAATTGGACAACAACTTTTGTGGTCCAATTTCTCCTGTTACCCTTGGGAAAATAAAAAATTAGTGACTAAAAATAATTTTTGTGGGAAAAAAATAGGATTTTTTATTTTCATGCCCGGGCATTATAAACTTGTGTGAAGCACTTGGGGGTTCAAAGTGCTCACCAAAACTCTAGATAAGTTCCTTAGGGGGTCTAGTTTCCAAAATGTGGTCACTTGTGGGGGGTTTCCACTGTTTAGGTGTCACGCTGTATAGCAGATATATATATGTGATGTCAGTAATCTATATCAAAAGGGCAACATACTATATAACATGCGCATAGATATATGATAACATAGATTTACCTGACAGAATGTCCAGAGGGTCAAAACGGAATCCGTTATACGCTGTCTCCGGCTAGAGGGTGACCGGGGTCTAAGCTGACCCTAAACTGGGGTCCTAACTAATCCCTCAACCTGGAGGTACTGTTAAAGGTACAGAGGTCCAGGCCACCAGCGTAAACCCTGTCTCCTATCAATCCCTGCCAACTGTATTCTAGTCCTAAGAAGGACCCTGAATACCACCAAAGGGAATGAACAGGTAACGGTTAATGAACAGAAAGACAAACAACAAAGACAAGAAATAAAGTAAATAAAGTCTTACATACAACACTCACACACAGTAGGAACACCTAAGGTCTCAGAGAAAAACTATAAGCTGTAAGAGTAAAAACAACTAAGGAGCTCTTAGCTTAAATATTCTCAGAACCGATCCAGTCTGCTAAACTACATGAATGCTTTCACCGGCGTCTAACACCCAGACTGGCAGAAATATAAAGGAAACTAATTAGAACATAATCAAAAGCAGCCGGGCGAGGCTGCACCTAGCCTTAGCAAAGAGCTAGGAAAAATTAACTCTCTCATTACCAAAAAACAAAGAAACAGCAGCTCAGCTGTGAGAAGTCAGAATGTGCAATCGCGACGATCTTCATGGCGATGCACCCATGACAGTACCCCCCCTTCTACGAGGGGCCTCCGGACCCTCATGACCAGGTCTGTCCGGGTGAGTTGTGTGAAAGGTCCGAACCAATCGATCTGCGTTAACATCAGACGCAGGGACCCACGTCCCCTCCTCAGGACAATACCCCCTCCACTGAACTAAGTACTGAAGGGATCGGCGACTGAGACGTGAGTCAATGATTTTCGACCCATGAATTTCCACGTTATCATTGACCACCACTGAAGGAGGTAGAGTGACGGTATGACTGGTGCCACATACTTTTTAAGTAATGACTTGTGAAACACATTATGATTTTTAAACGTAGGAGGGAGGTCCAGACGAAATGCCACAGGATTAATTATGGAACTGATCCTGTACGGCCCGATGAATCTGGGACCCAACCTCCAGGAGGAAACTTTACGTTTTATATTCCTGGTAGACAACCAAACCAGATCGTTCACCTTCAGATCTAGACCAGAAACTCTCCTCCTATCAGCCATCCGTTTGTAACGGTTCCCCGTAACCTTCAGTCTTAAGCGATCTGGAACTATCAGTCTCCCTGGAAGTCCCACAGGGGCGTCCCCCTGAGCCCCCAATACCTCCCCCTCAAGCTCAGAGCATACAGCTGACACTACAACTCCCTCCTGAGGAATAGGAACCGGATCATCCGTCTTCCCGGCCCTTGGGAAAGTACGAGATAAGGCATCAGGAAGCAACTTTATTGAGCAGTCATATGCGCGATAAGGAGGAAACTCTTTACACCCCTCCTCTGAGAACATCTCCCCAAAGTCCTCCAGAAAAGGAGACAAAGTCCTAGGCACAACCGCACCGATGACCGTGCTCATGCAGTTATTCTTGCAAAATTCACCCCACTGGCTTATCTTTCTGGATTGCCAATCAATCACTGGGTTATGTTTAGCCAACCAAGGAAGTCCCAACACAATAGGAGTAGGTAGACCCTCCAACACATAACAAGACAATTGCTCTTTATGTATTGCCCCTACTCGAAGATCTATGTTATGAACAGCTTGTACCAAGCTACCTTGACCAAGAGGTCTAGAATCAATAGAGAGTATAGGGACCGGTTTGGCCAATACACTCAGTTGCATACCATGCACCTGGGCAAACTGAGCGTCCACCAAATTAGCCCCGGACCCACTATCAAGAAAAACAGAAATCCTCTCAGTTCTAGTACCAATCACCACCTCCGCAGGCACGAGAAACTGAGAGGGATTTGGGGACGAAATACACACTCCCAGGTTAACTCCTTGGCTCAAAGAGGTCCGGGATGGACACCCCCCAACAAAATGTCCCTCTCTCCCGCAAAAGAAACACCTTCTAGTCTTGCGGCGCACCGCCGATTCCCTCCTACAAAATGATGTCCCTCCCAACTGCATGGGTTCCTCAGAACAGACCAGGGGAACCTCAGTATAAGGGACTTTAGTAGTAGGTGGAGTCATCATGGGGGGCGGAGTTACCTCGCGTCTTCCCCGAAGTCGTCTATCAATGCGAATAGCGAGGGCCATAGCAGCCTCCAGTGATGGAGGAGAATCATACTGAGCCAACACATCTTTTAATTTGTCAGACAACCCTTGACAAAACTGGCTCCTAAGAGCTGGGTCATTCCACTGAGTATCTGTTGCCCATCTACGGAACTCAGAAGAATATTCCTCCGCTGGACGATTTCCTTGCCGTATTTTACGTAACCTTGTTTCAGCAAGGGAGACTCGATCCAGATCATCATATACCAGACCCAGGGCAGTAAAAAATCGATCCACTGACTGGAGATCTGGGGAGCCTGGAGGAATAGAGAACGCCCAAGATTGAGGGTCCCCTTGTAAGAGCGAGATAACAATTCCCACCCTCTGCTCTTCACTCCCAGATGACCGAGGCCGCAGCCGAAAGTACAATTTACATGCCTCCCGGAAAGTAAAAAATTTGTCCCGCCCACCAGTGAACCTGTCCGGGAGAGCAACCTTAGGTTCAGATCTGGTTTGCTCCGGGAGGGACAAAACCTTGGACTTAATGTCTGCAAATTCCATGGACAACCCCTGCAACTGCCGGGCCAGCTGGGCTACTGGATCCGTGACAGCTGGGGAGAATCTTTAGTTGGGCCGGTGAAAATGTCACGCTGTATAGCAGATATATATATGTGATGTCAGTAATCTATATGTAAGGTTCTGTGTATCTGTTTCTGAAACTCAGTTTGTTCGTCGGCCATTTTGCTTTCTGTTTTGCTGCAGCTATCTTGCCCTCAGTCAAAATGGAGTTTTCCAGCTTGCATGTTCCCGCCCTGATTCTCTCCGTTTGCTTCTTAAACAGCCACACCTGAGCAATCAGTGCTTCAGAATCTAGCCTGCAGTGAACCTGTGTTCTGACTCCTGAAGCCTTGGACCTTGTACTCCAGCCATTTCTACTGAGAAACTCTGAAGCACTTGTGGACTCTGAACTCTGCTCTTGAGAGCCTCACGTTTGCATGGACTTGCGGTAACATAGAAGAAGATCTGAATCTGTTGTGGAGAATTATTGATGAACTTAGATTACTCTGGCCTGCTGTGTCTCCTGCTTCTGTGTTTGCAACCTGTGTGTTTATTTTTGCCAATTTGTATGAAGCAATACAAGACTTTCTTTATCAACCTGTGTCTTAAGTATTTTCATCGCACCCAAGCACAAGACGCTATATGAACTGTATCACATACATTACAAGATTCTGAAGCCAAACGTTAGTGTCTGCTGGGTCTGGAAAGGCTTGTCTGCTGTACTGTGGATATCGGATGTCCGGTTGTACTTTCTGTGATGACAGTGGTTGTGACTTCTCACAACCATTCCAGGTGAGCAATTCCCTTAAGTTTTTTTCTGCAGTGTTATCACAGGTAAACACTATTGTTTTTTTTTTTTCCTCTTCTCTTTTGTCTGCTGAAACTCTGGATATCAGATGTCTGGTTGAAAGCTTTCTGTGATGATAGTGGTTGTGACTTCTCACAACCATTCCAGGTGAGCAGTTCCCTTAAAGTTTTTTCTTTTTTCAGTGTTGCCACAGGTGAACACTATTGTTTTTTTTTTCCTCTCCTCTTCTTCCAGTATCCTGTCTTAAAAGATCTGGAAAATGGAGGCCCGCATAAAGGAACTTTGTGGAGTGACTGATAATATCCTTGCAGATTTGCAGAATTTAAAGACCCGTTTTACAAATCTTCAGGACCTAAATAATCACAATTTGCAAGTGGTTGGACAGACTACTCAGGATTTGCGAGCCAGGATTGAGGTTCTGGAGGGGC
Organism: Oophaga sylvatica; assembly: GCA_033576555.1. Classification (NCBI taxonomy): domain Eukaryota; kingdom Metazoa; phylum Chordata; class Amphibia; order Anura; family Dendrobatidae; genus Oophaga; species Oophaga sylvatica. The sequence continues at coordinate 179,839,253 of JARQOD010000004.1, forward strand.
AAGTCCAGGCTCCTGCCGTGGCCCCGAGTTCTGGGATTCCCAAGTTGCCCCCTTTTCGTTTTGGTGGTGAACGTGAAAAATTCAGGGGATTTGTTAATCAATGTAATCTTTTTTTTCTGCACATGCTTCACAATTTCCTACTGAACGATCTAAGGTGCTTACTATAATTATGTTGCTTACCAACAAGGCTTTGATATGGGCAAACCCTCTGATTGAGACTGAGGATGATTGTTTGAATCACCTTGATGATTTTATTTCAGCCATGGGGCAGGTGTTTGATGACCCCAATCGAGGTGCAACAGCTGAAGCAGCCATGTTAGCTTTGCGCCAAGGTAAGCACTCAGTAGCTGAATATGCCTTGGATTTCAGGAGATGGGCCCTTGATACCACCTGGGACAATTCCGCCAAAAAATCTATTTTTCGAAAGGGGTTATCCCCACTAATTAAGGATGAACTTGCTCGTGCCGACCCTCCCACTGCGTTAGGTGACTTTATTAACTACTGCATCCGTATTGATACTCGTTTAACTGAACGCAGGCAAGAGAGATGGTTCGAAAGCAATCGTACTAACCTTTTCCTACCTTCCTCTCCAGCTAAGGAACCTTTGAATAGGATTACACGGGAACCTGAACCTGAACCCATGCAGGTAGACTCTTTACTACGACGGGTTAGTGATGCACGCAAGGAACATCGTTTTAAGGAGAATCTATGTTTTTATTGTGGTAAGTCAGGGCACTTTATTATTAACTGTCCCAGCCGTTCTCGCAAGACTACTGCAGCACTCATTCATTGTGAGTGTTGCGAGAGGGGATCTGTCAGGTCCGAGCCTCAGGCTCCAGAGAGAGCTGCAGCAACAGATCTTGATTTCTCGGACTTAAACTCCGTTACCTCTGAGGACGTTGACTGTGTAAATGCTGCCATCTTTCAAGTTTCCTCAGCGGTGTCCCAGCTGAGTTGTAAGAAAAACAATTCTCACTGTTTTCTTTCCATCAAACTCTGGGTTGACTCAGCCTGGGTGTCTAGCTCTGCCATGATCGACTCAGGTGCAAGTGGAAATTTTATGGATGTCTCCTTTGCTCTAAAACAGGGAATACGTTCAGTGAAGAAGGCTGCTCCAGTACAGATGGAAACTGTGGATGGCTCCCTGCTGACCTCTGGACCAGTGGATCAGGAAACAGAGCCTTTAAAGGTTCTTATGGGTAAAGATCATCAAGAGAAACTGTCCTTTATGCTTATCTCTTCTCCTCACTTTCCCATTATTCTAGGGCTACCATGGCTGCAGGCTCAGAATCCTACCATTAACTGGGAGACCAAGGAATTACACTTTCCAGAGAAACAGATGAGTCAAAAAATTTCAGCTTGCTCTGTTCCTAAAGGAACCATGTCAGTCCCTGAATTACCAGCTGTATACCAGGACTATGTGGATTATGTGACAAGAAGAACGCTGACCAGCTTCCTCCTCACCGTCCATATGATTGTCCAATTGAATTATTGCCTGGAGCAGAGATACCTTTTGGTAAGATCTACCCCCTGGCGGGGCCCGAGCTGAAGGCTTTAAAAGAGTACATAGACGAAAATCTAGCCAAGGGCTTCATACGCCCCTCTTCATCTCCTGCAGGGGCACCCATATTCTTTGTAAAGAAGAAAGATGGATCCCTGAGACCATGCGTAGACTATAGGGAACTTAATAAGGTTACTATTAGAAACCGTTATCCATTGCCTTTAATCCCTGAGTTATTGGAGAGAGTGCGACATGCCAAAATTTTTTCTAAACTAGATCTTCGTGGGGCCTATAACTTAGTCCGTATTAGACCTGGGGATGAATGGAAGACTGCATTCAGGTCACGCTATGGACACTTTGAATATCTGGTTATGCCTTTTGGTCTGAGTACCGCCCCAGCCACTTTCCAACACTTGGTGAATGACATCTTCAGGGATCTCCTAGATACATTCGTGGTAATTTATTTGGATGATATTTTAATTTTTTCTAACTCCACAGAGGAACATCATGGACATGTGAGAATGGTCTTGGAACGTCTAAGACAAAATCATCTTTACATCAAGCTTGAAAAGTGTGAATTCCATAAGACCGAAATTCAATTTCTGGGGTATGTACTGTCTACACAAGGAATTAGTATGGATGGAAGCAAAACCCAAGCCATCAAGGATTGGCCAAGTCCTAGAAATGTGAAGGAGGTACAGCGCTTCATCGGGTTTGCAAACTTCTATAGACGTTTCATTAGAAATTTCTCTGAGGTAGTGTCACCTATCACCCAACTTACCCGGAAAGAGTCTAAGTTCTCCTGGACTCCCCAAGCCCAGGAAGCATTTTCCCGTCTAAAAGATAAATTTACCACTGCACCTATCCTAGTACATCCCAACCCAGAGCTTGCCTTCATAATAGAGGTGGATGCTTCAGACTGTGCCGTGGGAGCTATACTCTCTCAGAGAACAGGTGAGAAGAATGTCTTGCATCCCTGTGCCTTCTTTTCCCAGCAGTTGTCTTCGGCTGAGAAGAACTACGATGTGGGCAATAGAGAGTTGTTGGCCATTATTGCCGCCTTCAAAGAATGGAGACACCTTCTTCAAGGAGCTGCACAGCAAATAGTCGTTCTGACAGATCATCGTAATCTTGAGTTTATCAGGTCGGCTAAGTGCCTGACTCCTCGCCAGGCTCGCTGGAATCTTTTCTTAAACCAATTTAATTTTATTATTTCTTATAGACCAGGATCGCGCAATGGAAAGGCTGATGCACTCTCTAGGATTTACTCAGCAGAGACACGTCCAATTACTCCTCCTAAGACTATTCTTCCTGACTCTAGATTCCTAGGAGTGATTCATCATCAAGACCTAATTAAAGACATCAAGGAAGCATACCATGCGGATTCTTTTTTGGCTCAACCCCCAAGGGACGTAAGTCTTGTCTTTAAGAATGGTGTGTGGATTCTGGGACAACGTCTGTATATACCTGAAACAGTCAGATTGAGAGTATTGCAACTCATTCACGATTCCAAAATAGCCGGGCATAGAGGAATTCTAAAGACACAGGAATTTCTTTCTCGTTTCTTTGGTGGCCCACTTGTAGGAAGGATGTTTTGGACTATGTCACTTCGTGTGAGGTTTGTGCAAGATGCAAAACACCTCGCTCTTCACCAACTGGTCTGTTACAGCCTCTTCCCACCCCGTCCCGCCCGTGGGGATCCATTTCTATGGACTTCATTGTGGAATTACCAACCTCTCAAGGGAAGAACACTATTCTAGTGGTGGTTGACCGTTTAACAAAGGCAGCTCATTTTATCCCTTGTGTCGGCTTACCCACTGCAAAACAGACATCAGATTTGATGATTAAAGATGTGTTTCGTTTACATGGAGTACCGGATGAGGTTATTTCGGATCGAGGGGTGCAATTCACTTCTAGGTTTTGGCAAAATTTCTGTGCAGCATTGGACATTAAAGTAAACCTTTCTTCTGCTTTTCATCCCAGACTAATGGACAAACCGAACGAACCAATCAAACCCTGGAGCAGTATCTCCGCTGCTTTATCTGCCACCTACAGGATGATTGGGTGGATCTACTTCCATTGGCTGAGTTCTCTTACAACAACTCTCAGAGTGCCTCCACTAAACAGTCTCCTTTTTATTCTAATTTAGGTTATCATCCTAACATTCTACCACGATTTCCCATAGAGACGCCTTTGCCAGCAGTGGCTGAAAGAGTTACGACTTTACAGAAGAATATGGATCTTCTAAAGGAGAATCTGGAATCGGCTCAGGAAAGGTACAAGAAGGCAGCAGATAAATTTCGTAAACCTGCACCAGCTTTTAAGGTAGGAGACCTGGTCTGGCTGTCAACCAGAAATCTTAAGTTAAGGATTCCATCGTCTAAGTTGGGACATAAGTACATTGGACCCTATAAAATCAGTAAGATTATAAGTGCCGTTGCTTGTCGTCTTCAATTGCCCAGAACTATGAGAATCCACCCTGTCTTTCATGTATCCCTACTAAAGGCTGCGACACCCAATACGTTTCCTGGACGTTCTTCTCCTTGCCCTGACCCAGTGCTAGTCGATGGTCAGGAAGAATTTGTGGTGGAAAGGATTTTAGATTCCAGGTTGTATAGAAATCAGTTACAATATCTGATTAAATGGCAGGGCTACCCAGTGGAGGACAACTCATGGGAGCCAGTCAATAACGTTAATGCTCCTCGCTTGCTCCGTCAGTTTCATCAGAGGTACCCACACAAGCCTGGTCTGAGGTCATCCGGAGGTTGCCCCTAAGGGGGGAGTAATGTAAGGTTCTGTGTATCTGTTTCTGAAACTCAGTTTGTTCGTCGGCCATTTTGCTTTCTGTTTTGCTGCAGCTATCTTGCCCTCAGTCAAAATGGAGTTTTCCAGCTTGCATGTTCCCGCCCTGATTCTCTCCGTTTGCTTCTTAAACAGCCACACCTGAGCAATCAGTGCTTCAGAATCTAGCCTGCAGTGAACCTGTGTTCTGACTCCTGAAGCCTTGGACCTTGTACTCCAGCCATTTCTACTGAGAAACTCTGAAGCACTTGTGGACTCTGAACTCTGCTCTTGAGAGCCTCACGTTTGCATGGACTTGCGGTAACATAGAAGAAGATCTGAATCTGTTGTGGAGAATTATTGATGAACTTAGATTACTCTGGCCTGCTGTGTCTCCTGCTTCTGTGTTTGCAACCTGTGTGTTTATTTTTGCCAATTTGTATGAAGCAATACAAGACTTTCTTTATCAACCTGTGTCTTAAGTATTTTCATCGCACCCAAGCACAAGACGCTATATGAACTGTATCACATACATTACACTATATCAAAAGGGCAACATACTATATAACATGCGCATAGATATATGATAACATAGATTTACCTGACAGAATGTCCAGAGGGTCAAAACGGAATCCGTTATACGCTGTCTCCGGCTAGAGGGTGACCGGGGTCTAAGCTGACCCTAAACTGGGGTCCTAACTAATCCCTCAACCTGGAGGTACTGTTAAAGGTACAGAGGTCCAGGCCACCAGCGTAAACCCTGTCTCTTATCAATCCCTGCCAACTGTATTCTAGTCCTAAGAAGGACCCTGAATACCACCAAAGGGAATGAACAGGTAACGGTTAATGAACAGAAAGACAAACAACAAAGACAAGAAATAAAGTAAATAAAGTCTTACATACAACACTCACACACAGTAGGAACACTAAGGTCTCAGAGAAAAACTATAAGCTGTAAGAGTAAAAACAACTAAGGAGCTCTTAGCTTAAATATTCTCAGAACCGATCCAGTCTGCTAAACTACATGAATGCTTTCACCGGCGTCTAACACCCAGACTGGCAGAAATATAAAGGAAACTAATTAGAACATAATCAAAAGCAGCCGGGCGAGGCTGCACCTAGCCTTAGCAAAGAGCTAGGAAAAATTAACTCTCTCATTACCAAAAAACAAAGAAACAGCAGCTCAGCTGTGAGAAGTCAGAATGTGCAATCGCGACGATCTTCATGGCGATGCACCCATGACATTAGGCTCATCTGGGGCACTACAAACGGAACATGACCCCCATCAATGTCTGCATTCCAAAACGTTACTACTTCCTTTCCAAGCCCTGCCGTGCGCCCAAACAGTTCCCCCCCCCACATATGGGGTATCAGCGTACTCAGGACAAATTGGCCAACAACTTTTGGGGTCCAATTTCCTTGGGAAAAATCAAAATTTGGGACTAAAAAATCATATTTGTGGAAAATTGTTTCTTTTTTTTCACACCCAGGCATTATAAACTTTTGTGAAACACTTTGGGGTTCAAAGTGCTCACAAGAGATCTAGATAAGTTCCTTAGGGGGTCTAGTTTCCAAAATGTTGTCACTTGTGGGGGGTTTCCACTGTTTAGGCGCATCAGGGGCTCTCCAAACGCGACATGGCATCCAATCTCAATTCCAGCCAATTTTAGTTTGAAAAAGTCAAACGGCGCTCCTTCCCTTATGAGCTCAGCTGTGCGCACAGACAGTGGTTTTCCTCCACTTATGGGGTATTGGTGTACTCACGAGAAATTGCACAACAACTTTATCTGTCCATTTTCTTTTTTTACCCTTGTGAAAATAAAAAAAAAGTTTGTAAAAGATCATTTTTGTGGCTAAAAAGTTAAATATTAATTTTTTCCTTGCATGTTGCTTCAGCTCCTGTGAAGCACCTGAAGGGTTAATAAACTTCTTGAATGTGGTTTTGAGTACCTTGAGGGGTGCAGTTTTTAGAATAGTGTCACTTTTGGGTATTTTCTGCTATATAGACCCTTCAAAGTGACTTCAAATATATGAGGTGGTCCCTAAAAAAAAATGGCTTTGTAAATTTTGTTGTAAAAATGAGAAATCGCTGGTCAACTTTTAACCCTTATAATTTCCTAAGAAAAAAAAATTTTGATTCCAAAATTGTGCTGATGTAAAGTAGATATGTGGGAAATGTTATTTCTTAACTATTTTGTGTGACATAGTTCTCTGTTTTAAGGGAATAAAAATTCAAAGTTTGAAAATTGCAAAATTTTCGCCATATTTGCATTTTTTTCAAAAATAAACACAAGTTTTATCGAAGAAATTTTACCAATAACGTGAAGTACAATATGTCACGAGAAAACAATCTCAGAATCGCGAAGATCCGTTGAAGCGTTCCAGAGTTATAACCTCATAAAGAGACAGTGGTCAGAATTGTAAAAATTGGCCCGGTCATTAACGTGCAAACCACCCTTGGGGGTGAAGGGGTTAATGATTAAATGAATATGGCAATATTTTGTTATGGCTCTGTCAGTAACTTCAAGTTAAAACATTTTCAACAGCCAAACAGCAAAAAATTAAATTGTTTTTAAAAACAAAATGTGTTTCTTAATATCAAGATAAATGCATAAATAAAAGTGCATGCATTATAAACTGAAAATGTATTATTGTGCTGCTCTATGATCTACCGATCACTGCTTTCAAATAGCAAAATGAAAAAATAAATCAAATCAGTTGTATTCGTTCTCATGGCTCTTATCTGCAATTTTCCCTGAGTCCATTCAACTGAAAAATAAATATAAACAAAATACAAAAATTTATGGCACACAGACAAAACAATACTTCCTTCAAAGAAAAATCACGTCTTGTAGAAACAAATGTAAAAATGTAACTGAATTAAAAAACCGAAAATCCTTTACTGCTCTGTGATGCTCACTTGTCTGAGGCTGAGCCTGATACTTGGAGGTGTCTCATCTTTTGTACAAGTTCATCAATGTTCGGGGTTAGGCTCTGAGCTGAGGAAATCCTCAGGATTGAGTGAAGGTGATTATCAGTAAGACGACTCCTCTGTGATGTTTTGTTTAGCTTCATCAAAGAGAACAGTTGTTCACACAGGTATGTGCTGCCAAACATAGAGAGCGTCCGAGCGGCTTGGATGCGCAACTGGGGCATTGTGTCGGGGATGGAACATGAAAACTCGGCAGCACCCACTCTCTCATATTTTTCCTTCAGTGTGTCATTGCACTGGAGCTCAATCAACTCCATTTGTAGATTTGGTGGTGCGCTTTCTACATCAACTGCAAAAGGATTGCTGAGCAGTTCAAACCTGCTTTTTTGGGCTTCAAAGTCAGCAAATCAGCGTCGGAAGTCGGCGGCAAGTATGTTGAGTTTATCGGCAAACTGTGCACAGGGGAACACAGCAGTAGAGAGCTTCTCTTTCATGGTCTGGCAGCTGGAAAAGTGGCTTAAGTTTTCTTTCCGCATCTGCGTCTCCCACAGTCTCAGCTTGGTTTTAAAGGCCTTCACTGTACTGTACATATCAGAGATGACACGTCCCCGTCCCTGCAGCTGCAGATTCATCACATTCAGATGGCTCGTGATGTCGCAGAGAAATGCCATTTCACACAGGAAAGTTTCATCTCGGAGCTCTGTTGTGTCTTTCCCTTGCTTTCCATGAACAGACAGATCTCCTCACGCAGCTCAAAACATCTTTCCCCGACTTAGCCATCGCACCTCTGTGTGATACGGTAAGTCACCATACTCTGTATCTAACTCCCCCAGAAATGCCTTGAACTGGCGGTGATTTAAACCTTTGGCTCTGATGAAGTTAACTGCTCGCGTTATGGTGCTCATTACATGCTCCATTTTCAAGGCTTTGCCACACAACGACTACTGGTGTATGATGCAGTGATACGCTGTTAGCTCATCTGTGACGTTTTCGCCCCGCATCCTCTCCCACATCCTTGCCACCAATCCACTCCTGTGCCCACACATTGCGGGTGCTCCGTCTGTGGTTAATCCCACGAGTTTTTCCCAAGGCAGCCCCATCTCATTTACACATCTGGATACCTCTTCATACAGATCTTGTCCTGTAGTTGTGCCATGCATAGGACGTAATGCCAAAAACTCTTTTGTTATGCTCAGGCTGGAGTCTACTCCACTGACAAAAATTGACAGCTGGGCAATGTCTGATGTGTCCGTGCTCTCATCCACAGCAAGAGAATATGCGATGAAATCTTTTCCCTTTGTCACAAGCTGTTCTTTTATGTTGGTGGAAAGCTGGTCTACGCGCTCAGCAACGGTGTTTCTGCTCAGGCTCACGTTTGCGAATAGTTGTCTTTTGTCTGGGCACACTGCGTCACAAACTTCAAGCATACAGTTTTTGATAAGCTCTCCTTCTGCAAAGGGCCGGGCTGATTTTGTGACCTCTTTTGCCACAATAAAGCTAGCCTTGACAGCAGCCTCGCTTTGTGATTTAGCATATGTGAACATAGCCTGTCTGGACTTAAGGCCTAGTTTTAATTCTTCCACCTTCTGTAGCTTTTGTTCATATTCCATATTCTTGTCTTTGTCTGTGTGTTTCTTAGACATTTGATAATGCCTTCTTAAATTAAATTCTTTCATTACAGCCACATTTTCTTCACACAGAAGACACACAGGTTTGCCTTTTACCTCCGTAAACATGTACTCTGCCTCCCACCTGGCCTGAAACCCCTGTTCTCAGCGTCCACCTTACGTTTAGCCATTTTTGAGGAGGGGGGTATCAGAAAGTTGTTCTCTGCTCTGACTACTGATGAATAATGAAGCCGCTTGTGCGCGCTGCAGTGACTTTGCGGGCTACCGGTGCATTGTGGGAAATGTAGTGTTGGTACGTGCAAAACACCAGCGGGCGGCTGTGGCCTGCGGGCCGGTTCTAATAGTAATTAAATATCATCCAGGGGGCCATAGATAATCAATTCACGGGCCGGATCTGGCCCGCGGGCCTTGACTTTGACATATGGGCTCAACAGCGTCAAACTGTTGGAGATGTGGAGAGTTAGATGGCAGCTATATTCACATCTGGTGGTCCTGTAAGATTCTTCGGCCTTTTTGGGAAGAGGTATCCACAACCATTAAAAAGGTTCTGGGCAAACCTGTCATCTTGAAACCAGAAAATATTTTCTTAAACCTTTTACTATGGCAGAACGATAAAGATGCCTCTAAACTTGCACAATATATCCTAGCAGCTGGGAAATCCTTGGTACCTATTAACTGGAATTCCTCAACACTACCCACTACTCAGCAGAACAGAACAGTTTGGTCCAAGGACCAGAAAAACGACCACAGATCCAAAGATTTTTTGTATAAAGATATAACAAATTTCTTTATTAAATCATGAGATAATACATTTGGACAGGTGCACAAAAACAGTAACAAATAGTGGGGTGTAATGTCAAGACAGGACATCCACCAAAAAGAATGCACATACAACTGATGATCCCTGATTGTTTGACAAATTTACATAGGGCACAATCGAGAATAAGACATGCTGGAAAAACAAAATGGGGCCACAATATATATAGAAAAGCAAGTGCACATATAAGAATATGTCTGGCATCCCATAGGATAGGACTGGCTAAAGTATGCTAATTGTACAAATCGTATCATTGCCTAGTCTGAAATAAGCTAAATCACAGCATGTACATAATTCCGTCCACTATGTATGTATATAAAGCCGGAGAGAGGTCCACCCCATGTGTGGAGAAACAAAACTGCCACATATTAGTGCAGCCGAGTGCCACTGTGTATTCAAATATATTACCTCTCGTAATGTGGAAGCCGGCGCAAACAGGGAAAAGCAGGTAGTGCAGACGTGCCCCAACGCACGTTTCGGATGCTCGTCCTTCGTCAGGGGGCGTAAACATACAGAAACCGAGTGCCTTAAAAACCGCTGGACCGGAAGTGATGACACGCTGACCGGAAGTGACGCATGTGTTGTCGATGACGCCGCGCGACACACCGCGCCTGCGTCAAACGAACAGAAGCCATGGAGCTCCATGACAACCATACGTCAGAGACACAGGGGGCGGAGCGGCGCGGAGCGTCCCGGCACGCATGCGTACAGGTCCGCAATCATCCCTAGCATGAAGTGTGGGATGAGTCAAATACTTAAATAAATGTGAATAAGCCACAATGGTGTTACCTAAAATCCAAACCCAAGATGGTAACAACTAAATATCCCTGCACAGGATAATATCATCATAGATCGGTCTATCTAAAAGTACAAATATGGACTATTGATGCAAAACCTTTTACAACCATATCCTAAAAAGGCCTTATTATTATAATGTATTGTATAAATATGTTAACAGGAGAAACAATTTCAATGGGCCAGAATAGGGACCATTATAATAGAAATATCAAAAAAGTAGGTGTTCAGAATCAGAAAAATATATAAACAAACATGATAAAATAAGAATCAACAGTATATGTTAAGTAATAATCATATGAGACTACAGAACATTAAATACATAATTTGGGAGTTGCACATGTAAATACAACAAGAAATGGCCTCAATGAAAACGCATACGATTGATGTTTAAATGATGGTGTAGGAACGATCAATGGCATCATCCGTAATGAGTCCAGAAAAGCGGAAACATAAGTGAAATAAACCTAAAATATGTAAAAACAACAAGATGAGCAAAAATAATAAAAAATGAAAGAAAAACACAAACGGTTAAAAGAAAAGGTGATGTCCCTGGACAGACATACACCCAGAACAGCTGGCTATTATAGAAACGATGCAAAGCTTAAATTTTCATTAAGCCCGTTGGGATGTACCGTGTTGAGAGTCCAAATCCAAATCCAACGGGCTTCTAGTTGGGCTAAACGCTGTGAAATACCACCTCCCCTGATCCCTAGATCTAAGCAATCAATTCCCCTGACACGTAAAAGTTTGCATGGAATGGATGTGTCAATTAGAAACAATGATATCATGTCAGATCCACATTTAATACTAGACACTCCATTCTAGATATATAACATTAGTACGCCATTCGGTGTCCACCTTTTAAAGGGAATCTGTTAGATATCTAACCTTTGAAAGCTTCCACTATAGTTATTATGAAAATAGCAGCATTATACACTTCTCCACATTGAAATTGCAACACCAAAAAGGAAAAGTTGTGCAACTATGGAAATCACAATATTGATAGATATGTTAATTATACGTAAATGATGAAAAAATAGAAACAACATTTTCAAAGGATCTCAATTTATTCAGTTTTGCCTATAAACACTACTAGCAGGAATACATGCATTTACATACCTTGGCATGCTTGCAATAAGGTTATTACTGGTTGTCTTTGGAATGTTCTGCCACCCTGAATGAACTTGGGCATGCAAATCCTCAACATTCACTGCTTGCAGCTCCCTTTGTAATTGCCAACCAGTGACGTCCCAGATGTGCCTGATTGAATACAAGTCAGGAAATACTACAGGCCACGATAGCAAGTTTTGGCCACGCAGTCTGCTCACTTGTGTCCTCATTCTCTGCGAACAGTGGTACCAACATCACTGAAACAAGAGGTGAGATATTATTTCAATTGGGGTCCTGAATAGCGTTTGTTTGAATCAATTCACACATCCTATAGGATAGGCACAAGAGCTGGAATACTGCCTCTTAGGCCTCTTTCACACTTTAGTCGTTTGGCGAGAGAGAGATCTGTGCCAGAAGGGCTTCTGGGCAAGCTCAGCATACAATAACGGATTCCATCGTCGGATTCCATCAATAACAGACCGTCATGGTCCGCAATTTCGACGCAGACAAAAAACGTTCCAATGTCCGTCTACTCCAGACAGCAGAAACCAAATTTCTGACGGATTCATCGGATGACGGATGGAACGGGCAACCATCCGTCACAATCCGTCACTAATGCAACTCTATGAGAAAAAAAACGGATTCTGCAAAAAAAAAAAGGCAAATCCGTTTTTTCCGCAAAAAGGTGGATTTTGACTGACGCCAAACTACTGAAGTGTGAAAGAGGCCTTACCAGCCATCATCCCCGGCTTTTCCTTTGATTAGCCACAGTCTGGCACGACATCTTATGTGTGTCATGCTGCAACAATGAAATTGTGCCAAGCCAGGTAATCAAAAGAAGAGTTGGGGAAGATGGCAGGTAAGAGGCAATTCTCCAGCTCCCGTGTCAAGACTCATGACCACAGACCACTGTCATGAGCGATGGAATCAGACTTGAAAGATAAATTTACACCAACTCTAGTCCTGAATAAATTAGGCAGAGGTTGTCTAGTAGTGGATAATCCCTTTGTAGGCTACTTTGTCCATCATAAAATAAAAAGCTGCATATTTACCTCCCTGACTAATGCCGTCCTCAGATCCTAGCACTGTACAGTTGTTATATCAATTGACTTCATCAGCAGCCACTGATCAGCTGTAGCCTTTGCAGTTCCATCACAGCTGAAAAATTCCCAAAGAAGTAAACACATCACTTCTCCTTACAATGCATTCCAAATTATTATGCCAATACTATTTTCCCAAATGGTAGATGCAAATGAGTCAGTATAATATTCAAATCATCAGCTGTTAGAGTATAAATCACATTTTATTGAACAAACCTCCTAAAGATAACAGTGAGTGATGAGCAAGCACCAAAATGCTGGGGTACTCATTAGTCAAGTTGAGAAAATTGTAATGCTCACGTGTGCGACCTGAGAAATGAGTATAATGGAAGTCAAAGGGAAACTCGAGCATTTTTCTGGCGGCCCCCGGGAGGACTGGAGGGGGTTTAAAAATTTCTGAAAATTATGTAAACTACGAAATGACATGGGCACAGCATAGGGAAGACTCTTGGAAGCATCTGTGAATCCCAGGTCGGTGCTGAAAATAATGTCAGAGTATTACACCAATTTTATGGACTGACAATGAAACATACAACAAAACAGAACTTAAAATGGATTTTACTGGAAACAATGTTTAGAAACATTCTTTCCAGGATAATTACTTGAATATAAGGCAAAATAAATAAGAGAAAAAAGAAAATGTTCCTCCACACCTTGTGCTATGTTCACATGCAGTGTTTTTGCTGCTTTTTTCACGTTTGCATTCAATGGTAAAATAAACATTCAACAGCAAATGTAATTTTATAATTTTAATATCTTATCTGGCCATGAGGTGTGTGAGACATGATCAGACACATTGAAAGTCACAATTTTTTTTTCAGTGCCGTCACTATTTGTAGAGGGCCAACAGGCAGCACTTTCTATTGTTAGAGGGCCAGCAGGTGTTTTGTGGACATATGAGACCAAAATAGAGTTTTGTGGAAAAGCACATAATTCTACTGTTTACTGTAAATGGAATGAGGCTACAAATAAAAGAACAAATACGGTGGAGGTTCAAAGATGTTTTGGAGTTGTTTTACTGCCTCTGGCCCTGGATGCTTTGAATATGTGCAAATAATCATGAAATGTGAAGATTTCCAAAGGATTTTGGGTTGCAATGTAGTGCCCGGGGTCAGAAAGCTTGGTTTGCATCTTGAGTCATGGGCCTTCCAGCAGGACAATGACCCCAAACATAATTCAAGAAGCACCTAGAAATAGATGGAAACAAAGCACTGGAGAGTTCAGAAGTGGTAATTCCAGCTCCAGTAGTTGTTTCGACACGCACCACAATTGTGGATACCAAGGCTATGGGGTACTCGGAGCCGAGCCCATGGAAATCTATGGGAGTTGTCACTGGTAGCGGTGGCTCGGTCCGTGGCCCTGGCGGTCGTGCAATAGGGGATATTTACAGGGGATTATTAGGATAGTTCGTGACGCCACCTGTGGTTTCTGGTAAATTATACCAGCGCTGCTGTAAGGGTCTTCACAGGGGATGTTATGGGGCAGCTTGGTGGTAGGTCTCCCACAGGTGAGACGTGTCCCTGGAAGTCTATGGTGGTGATGATGCAGGGTGTAGATAAGGATTCAGTCACACACATTGCAGTTTCTTTTCATACCTTTACTGGTAGATGGTTCAAGCAGGTCCCGGGGAGCTGGTCGGGGTGGAGAGTGCACATTCAGGTAACCGCTGAGCAGGTTAGAGGCCTCCTTTACTTCAAAATGTATGTGAGTCCAACTTGCCTGAAGCGAAGTTAACTCTGAACTCTCCAGCTTTCTCAATAGCTGTAATGCCCGGCCAACATTGTGGTGGAGCCTTCTAAGTGGTGAGAACTAAGTCCTTACTTTTGTCTGCGCTTGACTCAAAGTCCCCGTTCTCCCTGACTCCGGTTACGTATTGACGCTTTGGGCTGCACTCTGCGACCTGTAGTCCAGATGCCTCCGGTTTTCTTGTTACTATGCTTGAAACAGTAGCAACGCTTCGGACCCCGGTGTCCGGCAATTTAGTGCAGGTAATCCAATACCCAAGGCACTTCTCTATCTTCTCCACTGCGCCTTTCGCCCTGCTTCCCGCTCTTAACATAAGCCCTTGTAGTTTCCGAAGGTCATGTCAGCTTTCTCTAGGGCTCGCTGAGCAGCCCTCAGTATCCTCTAAGTCCAGACTGGACTGACACTGAACTGCACTGTCCGAAGACCAGAAACAGATTCCACTACTCTCCCTCCTAGGTTGACTGACTGACCCCTTAGCTACGTGTCACTCCCTCTTATATCTCAGATGGGTGTGTCTGAAAGAGTGAGTGGCAGTGAATGCATATCAAGCGTTGCGATTACCTTCCTGTGCAATACTCCTGGATATTATGTGTGCCTGCGTAGCTGGGCCACACATCCCCCTTGGTTAAACACAGCACTCCCGGGCTGTAAAAGAGAAAAAGAAAAACATTTTTGTTTTGCATTAAACAACAACTTTTTAACACTTCCCATCCGGGAGGTAAGACTTCTTGAACGTTGCATTTTGTACATAGATCAATAGAAAATTATCAAAATACTTTCCAATAATATACACAGTATAAGACAAGATTCTTGTGGAGGACCCGCACCAAAAACTTCCCACGTGGGTCCTGGGTGGGCTGCAGGACTTCTGACTGCAGACCTCACTCTAGGCCACACCATACGGGTTTTTCTTCAGAGGTAGATAGATAGTAGTGGTTTCATGTAAAACCAAGATAATGCACCGTAGCGCAACTATTTACAAAGCAAGTTCTTGGGCTGGCACAGTCCACAGCCTCGCAGTCCATGAGGGAAAAGACACATATATACACTTCAATATTCACATTATTATTTAACTGAATTTACCCAACCGGGGTATTTTATGCAACTATGCAATCAACATATTACTTTTTAACTCTTCAAATTCTCTTGTACCCAGCCGGGTATTCTAATATGTAAACTATGTAGCATTCTCGTACATAAAAGACAATAAAGTGCTATTTTCAAAATTCTCAAACTTTTTACATTTCTTGGATGCGGTAAACCCCTGTCTGGGTCCTACCGGTCTTCACTTTTACAACTCTCAATGACGTCTTCCACTCCTGGGGCTGGAACGACGTGATGCTCTTTTGATCTCATTACAAATAAGTCATGGCCTGATATTAACGTTTGCGTAGCCACCGTTCTTGTTTCAACGGGGGACCCCACGGGTATGTCCCTGCAGTAAGACACGATTTGCGTCGCTGCAAGAGCCACATTTACTTGCGATGCAGAATAGGGCGATGCAGAGTAGGTCGCCGTGTGTGATGCAGTGTGAATCGCCGATTGCGATGCTGGGTAGGTCGCCAATTGCGATAAGTATGCAGGGGGCGATGCTGGTGCACGGCCTGGTGCGGTTGGAGCTCGGGATTGGGACGCTTCGGTACCGGCGTCTGGGACGGGGTCACTAACGATGGAGACGTTCAGGGCATACCACCCCTTCAAACCCCAGTGACGGGTGTAGCTCACAATGTCCCCATTCATCAGGTCCCTCCCAGGATGACCGATGGGCAAGTGGGACTCCACGTCCCGGCGGCTCACAAAGACCCCCTGATAGAGGCCCGGCTCGCGGATAAAGCCCCAGCCCTTTCGGAGCTGAAACTCAGTAACGCACCCCTGCCGCCGCGGTTCCCGTCGGGTACCTTTGTCTCTGCGGACGGTCTCCTTATCAGCGATGAACTCCTCATGCTGCCGTTGTCGGGACCGCTGGATCTTTCTCTCTTCCTCCTGCTGTCGCCTCACTCTCTCGCAGTGCTGCCAGGCGTTTCCGGTTTGGAGGTCGTAAGTCACGTCGTCCAGACGCTCCATCTCACCCCAGTCGATTTCTGGCAGTGACGGCTGGGACCCCTCCGGTGACCTCGCTGGGGATCCATACTCTGCTGTGGCCTCCTGGCCTGGCTGGCATTCCGGACCGGGCAGGACCTCCTCAGCCTCCTTCGCCTCCACCTCCGCATCGGTGGGATCAGGTACAGCACTTTTGGTAGCATCCTCGGTCGTCCCTCAACCTTCTTCAGCAGTTATTTCGGGAAATCAGGAGTCGGCGTTATGCTTGTAGGAGAGAACACCGCGTCCCACAGCAGCCGCTGTGTCTGGGCCCGCCAGCGTCTCTCCGTCTCCTTTAAATCTGTATGGCTCTGGAGCTTCCTTCTCAACTCCGCGTTCTCCTTCTGTAGCTCTAGTATGGCGGGGTCGGTGTCCCGATCCGGGGACAGCTCTGGCTCAGGCCGTCCATCTTCAGGAGAGCAGGGCCGGTATGCCTCCGGTCCTCTGCACAGATTCTCCTGTCCTTCCGCCATCTCGTCCCAGGCCAGACTGTAGTTTCCATCAGGAATAGTCCGGTCTCTTCCGTGGAGGCGGGATTTGCGTCTCCTCCTCTTCGGATAGAGGATGAAGAGGAGGCGGATTTCTTTAGCAGTGGGACAGGACCGCACATTGTAGTAGCATTTGGAGAGGGCGGCCATATCTTTCGCGCCTCAGGGGGGGTACACGCCCACGAATGCACGCCCACCTTCTTCACCAGCGCTTCAGGGCGCCAACTTGGCGGTTAAAATGGCGGTATTTGGCGCCAAATGCAGCAAACAGTCTTTTTCGCATAGAACAGTTCAATATACAGGACTCACAATTGCAAGTTTCGGATCCTGTTCGTGACGCCAAGTTGTTTCGACACGCACCACAATTGTGGATACCAAGGCTATGGGGTACTCGGAGCCGAGCCCATGGAAATCTATGGGAGTTGTCACTGGTAGCGGTGGCTCGGTCCGTGGCCCTGGCGGTCGTGCAATAGGGGATATTTACAGGGGATTATTAGGATAGTTCGTGACGCCACCTGTGGTTTCTGGTAAATTATACCAGCGCTGCTGTAAGGGTCTTCACAGGGGATGTTATGGGGCAGCTTGGTGGTAGGTCTCCCACAGGTGAGACGTGTCCCTGGAAGTCTATGGTGGTGATGATGCAGGGTGTAGATAAGGATTCAGTCACACACATTGCAGTTTCTTTTCATACCTTTACTGGTAGATGGTTCAAGCAGGTCCCGGGGAGCTGGTCGGGGTGGAGAGTGCACATTCAGGTAACCGCTGAGCAGGTTAGAGGCCTCCTTTACTTCAAAATGTATGTGAGTCCAACTTGCCTGAAGCGAAGTTAACTCTGAACTCTCCAGCTTTCTCAATAGCTGTAATGCCCGGCCAACATTGTGGTGGAGCCTTCTAAGTGGTGAGAACTAAGTCCTTACTTTTGTCTGCGCTTGACTCAAAGTCCCCGTTCTCCCTGACTCCGGTTACGTATTGACGCTTTGGGCTGCACTCTGCGACCTGTAGTCCAGATGCCTCCGGTTTTCTTGTTACTATGCTTGAAACAGTAGCAACGCTTCGGACCCCGGTGTCCGGCAATTTAGTGCAGGTAATCCAATACCCAAGGCACTTCTCTATCTTCTCCACTGCGCCCTTCGCCCTGCTTCCCGCTCTTAACATAAGCCCTTGTAGTTTCCGAAGGTCATGTCAGCTTTCTCTAGGGCTCGCTGAGCAGCCCTCAGTATCCTCTAAGTCCAGACTGGACTGACACTGAACTGCACTGTCCGAAGACCAGAAACAGATTCCACTACTCTCCCTCCTAGGTTGACTGACTGACCCCCTTAGCTACGTGTCACTCCCTCTTATATCTCAGATGGGTGTGTCTGAAAGAGTGAGTGGCAGTGAATGCATATCAAGCGTTGCGATTACCTTCCTGTGCACTCTCCTGGATATTATGTGTGCCTGCGTAGCTGGGCCACACATCAGCGTAAAGTCTCCCACCACTACCTCTTACATACAGATGCTACAGAGAAACTGTGAATGGACACATTAAATCAGTTAATTTTGCCTGCTTTGATGAATTTATGAGTATAGAACACCATAACAAAAACATGAATCGGTCAATGAGTGCATGGAGGAAAGCAACAGCAAGGCTTAGAATTTATAAGGCAATAATCCCTGACTAGATTCCTGTCACACGCTATTCCTACTGCCACACCTCACTGTAGATGAATTGCAGATAACAGTGGTATTATTGCACACTATAGAAAAGATATGAATGAATTCAAGAGCGGTGGTATTATAACAGATAGAATCTATTTGAATTTGTCCTGAAAAAAGTGATTAGTTTAATGTAGCAGCATCAAGGACTGTTATTTCATCAAGCCTGCTGGGGAATATAGTGAAGCGTTTCGCATCTAATCAACCAGATATGGAGGATACCAAGATCTTCTGTACTTAAGGTACTGCCACACTACACAATCCCGCTAGCGATCTCGTTAGCGTCGCATACTAATGAGATCGCTAGCGGGATTGTTTCTATATCGCTAGTAGCTACCTAACTTAGCGATGTCGTTAAGGACGCTATCGCGGTTAGCGATCTCCTTAACGACTTTAGCGGTACAAAAGTACCGCTAAATCGCTAAGAAAAGGTGCTACACTTAGCGATTATACTTACCCAGCGGGAGCGCCGGCGATAAAATAGGGTCCCGAACGATTCCAGCGACGAGCGAGATCACAGCAGGAAGCTCGTCGCTGGCAGCTGCCGCACACAACAACATCGCTAACGGGATCGCTAAATAGTGACGTTTTTTAGCGATCCCGTTAGCGATGTTGTTTAGTGTGGCATACCCTTTACTGTACAAACTCTCCTGTCCTGACTGTGAAATCCTGTATGCAGTGTGAGATCTCCCTATGTGACAACCACCTGAAAGCCCACAAGGCACTGGATCAAATAGTAATAGATCCCATCGGCTCTTTTGGTTTAAAAAAAAAATTTCCTCAACTAGAAGGTGGATCCACATAAAAGCATTTTTTCCCATTATTAAGGAGTGGGTATCCCAGGCACTAAGTGCATGGACTGAAAAATATTTAGCCCTGGGAGGTATACCTATATATAAAAGAATGTTCAAGGTAGGTCACTAAAAATAGTGAATGCGGGCATCATAAACACCCTTAAAAAATTTATAGTGAGGTAGCATGATCACCATGCTGATATGGTGGTGGAGGAGGACGACACAAGAAGAAATCCTGAAGCGTATATCCATGCTTGTATGGGATGGGGTGCATGGAAATAGGCCAGAAAAACAAACAAACACTGGATTTGAGTTTATGGTCGGCATCCGGTGGTATAAAGAAGTCTGGCTCAATCGAGCCCTTGTTCATTTTGATAATAGTCAGCCTGTCAGCATTTTCAGTTGACAAGCAGATGCAAATATCGGTTATAATACCTCCGGCGGCACTAAAAACCCGCTCTAACTAAATGCTAGCTGCAGGGCAAGCCAGGACCTCTAAGGCGTAGAGAGACAGTTCATGCCACGTGTCTAGCTTGGATACCCAATAGTTGTAAGGCAGAGAGGAATCACGGAGGACATTTGTACCGTTGGCAAGGTACTCCTTCAGCATTTGCAAAACTTTTCCTCCTTCTCAGAGTACCCCACACATCAGGGCCTGGGCGCTGGGATGGTCTGAGGAAACTGTCCCAGACCTTTGAGAGTGTTCCCCTGCCTCTGCTGCATCTGGCGTGTGTCTCTCTGGTCTTCACTCCTTCATTGTCCAAAGAACTGTGACCTCTGCTGCCAGCATTGTCAGATTCAATTTTTTTAAAAATAATTCTTCAACTAGGGCCTTCGGGTACTTCAAAATTTTATAAGACTGCTCCGCCATGGAAGAAAAGATGTAAATTTCTCCTTGTAACGTGGGTCTAGAAGGGTGACCAGCCAATAATTAGTGTTGGCCAAAATGCATACAATGCAAGGGTCACCAGAAAGGCAGTGGAACATAAACTCAGACATGTATGCCAGACTGCCAAAAGCCAAGACTTCCCTGTCCCCACCAAGAGGGCGACTGTCCATGTTGGCTACCTCATCCTCCTCCTCATCTTTCTCCTTGTCCTCCCTCTCCTCCTTGTCTTCAGGCCATCCATGCTGAAGAGACAGGATGAAGGTGGTGTGGGTACTACCGTCTGTAGCGCAGGCAACCATCTCCTGTTCCTCTTCCTACTCATTATCACCCAATTCGCATTGAGAAGATGAGATGAGGCTGGGCTGTGTAGCATCACACAGTATAGATTCTTGCTCCATTTCAACTTGCTCCATCTGCAAAGCCTCCTCTTTAATTGTGAGCAGCATCGTTTCAGTAGACAGAGAAGCGGGATTGTGATGCTGAATATGGCATCATCACCGCTCACCATCTTGGTCGAGTCCCCAAATTTTTGGAGAACTGCACAGATGTCAGAAATCCATGCCCACTTATCAGCTCTTATGTGCGGAGGCTGACCGGAATACCGATGGGCATGATGCAGCTGGTATTCAATTACTGCTATCTGCTGCTCACAAAGCCTTGCCAACATATGTAACGTTGAGTACTGGTGCATGGTGACATCACACACACCAATTGGTAATCTGGAAATTGCAAACGTTGCAGCACTGCCAGCTGTAGCCGATTTGCGGAAATGGGCACACACATGGCATACTTTCACAAGCAGCTTAGGCAGATCGGGGCAGCTTTTGAGAAAATGCTGAACCTCTAAGTTGAGCACGTGGGCTAGGCATGGTACGTGTGCGAGGTTGCCAATATCATGCTGTTGCGATGCAGGTAGGTGCAGGCTCCACAAGATGGCAGTAGAGTGGAAGCAGGACTGCACCTAAACAGAGCTGTCCTGCAGTGCAGCAGCAAGGCTATCAAGGGTGACAGCAGAATAGTCAGACAAGCCAGGTTAAAATCCTAATCTGTAGCGCAGTACCAAAGGAATAAGCAAATTTCATGATCAGAGACAAGCCAGGGAATCAGCAACGGTCGGAAGCGGATAAGACAAAGAAAAAAGCAGGTCAGGATACAAGCCAATTCACAATCTGGGAGTCAGTACACTAAAGGGAAACACTGAGTCAGGACGAGAATGGGGGAGAACAGAGACACAGGATCAGATACCAAACGTAGCATGACCAATCAGAGTCAGCTACAGCAGCCCTAGGCAAAACTATAACTGACATAGCCTGCAGGAAGCAGCAGCAATAAATAGCCAACCTGAACCCAGACAGAGGTTGAGAAAGGTTAACTCTTGACATGACCAGACCGGGAAAAAATGGAAAACAGAACTCAAAACCCGGTCTGGATCGCGACAGTACCTTCCTCTCAAGGGAGGGGCCACCGGAACCCCAGGTTTCCCAGGATACCGCGCATGAAACACCCGAACCAATCGATTGGCACGAACAGATCGCGCCGGGACCCAGGATTGATCCTCAGGACCGTAACCCCTCCAATGGACCAAATACTGCAGCGAACTGCGGACCATGCGTGAATCCACACTCCGTTCCACCTCATACTGATGGAGATCTGCCCATCCACAGAAACCGGAGGCGGAGGGGATGGAGACCCATCAGAGTAAGGTACCAATGGCTTCAGGAGAGATTTATGGAACACATTGGGGATCCGAAGCGATGGAGGAAGGCATAAGAGAAAGGCAACTGGATTGACAACCTCAATTACCTCATAAGGACCCATAAACCTGGGACCTATCTTAGCGGAAGGAACTTTCAGCCAAATGTTCTTGGTAGACAACCATACTTTATACCTAACGTTTTACAAAAAGCCCTCCAGAATTTGGACACAAATTGTACTCCTCTATCCGACACCACATTCAAAGGCACACCATGCAATCGCACCACGTGCTCAACAAACAACCTAGAAAGTGTGTCAGCATTAGGCAGTCCTGCCTAAGGTACAAAATGCGCCTGCTTACTGAATTTGTCCACCCCCACCCAGAACACAGTTTTGCTATTGGAAGTAGGGAGATCAGTGATAAAGTCCATGAACAAATGAGTCCAAGGTCTATCTGGAATTGGCAATGGCACCAATTCCGCAGCTGGCCGGTTATGAGAGCTTTTAGCATGGGCACAAGTATCACAAGTAGACACAAACCTAGCGACATCGACGGTCATAGAGCACCACCAAAACAGCCCAGCAATGGCTTTCCAGGTGACTGAGATCCCCGAGTGCCCACTGAGAGCAGAATCGTGGAACTCCCGGAGAACTCTCTACCGGTACTGAACCGGGACAAAGAGCTTGTCAGGCAACAACGGAGGAGCAAGAGATTGAGCCCCACGAATCTCCATGACCACCCCATGCTGAAGAATGGAGGAAGGAGGTTCGGGAGGTGATATCAAATCCAAGCTGCAAGATAAGGCATCCGACTTGACATTCTTGGAAAAAATGTAATTGAAAAAAATTAAAGCATGAAAAAAAAAGCGACCACCTCGCCTGTCTGGGAGTCAAACGTTTGGCCGACTCAATATAAGACAGATTCTTGTGGTCCGTAATCATCGTGATCCAATGATCAGCACCCTCCAAAAAGTGCCTCCATTCTTCAAAGGCCAACTTAGTAGCTAAAAGCTCCCGATTTCCAACATCGTAATTTCTCTCAGCAGGAGAGAATTTTTTCGAGAAAAAGGCACAGGGCCTCAGGTTAGTCAAAGTGGCGCATCCTTGAGACAACACCGCCCCAACCCTACCTCAGATGCGTCCACCTCAAAGATGAACAGTTTAGACGGATCAGGCTGGACCAAAACAGGGGCAGACATAAAGCATTTCTTTAATAAAGCAAATGCCTCCACAGCCGGAGCTGACCAGTTTTTGAGATCAGTCCCTTTACGAGTCAGATCAGTGAGGGGCTTGACCACCTGTGAAAACCCCTTAATAAATTTCCTTTAATAGTTTGCAAACCCCAAAAAACATTGAAGACCCTTTAAGTCTCTTGGTTGCACCCAATTCACAATGGCCCGTACCTTCCCAGGGTCCATATGAAACCGCTTGTCAAACAGAATGAATCCCAGAAAGGACAATTCTTAAACAAAGAATGTACATTTTTCAGGTTTTGCAAAAAGCGAGTTCTCCCGTACCTCTGGAGAACCGCACTTAGATGATCCATGTGAACCTGTTTGTTAGATGAAAACACAAGGATACTATCTAAATACACCACGATAAAACGCTCAATAAAATCAGAAAATATATAGTTAATAAAATCCTGAAAAACAGCTGGCGCATTGGTGAGACCAAACGGCATAACCAAATTCTCAAATAACCCTTCAGAAGTGAGAATTGCCATTCTCCTCTCATCCCCTCCCGAATACAGATAAAATTATATGCCCCCTGAGGTCCAATTTAGGAAACCATTTGGCACCGGACAATTGGTTGTATAAATCAGGGATGAGCGGGAGAGGGTAGGTATTTCTCACAGTGATCTTATTTAATTCTCGAAAATCGAGGCACGTGCTCAAACCACCATCTTTTTTTTTTACAAAAAGAATCCAGCCGCCACAGGAGAGACAAAGGGACGGATGTGGCCTTTACGTAGGCTTTCAGAAATATATTCTTTCATAGTGGTTCTCTCCGGGCCAGAGAGGTTGTACAGACAGGCCTTGGGCAATTTAGCACCCGGAATCAGATTGATAGTACAATCAAAAGGGCGGGGTGGTGGTAAGACCTCGGCCTTCTTTTTAGAAAAAACATCCTTAAAATCCTTCAGGTACTCCGGAATACCTTCCAGATTAACAGATGACACAAGTACAGTAGTAAGGCAACTTCTGCTATAATTAGGACCCATTTAACAGTGTCCCGAGATTTCCAGTCTATCACAGTATTATGTAACTGTAAACAGGGGAACCCAACACCAGTCCTGCATGCAGATTGTCCAGAACAAAACATGAAATACGTTCCTGGTGCAAGGAACCCACTTTAAGGAGAAACTCCTCTGAGACAAATTTAATGACATGTCTCTAACATCATGTCCTCCCTCTATCTGAAACTGAACCTGTCAAAAACGGAACTCCTCGTGTTTCCTCCTCCACTAACCTACCCTTGCCTGACATTGCCATCTCCGTGTGTGGTTCCACCATTACTCCCCAGCAACATGCCCGCTGTCCTGGGGTCATACTTTATTCCAAGCTTTCATTCACCACCCATATCCGATCACTGGCTCGCTCTTGTTATCTCCACCTCAAAAACATCTCTAGAATTCGACCTTTTCTTACTTTCGACTCTGCAAAAACTCTTACTGTTTCTCTTATTCATTCTCGTCTGGACTATTGTAACTCTCTACTAATCGGTCTCCCTCTTACCAAACTCTCCCATCTCCAATCTGTCTTGAATGCTGCAGCCAGGATCATATTCCTCACCAATCGTTATACCGATGCCTCTACCTTGTGCCAGTCATTACACTGGTTACCCATCCACTACAGAATCCAGTACAAACTTATTACCCTCACTCACAAAGCACTCCATGGCTCAGCACCACCCTACATCTCCCTCGTTTCAGTCTACCATCCTACCCGTGTCCTCCGTTCTGCTAATGACCTGAGGTTAGCATCCTCAATAATCAGAACCTCCCACTCCCGTCTCCAAGACTTTTCACGTGCTGCGCCAATTGTTTGGAATGCACTACCCAGGTTAATACGATTAATCCCCAATCCCCACAGTTTTAATCGTGCCCTAAAAAAGCATTTGTTCAGACTGGCATACCGCCTCAACGCATTAACCTAACTATCCTTGTTGGCCCATTCAAAAAAAAATTTTCTACCATAATCAGGTACCTCTTATTATGTTCTCACCCGCTTTATGCATTTAATAGCCCTCTGTGTCTGTACTGTTACATACATTGGCTGTTAACTGGTTCATGCAGAATTACATGAACACCCGATTCTTACACTATGGCTGGTCCGAACAATGATAGCAATTGTTACAATCCACCTTTTGTGTCTCCCCTTTTTCCTCACAGATTGTAATCTTGCGAGCAGGGCCCTCATTCATCTTGGTATCTACTTTGATCTGTGGTTATTGTTATGCTGTAATGTCTATTGTCTGTACAAGTCCCCTCTATAATGTAAAGTGCTGCGGAATATGTTGGCGCTATAGAAATAAAATTATTATTATTATTATTATTAATGACATTCTTAGCCAGTGGTGTTTTGTCAATGGCAATAACATGAATAGGAGTCTCCAGCCTAGCTGTCCCTAACTTACACTTGGTCACCAAGTTAGAGTCAAAGTTCATGGATGAACCGCAGTCCACGAAAGCAGAAGTGGGCATGCAGCAATTTCCACAACTATGTTCCACTTCCAACAATACTTTTGAAAATGAGGAAAAAGGTACCTGAGAGTCTGGGTGACCTCCACGACAATCACCCAGACTCAGCTGCTTGTTAGTCGGTGGGCAGGAGGGGCAGTCCTTTTTTCATAGCCTCCTCCAATGAGCTTTGTGGTGGATGGAGAGCCAGAGCAACCTTCAGGTGATCCAACAGTCCCCTCCTGAACTGACATCTTAGAGCAGTGGACCATGACGGAACTCGGAGCAATACCATTCAGCCGAGAGCTTCCACTGAAAGAGATTCATGATTTTGTCCTCTGCTGCTCTGACCCGGTCAGGCTCATCAAAAATAAGTCCTAAGGCCTCAAAGAACCTGTCCATAGACACATGTTCAGGGCAGAAGCAGGTAAAGAGAAAGCCCACAATTGAGGTCCGTCCCGAAGTAAGGAAATTATTATCCCCACCTGCTGCCTCTCATCTCCAGAAGATCGGGGTCTAAGAGAAAACAATAGTTTTCAACTCTCCTTGAACGTACGGAACCTCTCCTTTTCCCCAGAGAAGGTATCTGAGAGCCTGACTGTAGGTTCAAGAGAGTGCAATGACACATCAACAGTGTTAGAGTGCTTACAGACAGACTGGGAAGAAAATCCCTGCAAAGATTTTACCAAGTCAGAAATTTCTCTTTGCAGGCGCTTATGAGATGTGGCGGCCAAGGCCCTATGTTCCACAGACAGATCCTGCATCATTTGTGTCAGACTATCCATTTGATCCGCCAAGGTATGGAGCAAGAAAAAAGCATAGAAAGCAGAGCAGAGAAAAAAAAGTCAGTTATAATATCATGCTGCTGCAATGCAGGTAGGTGCAGGCTCCACAAGATGGCAGTAGAGTGGAAGCAGGTGCACCTAAACAGAGCACCTAAGCAGGGACTGCACCTAAACAGAGCGGGCCTGCAGTGCAGCAGCACAGCTACCACAGTTGGCAGCAGAATAGTTAGACAAGCAGGGTAAAATCATAGACTGTAGCGCAGTATCAAAGAAATAAGCAAATTCATGATCAGAGACAAGCCAGGGAATCAGCAACCGTCTGAAGCAGATAAGACAAAGACAGAAGCAGGTCAGGATACAAGCCAAGTCACAATCAGGGAGTTAGTACACTAAAGAGAAACACTGAGTCAGGAAAGGAATGGGGGAGAACAGAGACACGGGATCAGATAGCAAACGTAGCAGGACCAATCAGAACAATCAGAGTCAGCTACAGCAGCCCTAGGCAAAACTATAACTGACATAGCCTGCAGGAAGCAGAGGCGATAAATAGCCAACTGAACCCAGACAGAGGCTGAGAAAGGTTAACTCTTGACATGACTAGACCGGGAAAAAAGGGAAAACAGGACTCAAAACCGGTCTGGATCATGACAGCCAAGCTTCATTGCCTGGTTGTAGGTTCAGGGGCAAAAGCCACAGATAAGTCTGGTCAATTAGACTTTTCAACAATTATGCAGCAGTGTGCTGTTTGTCTAAGTAGATTAGCTTCAGCAGAGCTTGTTGCCGCTTTGTCAAGGCAGTGCTGCAGTGCTTCCAGCTTGTGACTGATGTTGATATTTCTGAGATGGAGGAGGAGGAGGTGCAGGAACTGCTGTAGAAGGTGGAGGCAACCCCCATTGAACCTGGTCCCGCAATCCTCAGTGTTGGTAGCACTTGTTCCGTCCCAGGGTTCGACTGGGTTCCGGCTTCCACAATGTTCACCCAGTGTGCCATCAGGGAAATGTAGCATCCCTGGCCACAAGCACTTGTCCATGTGTCTGTGGTTAAGTGGACCTTCCCAGTCACAGTGTTGGTCAGGGCATGGCTGATGTTATGAAACACGTGCTTGTGTAAGGCTGTGACTGAAAACCAGGAGAAATGGTGGCATGTGGGGACCAAGGAACGGCCGCCATCTCTTGAGGCTGCAGAAAGGTTCCATCTCCACAAGCCTATACGGCAACATTTCCAGGGCAAACAGACTGGAAATGTGGCAAATTAGTATTGTAGTCTATGAGTGGGTGGCTGCATTTTTATGCTTTCGCTCCAAGGACTGGGGTAGGGACAACTGAATACTACTCTGGGACAAGGACATGGACATAGTTGCTGACGGTGGTTGCAAGTGTGCAACAACAAGTGCAGATTGGGAGTCATCTTCATCTACATCATGGACAGGAAATTGGCATGCACGTAGAACAGGGGAAGAGACAGTAGTGTCACCCGCAGACACTGTTTCTGGACCCTGGCGTTTGGCCCAAGTAGTGGGATGCTTTGCTTGCATGTGCATGAGCATGCTGGTGGTGGTAAAGTTGGTAGTTGGCTGCCCCTGCTGATGTTGGCATGGCAGTTGTTGCAAATGGCCTTTTTGGGTTAAGTGGACTGTCTTTAAAAGTGCGCCACACTCAGGAACACCTAACCCTTGGTTTGGAAACTTAACACATGTTGGTGCTCTGGGGAACAAGTGCCCATCTTGTGTCTCTGGCCTCACCACTGCCTCTTCCTGCCTGTTGAGGTGCTGTGGATCCCTGTGTCTCATCAGCATCCACCATCAACCATCTTGCGACAGTAATTGCATTTTCCCACCGTTGCCTTCTTGTGAGTATGGCTGATCAAATATTTGGGCATAGCTACATGCAATCTTCTCATGTCTCGCTTGAAATGGGCAGGGCGAGAGGCCAGAATCTATAAATGAAAATGTTAACAGCTCTTCAGAGTGTCCAAGTGTGGGATCACTTGTCTCTGGGCACTCGGTATGGTGGGAGGAAGGAGGATCAGGGTGAGGATTATGTGGTTAAAAATCACAGCTACTGAGATTGTGTCGTAGACAGGCAGGGCCGTATTTAGAGTTTCTGCTGCCCTAGGCACTTTTCGCTCTGCCTCCCCCATTGGTGAGTATGACTAATGCAGACTCTGGCGTCAGTGACTTAGGCTACTTGCACGTCAGCGATTTTTGCCATTCGCGGCAGATCCGGCAGTTTTTCCGTATCTGCCATGTAACGGATCACTTATGGCAACACTGCATTCGGCCTCATTTATTCCCTAAGCGACTTGCAGACATGTGCGACACTTGCGGTTTCGACGCGATCCCACAAATCCGATACTTGCAGCAACGGAAAAAAAAATGCTACTAGCAGTGTTTTTTTGTCTCACTGCAAGTGCCGCACATGTTTGCAAGTCCCATAGGGAATGAATGAGGCCAAATCTATGTGTGTGCCCATGTAGCTCTTTCAAAGACAGTGGTTTCCTACCACACTCAAAAGACATACAAATAGGATTTTTAGATTGTGAGCCCCAATGGGGACAGTATTGATGATGTATGTAAAGTGCTGTGGAGTTAATAGCGCAATATCAGTGAATAAATATTATTCTTAATATTAGGTTACAATACCAGAATCTGAGGATTTTCTGTTTCGAGGTTAAGCGCTCTCTGATGTGATGTTTCTGCCTGTCTCGCTGTCTTCTTCTTTTGACACTGCAGTGTGGTGGACAAGAAAACATTAACTGGTTAACAGCAAGAAGTCTGGTGTCTGTGTACTAACTGAACTAGAAATTCTCCCCACACCATGTCCAGCAGACACTGGAGGATTACTAGATGGATGTTGATATAGGAAAGATGTGTATCTTCGTACCGTGTTAGCCAGTAGATAGAAAAATATTTACACTTGAGAGTCCTCAGTGGTTGATACCTTTTAATGGCTAACTGAAAGATGGTAACAAATTGCAAGCTTTCGAGACTACTCAGGTCTCTTCATCAGGCAAAGACTAATACAACATCTGAAGAATCACATATTTATACACAAGAGGACACAGGAATAATGCAATAGGTAAGACAAGTGACGTGAAGCAGAACTGTCATTATGGCAGAGAGATGAACATAAATATTGGAACAGTTCATAGATAAGGAGTGAAAGTTTTATTGCCCTCTGATTGGAGTCTGCTATTGTGTTTTGATGCCCCTAGAAGGTCAGAGAAGCAGATTCCTTAATTGATGTACACAGACATGAATCTGTGTGATATATTCATTCCTGCACTAAGAGTGTCAAAGGTCATCATAAGCTTATATTCCCAAACCTTTCTATCTTTCTCAGATTTGAAGTTAGATTTTAATACCAGTAATTCCATATCCATCATGCTATGACCGGGCATACAAAAGTGTTTTGCCACAGGTAAATCCATTCTTTTTTCTCTTATTGTGTGGCGATGAGAATTCATCCTTGTTCTCAGTTTTTGCCCGGTCTCCCCCACATACAGACCCCCAGTTGGACATTTAGTACATATAATTAGGTACACCACATTAGATGTGATGCAGCTGAAAGTACCTGGGATCTTGTAGTCCTGATGGGAGTTGGGGATCTTTATCTTGTCCGTGGTCATTATAGATGCACAGGTTTTGCATTTCTTCTTGTTGCAAGGAAAGGTTCCTGCAGCTGTTGGGGAGGACAGGGAGTTTCTGCCAATGATGTTTCTTAGATTTGGGGGCTGCCTAAAACACAGTAGATGGATGTTATTATTCTATTACTGCCCAGTCACTGACTAAGGCCTTATTCATATGTCTGGGTGTAAACAGATACTTACATATAAATCTGGACAATTCATCTTATAGATCTCCCGGTATATTATTTATTATAGATCTATAATATATAATGTACAAGGAGAACTATAGTATAAAATGTCCAGAATTATCTGTAATATATGACGTACAATCTATTATATATAATGTCCAGGGTGATCTATAATATATAATGCTCAGGTAGTAGATTTATAATAATGTACAGTCCAGGCAAATCTATACTATATAATGTCCAGAGGCAGAGATATATTTAGGGTACGTTTCCACGTTCAGGAAGCGCTGCGGGTTGGATGCTGAGAACAGCCGCATAGTCCAATCCGCAGCGTCTGAATGTTACAGCATAGTGGAGGGGATTTTATGAAATCCCATATCCACTATGCGTACAAAGATGCAGGTGGCAGACCTGCGTATATGCACATATGGCGCGTCTTTCTAGACCGCAGCATGTCTATTTATCTCACGGAGACGCTCAGTCTACGCAATATAAATAACACCGTCCTATGTATAGGATGCGGTGATTCCACACGGTTCAATGACACATGTGGAATCACCGCGTGTATAAAAGCCAGCAAAGCTTTGGACGGAGCTGTGTCCTCTCTGCAGCGTTTCCTGAACGTGGAAACATAGTCTTAGGGTATGTGCACACGTTGCAGATTTGTCTGCAGAAGTTTCCGTACATAATCCGCATCTATTGACAGAAAACGCAGGTGCGTATTTGATGCGTTTTTTACATGTGGATTTGTATGCCTTTTTTGTAAGCTAAATAAAGATGTTATTTAACAAAAAAAAAAGATTTGTGATGTAATTTCTGTCCAACCGCCTCTTTTACATTAGTCCAGCGCTCATTCTCCCCAGCGCTCATTCCCCCCCGAGCACTCATTTCCCACCTCAGAACTCATTCCCCACCTCAGCGCTCATTCCCCCCGAGCGCTCATTCCCCACCTCAGCGCTCATTCCCCACCTCAGCGCTCATTCCCCACCCCAGCGCTCATTCCCCACCTCAGCTCTCATTCCCCACCTCAGCGATTATTCCCCACCCCAGCGCTCATTCCCCACAGCGCTCATTCCTCACCTCAGCGCTCATTCTCCCCCTGCGCTCATTACATCCCCTGTGCTCATTCTCCCCCTGTGCTCATTCTCCCCCCTGTGCTCATTCTCCCCTCTGCACTCATTCTCCCCACAGCTCTCATTCTCCCCACAGCGCTCATTCCTCCCCCCGGCCCACAGCGCTCATTCCCCCACCCTGGCCCACAGCGCTCATTCCTCCCCCCGGCCCACAGCGCTCACCCCCCAGCCCTCAGCGCTGACCCCCCCAGCCCACAGCGCTCCCCCCTAGCACACAGCACTCCCCCAGCACATAGCGCTCACCCCACCAGCCCTCAAGCGCTGACCCCCCCAGCCCACAGCGCTCCCCCCAGCCCACAGCGCTCCCCCAGCCCACAGCGCTCACCCCAGCACACAGCGGTCACCCCCAGCACACAGCGGTCACCCCACAGCCCACAGCGCTCCCCCCAGCACACAGCACTCCCCCCAGCACACAGCACTCCCCCAGCACATAGCGCTCACCCCCCAGCCCTCAGCACTGAACCCCCCAGCCCACAGCGCTCCCCCAGCCCACAGCGCTCCCCCCCAGCACACAGCGCTCCCCCAGCACACAGCGGTCACCACCCAGCCCACAGCGGTCACCCCAGCACACAGCGGTAACCACACAGTACACAGCGCTCCCCCCAGCACACAGCACTCCCCCACAGCACACAGCACTCCCCCCAGCACACAGCGCTCCCCCCAGCACACAGCGGTCACCCCCCAGCCCACAGCGGTCACCCCAGCACACAGCACTCCCCCCAGCACACAGCGCTCCCCCACAGCACACAGCGCTCCCCCACAGCACACAGCGCTCCCCCCACAGCACACAGCGCTTCCCCCACAGCACACAGCGCTTCCCCACAGCACACAGGTTCCCGGAGGCCCTTTAGCTTTCAGAGGTATCCGGTAAACATCAAAACAGTCTCTTTCTCACCAATACTTCTCACGGCATAAAATAATAAACATTTCTCACTTCTCTCTGACCCCAGTCAGTGTCACTCACGGTTTTCAAGACCGTCCACTCCTCTGGCTCAGACTCGCCATCACTGCTTCCCCAGTCTGTGTGACATCTAGCTGGATGTCATGGGAGCTCTGTCCAGACTGACAGACTCCCAACACTCTCACAGTCTCCCTCCATGTGCCAACTCCTTCCTTACATAACTGTAACCACTCCCACAGGTGAGGTATGGATCACATGGTCATGACCTCACTTCAGGTCCTCAAAACTCACAGCCACAAGTGGGTAGTGTATGTGTGGTTAGCCAGTCCCACCCAGCTCTCCGACTAACCCTGTAAGCCACCCTAGTAAAATAAACACAACTCTTGTGGGACTGCAAGTATCAAAACAACATTACTGGCTTACAGCGCAGAGGACCTCTGCGACACAAACCTGCCATTCACAACAATGCCGGGGACTGTTTTACCATCCAAATCACGCCACCATGCATATCTTGAGGAGCACATACAGCGCCCCCTAGCTGCAGCATGGGTCACTACATCACAGTTTGTTGTGCTCCCGTTGCAGGCATAGTTTCACCTTGCCAATGGCCTCTGTGCTCACCATCAGCATCATATCCACTTCCCTGTCCCTTACTACGCGCCTTGCCCATTTTTAAATTAGGTATGATATAGCTCTGTTGAGAAAACGTTGCAGACAGTGCTACAATGCCAGAAAATTGTGCTCACTACAGATGGACGTATAAGACTACAGTATCAATACAGCAATGCAATTTTTTTTAACTATTTTTTTTGGGGGGTGGGGTTTGAGGCCCAACTCTAGCACAATAAATTTTGTATAAAGTGTCACTGCTGAAAAAAATTGAAGTATTACAATGACAGCAAAATTTGCCCAATTGAGATGGACATATCAGACTGCAGTATAAACATAGCAATGCCATTTATTTAGCAAACTTTTTTTGGGGGGAAGGTTGAGGCCCAACAGTAGCACCCAAAATGCAATGTAAAATTGCACAGCTCGAAAAAAGGTTGTATTGCAATGCCAGCCAAATTTGCACACCTCAGATGGACGTATCAGACTGCAGTATATATTTAGCAATAGATTTTTTTTTAACAATTTTCTATTTTTTAGGGGGGTTGAGGCTGAACTGTAGCATGGCAATTGCCTTATAAAACTTCATTGCTTAAAAAAATTGAAGTATTTCAATGCCAGCAAAATTTGCCCAATTGAGATGGACATGTGAGACTGCAGTATAAATATAGCAATCTGATTTATTTAACAATTTTTTGGGGGGATTTTGAGGCACTAGAAACGTAGAACGCTAAATGGCGTATAAAATTTCACAGCTCAGAAAAAGGCTGTATTACAATGCCAGCCAAATTTGCACACCTTAGATGGATGTGTGAGACTGCAGTATAAATATAGCAGTGCATTTTTTTTAACAAACAATTTCTTTTTTGAGTTTTGAGGCCAAACTGTAGCATGATAAATGCCATATAAAATTTCACTACTCAAAAAATTGCAGTATTACAATGCTATGCAAATTTGCCCAATTAAGATGGACATATTAAACTGTTATGTTTCGGTAACTGAGGAGAAAAAGCAAAAACGATAATACTCCAGAGAGGCTGGAACCTATTGGATTGCAGTACCCTGAACTAACCACACAACTAGAGGTAGCCATGGAGCGTTCCTGCCTTGATCCTAGACGCCTCGTCACAGCCTGAGAGATAACTACACCTAAAGGCAGAAAGATGACAGCTATCTGCCCCGGAGCAGATCCCCAAAGAAAACAGGAAGCCCCAAACATGTAATGGCGGTTAGACAAGAAGAAAGCACGGACACAGACAGAAAAAAGAATGAGCAAACGCTGGGGCCCAATCTGTCTAGACAGAAAAGTACAGGAAATAATTCTGACTGCAATCCAACAAAAACCCTAAAAAATACCAACACTTCTGATTGTCAAAAAACCTGAGATCACACGATCTCATCCACCTAAATCAGATCTCTGGTGTAACAAATGCTATTCAGCAAAAAAAGTAACAAAGGAGCAAAGCAAAGTGCAGACAAAAACGGAGCACAATTGCAGCGCCAGATCCCCAAAAGTGGACAGGCTGCAGTCCACTGCAAGCAGCAAACAGCAATGAAAATCAAAACAGGGAAAAAAACAGCAAACACTTATCTGAAGGAGAGCAGGAACCTAGCAGTGCTTCAAGCAAGACCAAGGAACAATTGATAACCGGCAAGGCTGCTGGGAACTCAGGCACTTATGTCCTACCATTCAGCGCCAGCTGAAGGCCATTCATTAATCAGTTCATTACCTCAGCAACCACCGGAGGAAGCCCAGCTCAGAAGCCGCCTCAACATATTCACAACATTAAACTACATTATTATATAGAAATGTTATTGAAATCCAGCAAGTCTGACTGTATGATTTTGATGCAATTGCAGCAGTAAAAATGATGCATAATATTTCCTCAGACAATTTGCAGGATTAAGAGCAAAAAAAACATTATTAGTCCTGAGAAGAGGTTTTGATATCAGTTGCAGGCTGCAGCATAAGGGTGAGTTTCCACGGTCAGGAAACGCTGGTGTTTGGCGCGTGCGTGGCGCAGCGCCAAACACGCAGCGTCCAAGAGTTCGCATTAGTGGAGGGGATTTCAGAAATCCCGTCTCCACTATGCGTAATGCAGGTGCGACCTGTAAAGGAATGCGGCGGTTTTTCAGACCGCAGCATGTCCTGCGTATTGCGGCGACGGTGCGTCGCGCAACATAATTAACACAGGGTATTTAGCCCTGCGCTCTTTCCGGAGGTGTTCCGGAGGTGTCCTGAACACCTCCGGAAAGATCGCGCGTCATTAAAGGGGGCGGGGCTTAGACGGAGGGAATTTCCGCTCCGTCAAATGCGTGTGTTTCCTGACGGTGGAAACACAGCCTAAGGCTATGTGCACACGTTGCGGAATTGCCATGGAAATTTCCGCGGCAATTCCGCACCTCCCTGCCGCGGGAAATCCGCATATTATAGGTATGCGTATTCCCGCTAAACACTAGCGTTTTGCAAGCGTAATTAGCTTGCAGAATGCTAGCGTTTTACAAGCGATCTGACAGGTTGGTCACACGAGTCAAACAAGTGTTTGACTCGTGTGACCAACTTTTTACTATTGATGCCGCCTATGTCGCATCAATAGTAAAAAGATCTAATGTAAAAAGAATAAAAAAAATAATAAATAATGATATTCTCACCTTCCGGCGGCCCCGCAGCCTTCCCGCCTCTCAGCGACGCTCCCGGCCAATCGCGTTCCCAGG
The DNA here is from genome assembly GCA_033576555.1 of Oophaga sylvatica. Taxonomy (NCBI): domain Eukaryota; kingdom Metazoa; phylum Chordata; class Amphibia; order Anura; family Dendrobatidae; genus Oophaga; species Oophaga sylvatica. The sequence goes on from JARQOD010000004.1 coordinate 179,874,943, forward strand.
AGTCCTTTGCGACAATCACCCCGATGACGTAGCATCTCGCAGACCGCTACGTCATCTGGCGTGATCTCGCAATGCATTACTGGGACCGGGAGCGTCGCTGAGAGGAGGGAAAGCTGCGGGGGCCGCCGGAAGGTGAGAATATCATTATTTTTTATTTTAATTATTGTTTTTACATGGATATGGTACCCAGGGCTTGGAGGAGAGTCTCCCCTCCTCCAGACCCTGGGTACCATCCGCACATGAACCGCTTACTTTCCGCATGGTGGGCACAGCCGCGAAACCGCTAGGAATCCGCAACATGTGCACAGGCCCTCAAGGACATACAGTTCACCCAATCCTGTCCTACACGATCCTGCTAACAGCAGTATTACCAGTTATTATAAATAGCCCTAAGATGATGAATTGTCATGCATGAAGATGATTTTACTATGGACGGCACGGTTTTTTTTTGTACCATGGAAGAAAGTGGTCATTCATAAACTCTATATATACTTTACTGAGCTCATTTCACACCTTTAGGGATCCTAATGGGGCCTACTAGCTCTCTTTCCATTATTCCCACCCAAGACATGACCATCCACCAACCATCCACTACTCCATGCATCTGGACTATCAAGGGTTGGGCGGTACTCATCAGGGCCCACTGCAACTGTTTTCGCTTGTGAGCACTGTTTAGGGGCAGCTGAATAGTAGATTTATGCAGAACTACAAGTCTCTGGATAATCCTACACCTTGAGGTTTGTGGGACTCCAGAGGCACCAACATCTTCAAATACCTGTTTTCTACTTTAGATGGTATTTTAGCTGCTGCTCGCTTAACCAGATGAATTTGTCTGATAGAAACCTTCCTCATTACACCTTTATCTGCACAAAACCATCTGTGTTCTGTATCAGCTACAAATTTCTTCACAGTAGGATAATCACGCTTAAGTATTTGTCAAATACCTAATGTTTTTACCTTCTCCAAGGCATTGCTTAATTTGACACTTTTTTGGCAGCAGAAAGATCTCTTTTTTCCATATTGTTTGAAACCTGTGGCCAGCTTAATAATGTGGAACATCTTTCATATGAGTTTAATTTTAATTGGGCTCACGTGGCAAACTAATTATAACAGGTGTTTGAGATTGACTTCAATGATTCAAAGAAACCTGAGACGCAAGACCACCCATGAGTTTATTTGAGAAACAAACAATTAGGTGTTGAATAAGGGCCCCGTCACACTCTTCAATGTCCCAGCGATCCCACCAACGATCCGATGTGGATGGGGTTTCTGGGACATCGTTAGCTGATCGCTGGTGAGCTGTCACATGGGCAGACTCACCAGCGATCAGGACCAGCGAGCACGCTGGTATCCAGTGTACATATCGGGTAATTAAGCGCTGCGCCACGCTTAGTTACTCGATGTGTACCCTAGATACCAGCTCCCAGCTTCTGCTGTACACGCTGGGAGCTCGCTGATCGTTGGTCTCCCGCTGTCACACGCAGCGATGCGCGCTGGCCAGTGGGAGACCAACGATGAAAAAATGGTCCAGGCCATTCGACGACGATCAGCGATACCCAGCAGGGGGGGCTGGTCGTCGCTGCATGTCACACTAAGCGAGATCGCTGGCTAGGTCGCTGTTGCATCACAAAATCGGTGACGCTTCAGCGATCTCGCTAGCTATCTCGCTTAGTGTGACGGGGGCTTAAGATAGTTTGCTGGCCAATCAAACACAGTGATATTGTTGTTTTTAAAACAGGTATTGAAACTTTTGGTAATGTGGACAGGTGCCAAGTCCTGCTGGAGAATAAAATTTCCATCTCCAAAAAGCTTGTCGGCAGAGAGAAGCATCAAGTGCTCTAAAATTTCCTGGTAGACGACTGCGCTGATTTTGGTCTTGATAAAACACAGTGGACCTACAGCAGCAGATGACATGGCTCCCCAAACCATCACTGATTGTGGAATCTTCACACTAGACCTCAAGCAGCTTGGATTGTGTACCTCTCTACTCTTCCTCCAGACTCTGGGACCTTGATTTCCAAATGAAATGCTAAATTTACTTTCATCCGAAAATGACACCTTGGACCACTGAGCAATAGTGCAGTTCTTTTCTCCTTGGTCCAGGTAAGACGCTTCTGGCGTTGTCTATTGGTCATAAGTGGCTTGACACAGTGAGGGTGACACTTGTAGCCCATGTCCTGGATACATCTGTGTGTGGTGGCTCTTGAAGCAATGACTCAAGCAACAGTCCACTCCTTGTGAATCTCCCTCAAATTTTTGAATGACAATTTCTTAACAATCCTTTCAAAGCCGCGGTTATCCCAGTTGCTTGTGCACCTTTTTTACCACACTTTTTCCTTCCACTCAATTTTCCATTAATATGCTTGGATACAGCACTCTGTGAACAGCCAGCTTCTTTAGCAATGACCTTTTGTGGCTTACCCATGATTGTGGAGCCTACTGAAACAGACTAAGGGATCTTTTTAATTGCTAAGGCCTCTTTCACACATCCATTTTTTGGCGTCAGGCACAATCCGTCCAAAAACGGAAAGGACGGATCCGGCGCTGATTTTGAAAAAACTGATGCAACGGATCAGGTTTTTTGCTGGATCCGTCCTGAACTTTTAAAGCTATAAATGCTTGGTACGCATGTCCGGACCGAGGAGAGAGAGAGACCTTGGTTTCCAGAATCCGGATCAGTCTTTTGCCGGATTGCACAAAAGACGACGATCAGCGATACCCAGCAGGGGGGCCGGTCGTCGCTGCATGTCACACTAAGCGAGATCGCTGGCTAGGTCGCTGTTGCATCACAAAATCGGTGACGCTTCAGCGATCTCGCTAGCTATCTCGCTTAGTGTGACGGGGGCTTAAGATAGTTTGCTGGCCAATCAAACACAGTGATATTGTTGTTTTTAAAACAGGTATTGAAACTTTTGGCAGTGTGGACAGGTGCCAAGTCCTGCTGGAGAATAAAATTTCCATCTCCAAAAAGCTTGTCGGCAGAGAGAAGCATCAAGTGCTCTAAAATTTCCTGGTAGACGGCTGCGCTGATTTTGGTCTTGATAAAACACAGTGGACCTACAGCAGCAGATGACATGGCTCTTCAAACCATCACTGATTGTGGAATCTTCACACTAGACCTCAAGCAGCTTGGATTGTGTACCTCTCTACTCTTCCTCCGCAAAACGGACGCAACGCAGGGACATCCAGCGTAATCCGGCGCTAATGATAGTCAATGACAAAAAACGCATCTGGCGGTTTAAAAAACCGGATCCGTTTTTTTTAAAAAGCGCCGGATCGCGCCTGACGTCAAAAAACGGATTTGTGAAAGAGGCCTTAGGAAGCCTTTGCAGGTATTTTTTGTTTATTATTCTAATTTACTGAGATAATGACTTTTGGGTCTTCATTGGCTGTAAGCCATAATCAGCAACATTGACAGAAATAAACACTTGAAATAGATCACTCTGTTTGTAATGACTCTATAAAATATGAGTTTCACTTTTTGTATTGCAGAACTGAAATAAATTAACTTTTTGATGATATTCTAATTTTGTGAGACGCACATGTAATTTGCTCACAACAAGTGTGCATTATTTTCTCCGAGCACTCGTTACTTTGAGCAGGGTTCTCCAACTCCAGTCCTCAAGGCCCATCAACAGGTGATGTTTTCAGTATTTCCTTTGTATTGCACAGGTGATGCAATTATCACCTGGGCAATACTAAGGAAATCCTGAAAACATGACCTGTTGGTGGGCCTTGAGGACTGGAGTTGGGGAACCCTGATTTGGAGGACCTAATGTCTTAATTCGGCCTCACTGGTGATCCGGCAATCTGACTTTGGGTCAGAACAAAAACAGCTACAACATATGCTAAATATGGAGGTATTCTTTCATAGAAGCTTTGTTTCTTGCAGTAAATAGTGCACCTTGCTGAGGTGTTACACTGTAGATGTTCAGTGCTGTTTCTTGTACATCTAGATAGAAATATGTGAAGTACTCAGCTTCTGCAGAAATTTTTTTATATTACTATGATTTTGTAATTTTTAGAGTATTCTGATTTCCACTTTTAAACAGTGAACCTAACCTAAGGTCACATACACATAACTATTCCGTGTGAACTGTAAGGACTCAATGTGTCGCTGCGTGAGGTGTCTATGTGAAACAGTGGTTTTAGATGAGAACACTCATTAATACAGCATTTACTGAAGCATGCCACTATTTCTTGTTTCTCACGGACATGTCCATTTCGTCCCATAGATTGCGATGAGCACTGTTTTTAAGATCCATATTACATGGGTTCCAAGTGTGTCCAGGGGGCATGGGGATCATAGGGTATTAGTAGAAATGGAAAGCAACTTCCACAAACCGTAAATTGTGACATTTAAAGTGATGGTTAAAGGTATGTGCGATGTTTATCTTTCTGGCAATCATTTCTGAGATCGTACTCACCTATTAACTATCGGTTTACTATTATCTCTAGCAATATTTATGCACAAAAGTATATTTGACAAGATAATATTTAAAGGAAACCTGTCAGCTCATTTTTCGAATATAAGCTGCGGCCACCTCCATTAGGGGCTTCTCTACAGCATTCTGTAATGCTGTAGATAAGCCCCAGATGTAACCTGAAAGACAAGAAAAGCAAGTTAGATTATACTCAACCAGAGGCGGTCTGGTGCGGTCCGGGTCCGATGGGTGTCGCAGGTTCGGGTCCGGCACCTCCCATCTTCATGCGATGACATCCTCTTCCTTGCTTTTATCGCGCTCCTGTGCAGGCGTAATTCTCTGCCCTGTTGAGGGCAAAGCAAAGTACTGCAGCGCGCAGGCGCAGGAATAGGTCAAAGAGGTCAGGCATTTGCCACTGCAGCACATTACTCTGCCCTCAACAGGGCAAATCAGTACGCCTGCGCAGGAGCTGCGACAGAAGCAAGGAAGAGGACGTCATCGCATGAAGATGGGAGGTGCCGGACCTGGACCTGCGACACCCATCGGACCAGACCGCCACCCAGGTGAGTATTACCTAACTTGTTTTTCTTATCTTTCAGGTAACATCGAGGGCTTATCTACAGCATTCCAGAATGCTGTAGATAACCCCCTAATGGCGGTGGCCGCAGCTTAGATGCGAAAAATGAGGTGACAGGTTCCCTTTAAGCATTTATTATTGAGCACTGACTTTGCTTTCATATGTATGGTTTAAATATTTGTTTCTACAGTGGTAAAAATTATGGTTGTGTATCCACACCATTACAGAGCCCTCTGAGTGGAGAATAAAAGTGCCCACACACAGCTGTCTCTACCGACTCACTCAAAACAAGCAATTTTGCAATTTACTTATTAAAAATTCTGATCTCAAGATTGATGAGATTTTGAACCACTTTCCAGCATTGTACATTCCAATACGTCCTACTACTTTGCAAGGTGTTTTGCATTGGGTGTACTGGTATGTGTAGGTGATCGTGCAGGCACAGGAGCTTATATCTTACTCAATCACTGCCGGAGAGCGGCATAAATTTAACACTATTTGCCGAAATACAGTTAACCTGCAGGTAAGTAATGTTACACTGCAGCAACTGAGCAAAAATGAACTTATTTCCTCTTGGGAGCCGCTTGCTTTCAGTCATTGGGGCCATGCAGAGAGCTATTACAGCCACAGCAATACTTACTATACTGTGAGCGGCAACTGTAGGTGAGCCCACGAATTCACGCCCCTCTTCTTCACCAGCGCCTCATGGCGCGAACATGGCAGCAAAATGGCGGCAATTTTCAAAAACGGTAAATTCAGTCTTTTTGCACAAAACAGTCAATTCAGGCACACAGGACTCGCGTTTCACGAGCTTCAGAATCCTGTTCGTGACGCCAGAAGATGAGTCGCCCGCCTGGGCCGTGGGGTACTCGGCACCGAGCCCGTCGATCTCTATGGGGGATGTCACGGTAGCTGCAGCTCGGTCCGTGGCCCTGGGCACCCACTAAAAAGGGTATATTTACAGGGGAATAAAGGTTTGTAGAATGTTCGTGATGCCACCTGTGGTACCTGGTCAGGGTGACCAGTGCTGCTATGCAGATCCACTGAAGGGTTGGTATTATGCAGCAAGATGTTAGGCCTTCCACAGGTAAGGCTGAGTCCTTCAGGGTAGATTAGTGTGTAGGGGTGCAGGAGGGGAACCAGGCAGTGATAGAAGATGGACACACACAATAGTCACTTGAAATGATTGGGATGAGCTGATTAGGCTCCTCTGTCCCTCACTTGCTCCACTCGCCTTCGGCCTACCCAGGCTCTCACACGATCACACACTGGCAGTTGGTGGGCTTCTTCTTCGCCGCTCTCTAAGCGTCGGCACGCTTTCTCACTAAGCTTCACTCACTAGATTCAGCTCTGACTAGGCTGGAGTGGTTTAGGTTCCACTTTTACTAGCCTCCACTCTGTTGAACTAAACTGCAGTCTCTCTCTCTTGAGACTGCTTTTTCTGAACTCCTCTCAGCTCTGCTCTGTGAGCTAGACCGCACACACTAGACTAACTAACTAACTGACCCGCGATTTTGTGTCTTCACCCTCCTTTATATGTCTAAACAGCTCCCTCTGGTGGTCTAGGGATGGGTGAAGGTGTGTGAATGTAGATATTGGACCTCTAGTGGTTGTTACCTTCAGTGCACCCTTCTGGGAATTAGGAATCCAAGCACAGCTGGGCTCCACATTGGCATGCCCATGCACTTTGATAAATTGCACTGCATGTCAAGTTGACAGGTTTCCTTTAACCAGCAGTAAAAGCCTGGCTGTTTAACCCTTTAGATGTCACAATCAATAGCAATCGCAGCATTTAAACGGTTTTGACAGGGAGTACTTTCACTTGCCCCATCATTTACACACCTCCGAGATGAGATCACGGAATGAAAATCTGCTCAGCAGTGCATCAGTGCAGATCCGGCTGTCAGTCAGTGCCGTGGTTATAGTTGCTATTCATTATGTACTGAGCGGTGACTGAAACCGCACCCGCCGAGCTTCTAAAACTGAAAGCTGGAGGCTGCTGGGAGCAGTAAAGTATCATTGGAGCATGCTGCAGTAGACCATTAATCTACGAATAACCCCATATCTGCAAGTTAATAGTGGACATGACAGGTCCCCTTTATGCACACTGTGCGGCTCAGAAGGGAGGGAAGACATTTGGATTTGGGAGTGCAGATTTTGGTGGATTTCTCTCGGGTGGAGCCATGCCACTTTTTCAAAACCTTTATGCCACTAATAATGTAAAAACCACCTATATTTCCATTGACAGATCAAGGACCTGAGTGTGGACTCATTTTTGATGGGTTGGGTTTTTATTGGTGCGATTTTTTAGGTGCATAATATCTTGGATCACTTTTAAAGTTCCATTCACATTTATCCTGCGCTCTACACTGAGCACTTAAATATGGGTTTCCATCTAATTCTCCAAAATACGTGATATAGATGCAACTGTTATGAATGTTTTAGAAATGAATTCTGAGCAGAAGCTCCCTCTGGTGGTTACAAACAGTACTGAACCATTCAATGAGGATTGGCAATCAGGAATTACAGACTGGCTGGATATAAGGGAGGTTTCCCCCCATCATGGTTGCCGGTGATCAATTGTTCCTGTCTTAACGTTGTTTCCTGTTCACTTGGAAGCTTGCTGAGTCTTGCCTCTTCTCCTGCTCTCAGATAAGATATTTTCTGTTTTTTGTTTTTGTGCTTGCCATTTTCATTTTTCTCTGCATTTCTGTGAGGTTGGCCAGGTTCCCCTCCCCGGAGGGCTTGGGCCCTCTCGGTTCCTCTGGAGCCACTGTTGTTTGTTCATTTGCCTTTTCCAGTTTTTTCAGTGGCTGCGGCTGAGTTTTGTTACACCAGAGAACTAATTTAGGTGGTAGAGGTCGTGTGATCTCAGGTGTTTTTGCAATTAGTAGCGTTGGCTTTTTTTTAGGGTTTTTTGGATTGCAGTAAGTATCCTTCTGTCATGACCCAGGACGGGGTTTGGTCTTTGTCCCGTCCTGGCCAGACTGGGGTTAATGGTTTCAGCCTCTCTCTGGCAGAAGGCGGCTATTTAGTTGCCAATTGACTAGGTCTGGTGTCAGTTATACTCCGGCCCTCGGCTGAGTTAGTTGACCTCCTGTGTGCCTGTGCCTTGTGCCTGATCTTGTTGCTTGTTTGGTTTTGACCCGGTCCGTCTCTTCGTTGTGAGTTTGTCTACTGTCTTGGTACTGTGTATTTGCCCGTTCTGGTTTTCTGATCCCTTGGCTACGTTCTGGTTATTCTCTGCCTGCTCCTTTGTACTGCGTTGCTCCCTCTGTGTATGACCTGGCTATCCAGACTATCCGTTTTGTCTATGCCCTTAGTAACTCTGTCCCGTAGTTACCCTTCTAGGGGTTTTCCTTCTGCTCATAGCTCTCTGGAGCTTAGGCCATGCCCATCAGCAGTCACGTGATTCAGGTCCTCTGGCCTGAATCATTCTCTATCTGTTACTGCTCCCTCTGAGAGACCTGTGGCCGGCGCCGCTCCTTGGCAGTCACGTGCTTCGGATCCTGTTAGTCTGAAGCATGCATCTTCACCGCTGCTGCCCCACTCCACAGGTATCTTTGAGTGCAGTCTGTCTTATTCAGGACACGCGCACTGGCTCAGTGAGCAAGTGCAGTGCGGTGTTCGTGATATTATAACTGACCGCTACTTTTTTTTTTCTTTCTCCTGTGTGTGTTATGGATCCTATGCATGCCCTTTCTGAGCAGGTAAAGCGCCTGACTCAGATGTCTCAGATACTGAATGAGGAACAACGAGTTCTGGCTCAGTCTCAGCAGCTGATGGCTGACACTGTGCAGGGGGCTTTATCATCTGGTGCTCATGGGACAGGGGTTCAAGATGTTACATTAGTTTCCCCAGAGCCCCGGTTAAATTACCAGATACCTTTTCCGGAGATAGAAAGGAATTTAAAGTTTTCAAAGAGGGCTGTAAGCTTTTTTTTTCTTTAAGACCGCACTCTTCTGGGGATGAAAGTCAGAGGGTGGGGGTCATTATGTCTCTGTTAAGGGGAGCCCCCAGGCTTGGGCTTTTTCCCTTCCTACCACTGCCCCTGAGAGAATGACTGTGGATGCATTTTTTGAGGCCCTGGGGCATATTTATGATGAGCCTGATCGAGTGCTGATGGCTGAGGACATGGTGATGAGTGTATGTCAGGGGAAGCACTCAGCCGAGTGGTTTTGCTCAGAGTTCAGACGCTGGGCTGCTGAGGTCTGTTGGGATGATGCCGCCCTCCGGGGCTTGTTCCGTAGAGGCCTGTCTGAACGTCTGAAAGATGCCTTGGCACTTCACCCTCCGCCTGATTCTCTGGAGGACGCCATGACGCAGGCCGTCCGAATGGATTGCAGGCTGCGGGCGAGAGGTGTGATGCAGGTTGAGACACCATTTTTCTCCAGTGGAAGGGGAGCCAGTCCTGTATTGGAGTCCATGGAGATGGGAGCCATCGACCTCAAAGAGAAAGAAAGGAGACAGAGGCGTTTAGAAAAGCTGTGTTTTTACTGCGGTGATCCTGGACATTGGAAAAAGAACTGTCCCTCCTGCCCACCGACTAACAAGCGACTGAGTCTGGGTGATCATCGTGGAGGTCACTCAGACTCTCAGGTACCCTTTCCTTCATTTTCTAAGATACTGTTAAAGGTGGAACTTGGTGTGAAGAACTGCTTTTTCCTTACTTCAGCTTTTGTGGACTGTGGGTCATCCTTGAATCTGATTGACTCTAAGCTGGTGGCCAGCTGTAGATTAGGGACAGTTAGGTTGGAGACTCCTATAAAAATAATGGCCATTGATTCTACACCTCTCGCCAAGGACGGTGTCCATTTTGTTTCTGAAGAATTCACCCTCAGGGTGGGGGCCCTTCACCAGGAGCGTATGTCATGTTTTGTTTTGTTTTGGATAACCTCTCTGCTGGCCTGGTGTTAGGGTTTCCCTGGTTGCAACGGCATAACCCGATTATTGGCTGGGATTCCCGTGATATTGTTAAATCTAATTGTTCTGAAAGATGTCTTGCTACTGTGTCTGTGTCGTCCGTTGGTCTGGAAGGTATTCCGGAGTACCTGAAGGACTATGTGGACGTTTTCTCTGAAAAAGAGGCTGAAGTTTTACCACCACACCGCCCATTTGATTGTGCCATTGACTGGTTCCAGGTACTAAATTGCCAAAGGCCCGCTTGTATAACCTCTCGGGTCCCGAGCGGGCTGCTATGAAAGAATACATTTCCGAGAGCCTTCGTAAGGGACACATTCGTCCTTCTGTTTCCCCATGGTGGCGGGGTTCTTTTTCGTTAAGAAAAAAGACGGTGGTTTGCGCCCATGCCTCGATTTTCGAGAGTTAAATTACATAACTGTGAGAAATACTTACCCCCTCCCACTTATTCCTGATTTGTACAACCAGTTGTCTGGGGCTAAGTGGTTTTCGAAATTGGATCTGCGGGGGGCATATAACCTTATCCGGGTCCGGGAGGGAGATGAGTGGAAGACTGCTTTTCTCACTACTGAAGGGTTGTTTGAAAACTTGGTCATGCCTTTCGGTCTGACCAACGCACCAGCAGTCTTCCAAAATTTTATTAATCATGTGTTCTCTGACTTTATTGGGCATTTTATGGTTGTGTATTTGGATGACATTCTTATCTACTCGCCTGATAAAACAAACTCACAATGAACATCTTCGGGCAGTTCTCCAAAGGCTCCGGGAGAACTGTCTCTTTGCTAAGCTAGAGAAATGTTCATTCTTCGGTCAGGAACTGTCTTTTCTGGGGTTCATTGTGTCTACTGAGGGGTATCGCATGGATCCTAATAAGGTGCAGGCCATTGTTGATTGGGTACAACCTCGTGATTTGAAGGCTCTGCAGCGTTTCTTAGGATTCGCAAATTACTATCACAAGTTTATAAGGGGGTTCTCACAGGTAGTTAAACCTCTCACAGATCTGACTCAAAAGGGGGCTGATGTCAAGAATTGGTCAGCCGCAGCGGTGGCGGCGTTTCAGTTTTTAAAAAAATGTTTCATGTCTGCTCCGGTTCTTATTCAACCGGACCCGTCTGAACCATTTATTGTTGAGGTGGACGCCTCGGAGGTGGGGGTGGGGGCGGTGTTGTCCCAGGGACCCGACACTTTGACTAATTTGAGACCCTGTGCCTTTTTCTCTAAGAAATTCTCTCCTGCGGAGAGAAACTATGATGTTGGTGTGTAGCCCTGGTACACAATACCAGGAGGATGAGTGGAGAGGTAAAGGTTAAGTGTTCTTCATGTCATCATGTACCTTCAAACACGCCAGTAGGGGTGTGGAAGGGAGTGTCAGTAGAGGAGAGTGTGTCCAGACTTAGGAGAGACAAGACGTCTTAGGGACTCTGCTCTATCTTCAGCTTAAAATTGTGGAGTCTAGTATAGGTACTTTAACGTACCCGAGCCTAGTCAAAGCTGTGCCCCACTGGAGACAGGCTGAAATATCTCCTGAGAACTGAGCAAGTCGAAGGGCAAAAGTGGAAGAAAGCAAGGAAGTGCTATAGGTGAAGAATACCTGCACAAATCTACCGGTTACTGGGGACCGAAGAATCATCTTTGTTTCAAGCAAGGTGATAAGATAGCCAGAAATCTACCGGACCCTAGGTCGCGGCGGATAAGCCCATACAGTCAGTACGTAACTGGGGTCAGAGGAAGTGAGGACCGTGAGTCAGTGCACGACAATATAGGAAATCATCTTTCTCACCAAAAAGGCTCCAACCACAACACTGATCGGGCAGAACAGCTAAAGATAAGCTGGAATTATAGAGAGGACTACGCTTCAGGCTGGTCGTACTCAGCTTCATTGGAGTTAAAGGAGGCCCCTAACTTGCTTAACCGTTTGCCTCAAAGCTCATCCTCCATCAACCCCATCAGCCTCCTGGGACCTGCTTTACCATTCTGCAAGTAAAGGTTATGGAAAGACTTTGACTGTGTGAGACTGAGTTATTACTGCATGCCTGCACAATCCCTACCTAACTACCGACCTGAGGGAAGAGTCCCACCTGTAGGGGACCCGTCATCTAGCTGCCTCACCATCCCTCAGAGATCTACAGCAGCGCTGGTACTAATTACCAGAATACTACAGGTGGCGTCACGAACTGTATATAGTTATCCCCTGTAAATATTCCCAACAACAACTTACGCCAGACGCCAGGGCCACAGACCGAGCCACAGCTACCTGTGACAAAATCCCCATAGACTTCTACGGGCTCGGCTCTGAGTACCCCATTGCCCTGGTAACCCACAATTGTGGTGGGGGTCGACACAACTACTTGGCGTCACGAACAGGATGCGAAACTCGCAGAATTGCGAGCCCTGCGTGCCTATGTAACTGTTTGAGTGAAAAAGACTGTTGCTGTTGTTTGGCGCTAAAATCCGCCATTTTGCCGCCATATTCGCGCCCTCAGGCGCTGGAGAAGAAGGTGGGCGTACCTGTAAAAGCGCGCTGTTGCCTGGCTCCGCCCCCGGCTCTGACTCATCGGCAGGTCCTGCGACAGGAAGTGAACGCTCTGACATCAGAGCGCCTGCGACGAAGGTCCTGTTCCCACTGCGGTGCCTGTGAAGTAGCAGCGTCTGAAACGGTAGGCTCCGTTTAACCAAGGGGGCGCTAAGATGTCACAACAACAGGCTGACAGTGCGGCCCCGGCCGGAGGGCTTAATCCCGCACCGTCTGGTATTGTAGCGCCAGATGGAGGCGCAGGCCCAGCACCTAGTCCGGTAGTCCGATCATGCCACTAACGCTTCCATATATGCCTGGGGCGAAATGGCTTCCCCAGTACAGCGGTGAGCCAGGCACATTATCAGGCTTCAAGCGGAAGTTAAGCAGCCTATTGGAAATGTACTCCATGCCTGAGAAACAAAAAGCTGCTGTGTTAATAGGGCAGTTAACTGGCGCTGCTGAGAGGGAAGTGGAGACTTGGGATACGTTGATCTGGAGTCGGTACCTGCGATTTTCCTTAAACTAAATGCCATATTTGAAGACCGCACAGAAACGGATCTCCGGATGGCCTTCTATCACTGTTCACAACAGCCAGGTGACAGCATCCGGGACTATGCTTGCGATTGCAAGGAGCCCTGAAAGCACTCAAGCAAGTTAACAATTTAAATGCTCTCCATGAGAATAAAATGTTGAAAGAACAGTTTATACAGGGATTGAGATCCCCAGAGGAACGCAGAACTGTAAATTGGTGGTCCTTAGATCATCGGATGCTACCTTTGATGCCCTAAAGGACATGGCAATTAAAAGGGCTGCGGCCCTGGGCAAACCTGAGGTGGCCACCCAACATCATCAGGGTGAAGTCACTCCGGAACCGGCAGTAACCCCTGTTCCCCGTTAGTGGCTGAAGCCAAAGCGCAGGTGACATCTCTAGTGAATTGGACTGTCTGCGCTCAGAGGTGCGCCAGCTGACTAAAAATCTGGCTGCTGTTATGAGTGCCCTGCAACTGCGGAAAGAAGAGGAAGGAAAAATCTTGCTAGCGGACTGCCCAGAAGACGTCCGTGGATGCACCGGAGAAGAAAGAAGACGTCGCCCCCCGGAGGAGGACAACGCCACCCCAGGAGCAACCTCTGATCAACACCCTTCTCGTCGAGAGATCGTCTGTTTTCGCTGCAACCGAAAAGGTCATTTGTCTCCACAGTGTCCTTTAAACGGGCAGAACCTGGGTCCAAGGGCCAAACACCCAGGAGAATACCCGCCAGGCCCCTAGACTGGAACGCAGGTATGTGGGCGGGCGACCCTACCTGTCCATTATTTTAGATGGGATTGCTGTTCCAGCATTGCTAGACACTGGGTCTCAAGTCACCCTCATACCTGATGCCCTATATACCAAGTACTGGTCAATGGACGATCTTAAACCCCCGAGCCTTGACTTTACGTGTATGCTTCTAATGGTCTTCTGTAGAAGTACTTGGAACAAAATGTGTAGATGTAAAGGTGGGAAGAGAGGAGTTGAAAGACCAGGGACTTCTGGTAGTGAAGACTGTAAATGAGGAGAATGGTCTAAATATAATATTGGGTACTAATGTTATTGGTAATTGTTTGGAAGAAGTAGTGTTCTTGCTCCAACAGCTCGCTGAGATTGCCCGACCAAGGCAGAGAGGAGTCATCCAAGAGAGATCCGGGCCCTGGTGTGTCAGCAACAAGCGAAGCTTACCGACGGTGAAATTGGTAATGTACGGGTCACTGACTCAGTTCCTATTGTGATACCCCAATGAGTGAAATGATCATTTGGTGCAGGGCAGCCATAGGTCTGAGAGGACAGAATTACCAAGCTGTAGTAGAACCCCACCATTCAGAACATAGACCTACACTTATGACTGCTAGAGGAGTAGTAGAAGTGGTGAATGGAAGAGTACCGGTACGGCTTCTCAATTGGGGAGATGATGAGGTAAATTTACCCGTTATGCAACCATTGCTAAACTTCATGCTGTCGATAATAATTCCATTTCCCGGCTGAGTCCTTAGACTCCTGTCAAATAGAGGAGGACAATGACCCAGCAACTCAGGTGGCGGAATGGTGTCAGCAGCTCCATGTTGGGACGGACACCACTCCCGCTCACCAGAAGCAAGGGGTATTACGGGTGGTGCAAGAGTACGCCCAAGTGTTTAGCAAAAATCCACTTGATTTTGGGACAATTAAGGGAGTACAACATCATATCCCTACAGGCAGTCATCCTCCCATCAAAGAGCGGTTATAGGCCCATACCTCCAGCTCATTATCAGAAGGCTAAAGAAATGTTGAATGATATGAAGAAAGCTGGGGTGATAAGGGATAGTTGTAGTCCCTGGGCAGCCCCTCTAGTTTTGGTTAAAAAGAAAGATGGTAGTATGAGAATGTGTGTGGATTACAGGCAGGTGAACGCATAAACAAACAGGATGCATACCCGCTACCACGTATAGAGGAATCATTAGCTGCTCTGAAAACGGCTAACTACTTTTCTACCTTGATCTGACTAGTGGTTACTGGCAAGTGGCTGTGGCTGAGGAGGATCGTGAGGAAAACGGCTTTTCACCACCCAATGGGGCTCTGTGAGTTCGACAGAATGCCGTTTGGGCTCAGTAGTGCCCCAGGAACATTTCAGAGAGTGATGGAAAACTGTCTGGGACATCTCAATTTTGAAAAACCGTGCTGCTATACCTAGACGACGTCATCGTGTATTCCAAGACATATGAGGACCATCTGAAGCACCTGGCAGAAGTGTTTGAGTCCCTGTCCAGGTACGGGATGAAGTTGAAACCCTCAAATGCCATCTACTCAAGCAGAAGGTACAATACTTGGGGCACATCGTCAGTTCGGAAGGAGTAGTGGCCGGACCAGAGAAAGTCACTGCCATCCAGAAGTGGCCGGAGCCGAAGAACCTTAAGGAAGTGCGACAGTTCCTGGGACTAACGGGTTACTACAGGAGATTCGTGAAAGATTACACGAAGAAGGCAGCTCCTTTACAGGACCTCCTGGTAGGACAATCCTTAAAGAGCAGAAACCCTCCCTTTAATTGGGGTAAAGAACAGGCTGAAGCATTCCAAAAGATGAAAGAGATCCTGACAGGTGATGAGATCTTAACCTATCTGATTACAGCCAACCGTTCCTGTTGTACACCGACGCCAGTAATGAAGGGTTGGGAGCCGTTCTCAGTCAGAAGCAGAATGGACAAGAAAAAGTCATCGCATATGCTAGCAGAAAACTCAGGCCAACTGAAAGGAATCCGGAAAATTATAGCAGCTTCAAGCTGGAGTTTCTGGCGCTGGTCTGGGCATTACTGAAAGATTTAAGCACTATCTGGCCTCCAATAAGTTCACTGCGTACACAGACAACAACCCGTTTAACGCACCTGGAAACCGCCAAGCTGGGCGCATGGAGCAGCGATGGATGGCTCGGTTGTCCAATTACCAGTTTACTATCAAGTACGGGCAGGTCGAAAGAATGCTAATGCTGATGCGTTGTCCGAATTGCCGCATGACTCTGATACAGAAGAAGAATCGGACGACCTGGAAGAAATTGAGCTACCCGCGTTCCATCGAAATGGGGTAGTCCACGAGCATCAAGTCACAGAAAGCAAATGGTGCCACATTAAATCCTTTACCCCATCACAGCTGGAAAGAGACTCAGGACAGTGATCCAGTGGTCAGCCACATCAAGGAGTTGTTAAGACAGGAAGGCTCCTCTCTGGAAAAGGATGCATCTATGTCAGCCAAGCTCCTGTGGAACGAGAAAAGCAGGTTGTTCCTATACCGTGAGATAGTTGTGCAGAAGATACGTCAACCCCAGAACCCATGAAATGGTCTGGCAAATAGTGGTCCCAAAGACAGAAGTCCCAATGGTGTTGGAAGCGTACCACGATCAAGCAGGACACTTTGGCTGGAGGAAGTGGAGACCCTGTTGAGATGCCGGTTCTACTGGGTAGGGATGCGCAGCTCCATCAGAGGTGGTGTCGGAACTGTGGACCTGTGGTCTCAGAAGAAAGGACTACGGAAGTCAGAAGGCCCCCCTGCAACCAATCCGGACGACTCGTCCCCTGGAGATTGTGGCCCTGGACCACGTCAAACTGTCACGAGTAGATCTGGATATCTCTACGCCTTGACCATGGTGGACCATTACTCAGATTTTGGTAGTCGTTCCAGTGAAAGACCAGACTGCAGTGACGGCAGCGAAGACCTTTCAAGCAAGCTTCTGCAGGACCGCATGGGTATCCCGAGCAAGTCTTAACCGATCAGGGACCTGCTTTTGAAGCCGATTTATTCAAGGAATTCTGTCATATGTACGGGTGCAAGAAAATAAGAACAACACCATTCACCCTCAAACCAACGGTCTTTGTGAAAAGATGAACCATATTGTCCTTGACTTGTTGAGATCCATACCGTTGGAAGACAGGAATCGATGGCCGGATTTACTACCTGATTTGGTTGATTTGTATATCATATACCTGTAAGCTCAACTAACTGCACTCCAGCCTATCTGATGAGAGCAAGGCCTGGAAAACTACCAATGGACTAGAACTTGGAGTGGTGAACCGGAGGCAGACGATGCCGTGGAGAACTGGGACGTCAATCGGCAGAGCAATACAGAAGAGTACAAATCTGTGTAGAGGAAAGTCTTAATAAGGCACGGGAGAAACAGGAAAATGTTACAACCGAAATGCTCCTGCCAAGCCTTTGATGCCTGGAGAGGTAGTATTAAAAGAAGAGGAAAATGCATAAATGGATAATCAGTGGGAGCAAGAACCCTACGTCATACAAGATTCTAAGTACGACAACGGAAAAGTTTGTGTCGTCAGTAAAGACGGAGGAAAAACAATAACCACTGTGTTAGAGACCATTTGAAACTATGTCCGGAACCCTTGAAACGTTGCGACAAGAACCCCGTCTTCAATCAAAGAGAGAAAAAGGAAGAGGTTATACACACAGATCTGGGAGATTTTCCTGCGGATTGGCCCGACTGGGAGATGCTGTGATAATTCAGTGTTGCAGTTTTATAAGCCACAAGAGGACGTTTTACCTCCAGTTGTGCCTGTAGTGCCAGTTGAACCCGCTCAGGAGTTACCCATTCCAGCAACACCCCAACTGTAGAACCTCAAGATGGATATCTGAAGCAGCGCCCCATACTATGGGATCCCTGGTGAAGTGACTCACACGCCCAGCCATCAGTACACTTGCCAGATCCATGGAAAGATTAAGGCAGTTCTATGGTTTACCGTTTCATAGTGCAGACAGATCGCAAATTGATTTACCTGAAACTACACCACGTAGATCAGAGAGAATCACCAAAGGGAAATTACCATTAGATATCAGCAGTGATTATAACGAATTGATGTAAATATATTTGTGAAAAGTCTATATATATAAATGTGTTTTTCCTATTAAGCTTCGTTTAAAATGGACTCAGAGGCTGAGGACTGAGCCAGCCCAAAAACTGTATCTGTAAATAGTTGCACTAAAGTGCCTTCTTAATGGTTTACAGAAACCTTGACTAAACCCCTGAACCAAAAACCGTGTGGTGTGGCACTGAGTGAGGTCTGCATTTGGATGTCCTGCAGCCCACCCAGGACCCCGTTGAGGTTTGGTGCGGGTCCTTCACAAGTATCTTGTTTTATCTATTTATGAAAATGCTATTTGATACTATTTGTATTAAAGTTTGTAACGTTTTTAGGTATTTTACCTCCGGATGGAAGATGTTATTGTTCCAAATGTTATTGCATAAACCAAATTTTTCTGTCTTTTGTATTTCACAGCCCGGGAGTGCTGTCGTTTACCATGGGGGAATGTGTAGCCCTGGTACACAATACCAGGAGGATGAGTGGGAGGGGAAAGGTTAAGTGTTCTTCATGTCATCATGTTACCTTCAAACACGCCCAGTAGGGGTGTGGAAGGGAGTGTCAGTAGAGGAGAGGTGTCCAGACTTAGGAGAGACAAGACGTCTTAGGGACTCTGCTCTATCTTCAGCTTAAAATTGTGGAGTCTTTGTATTGGTTACTTTACGTAACGAGCCTAGTCAAAGCTGTGCCCCATGGAGACAGGCTGAAATATCTCCCGAGAAACTGAGCAAGTCGAAGGGCAAAAGTGGAAGAAAGCAAGGAAGTGTATAGGTGAAAAATACTGCACAAA
>JARQOD010000004.1:179893638-179981231 GCA_033576555.1 Oophaga sylvatica
TCCTCACCCTGGGTCCTACTCATAGTTTTTTAGCCCATTCCAGCTTTGTGCAGGTCTATGATCTTGTCCCTGACATTCTTATAAAGCTCTCTGGTCTTGCCCATGTTGTAGAGGTAGAGTCTGACTGATTAACTCAGTCTGTGGACAGGAGTCTTTTATAAAGGTGACTATGTAAGACAGCTGTCTTTAATGCAGGTAACAAGTTGATTAAGAGCGTCTAACTGGTCTGTAGGAGCCAGAACTCTTAATGGTTGGTAGGGATCAAATACTTATTTCTCACTGCAAAATGCAGATAAATTTATATGATTTATACAATGTGATTTTCTGGATTTTATTTTCGATGTTCTATCTCTCAATGTTAAAATTAACCTACCCTTAAAATTATAGACTGTTCATGTCTTTGTCAGTGGGCAAACTTATAAAATCAGCAAGGGATCGAATACTTATTTCCCCCACTATATATATATGTATATATATATATATATATATATATATATATATATATATACAGTTGAGCACATAAGTTTACATATCCCGGCAGAATTTTAGCTTTCTTGGCCTTTTTTCAGAGAATGTGAATGATAACAATGATGACACCAAAACTTTTTCTCCACTCATGGTTAGTGCTTGGGTGAAGCCATTTATTGTCAAACTACTGTTTCCTCTTTTTAAATCATAGTGACAACAGAAAACATCCAAATGACCCTGATCAAAAGTTTACATACCCTGGTGATTTTGGCCTGATAGCATGCACAGAAGTTGACACAAATGGGTTTGAATGGCTACTAAAGGTAACATCCTCACCTGGGTCCTGTTTGCTTGTAAATCAGTGTGTGTGCATAAAAGCTGACTGAGTTTCTGGGATCCAGACTGACTCTTGCATCTTTCATCCAGTCACTGATGTTTCTGGATTGTGAGTCGTGTGGAAAGCAAAATAATTGTCAATGGATCTATGGGAAAGGGTAGTTGAACTGTATAAAACAGGAAAGGGATACAAAAAGATATCCAAGGAATTGATAATGCCAGTCAGCTGTGTTCAAACTGTGATTAACAAATGGAAAATCAGGGGCTCTGTAAAAGCAAAACCACGGTCAGGTAGACCAACAAAAATTTGTCCACAACTGCCAGGAGAATTGTTTGGGAAAAACTCACAATTAACATTAGCTGAAATACTTTACTCTCTGAAAACTAGCGGTGTGACTGTTTCATGATGCACAATAAGGAGGCACTTAAAGAAAAATAGGCTGCATGGTTGAGACTCCAGAAGAAAGCCAATACTGTGCAAATGCCACAAAGTATCTCGCCTACAATACGCAAAACAGCACAGAGACAAGCCTCAAAACTTCTGGAACAAGGTAATTTGGAGTGATGAGACCAAAATTGAACTTTTTGGCCACAACCATAAATGTTACATTTGGAGAGAGGTCAACAAGGCCTATGATGAAGGGAATACCATTCCTACTGTAAGCACGGAGGTGGATCGCTGATATTTTGGGGATGTGTGAGCTACAAAGGCACAGGAAATTTGGTCAAAGTTGAGGGAAAGATGAATGCAGCATGTTATCAGCAAATACTGCTGTGCATGGGACGTACTTGGACGTTCCAACATGACAACCATTCAAAACACAAGGCCAAGTCGACCGGTCATTGGCTACAGCAGAACAAAGTGAAGGTTCTGGAGTGGCCATCTCAGTCTCCTGACCTCAATATCATTGGGCCACTGTGGGGAGATCTCAAGCACGCAATTCATGCTTATGCAACCCAGGAATTTACAGGAACTGGAGGCTTTTTGCCAAGAAGAGTGGGCAGCTTTACCATCTGAGAAAATAAAGAACCTCATCCACAACTACCACAAAAGATTTTCAAGCTGTCATTGATGTTAGAGGGGGCAATACATATTAAGAAATGGGGTATGTAAACTTTTGATTAGGGCCATTTGGATGTTTTGGGTTGTCATTATGATTTAAAAAGAGAAAATAGTAGTTTGACAATAAAGGGCTTCATCCAACCACTAACCATGAGTGGAAAAAAGTTTTGGTGTTATCATTCATATTCTCTAAAAAAAGACCAAGAAAGCAAAAATTCTGCAGGGGTATATAAACTTGTGAGCACAACAGTATATATATATGTATATATTGTATATATGGCTTTGACAAAGAACAGTTATATGAAACATTGCAGGTGGATAAAGTTCTGAAATTATTCTTTTGGTATGACTTTTTTACGAGACAAATCTGATATTTCAACAGGGCCGTGTTGACTTCTTGTATCCACTGTACATGTGTGTGTGTATATATATATATATATATATATATAATATATATATATACAGCGGGTGACATAAGTTTTATATTTCTAAAGCCACGTTCCCACCTCCAAACTTTATTGCTGGTATGGTATTTTGGGGCTGATATGCAGTGCCTTTTGGCATCCAAACATGGTGTGTATTATGCAGTACTTATGCAGTGAATTGCTTATATTTTTCTTTGAAACAATTGTACCTGCTTATTCCAGGTCTTTGTAACTCTCCACATGTGGTCCTTGCCTCTTGGATAGCTCCTTATAATTCTTTTAATTTCTGTCTGAAATCTAGCAGGGAGCACCTTGTCCTGGTGAAATGATGTTATTTCCACTTCCAGATTACGGCCACAACAGTTCTCATTGGAACCTTCAGTAGTTTCGATATTCTTTTGCAACAATAAGGTTCCAAATGTCTTGAGACAGCTCACAAGTTTTACCCATTATGAGGTGTTTTCATGTGCAGCATCTTGGTAATGAGACACCTTTTTATAGGCCATCAGTTGAACCAGCTGATATTATTTTGCACTATGTGGCAGCAATGCTTTCTAATTACTGATCGATTTCAGATGGTGTCATGACTTTCCATGGCTTTTTGGACCCCTCTTCATGTGTTCAAAACTTTTTCCCTGTGTCATTTCTAGTGATTACACATAACTTTATTTATGAACATCTATGGTTTGATTTCTTTACCTGTGTGGATTGGATGAGATATCTAGTAAGAATTTCATGTCAATAGCGCCTTAAGAAATATATTTGCTTAGAAAATCGATGATGTGTTCAATAGTTTGTCACCTGCTATATATATATATATATATATATATATATATATATAGTCTACATATGCAATGGATATAAAAATGTTAAAATGGCACGTTTTGCCATTTAATAAAATCATGCCAAGAAAAATAATTTCAGAAATTTAGTGTCACTATAATGTTATCAGGTAGAAAAAGAAAGAATTAAAATAATGTGGTTCATAAGTACGCACATCCTTAAACTAATACTTTGTTGAAGTACCCTTTGACTGTACGACAGCATTCAGTATTTTTGGATAGGAGTCTATCAGCATGGCACATCTACAATTGGCAATCTATGCACTCTCTTCTTTGCAGTAGTACTCCAAATTATGAGGGTATTTCTTGTGTAGAGCTCTCTTCTGGTCAACATAGAGATGTTTAATTGAATTAATCTCTGGGCTCTGGATGGGCCGTTTCCAATCCAAACAGAAAGCAAGCTCCAGGCGCACAGCAAGATTAAATAAATATTAATCAACAGGGTGCAACACAGCAGTTCACAAAACATGAGCTAAAGGAGAGAAAGCACTGCTGCAAAAAATTGCACACCACAGTATATATGAATCCAAAAATAATGTGACAAGTTTTATTGGCAACAATTATAAAAACATGATTAAAAACACAGAAAACATCTACACTCCAAACGCATGTGAATACATATATATAAGGATAATATAACCACAAGGACCTACTGGCTCATGGGGTAAAGGCAATAAGCTCCAAAAAGCATATAAGGACACATAATGTAATAAATGGTCCAAGTGGAGAAATATCCACCAAGAGTAAGTACCGTATATACTCATGTATAAGCCGAGATTTTCAGCCCATTTTTTAGGGCTGAAAGTCCCCCCTCTCGGCTTATACGCGAGTCATATGCGGGAGTCGGCGGGGGAGCGGGGGTGTCGGATCATACTCACCCCTCTGCTGGCGCGTCTCTGCAGCCCCAATGCTTCTCCCACAATCTCCGGCTCCTTCCTGCACATATTCATGACTTTAATGAGCGGTACCACGTGACCGCTGTAAGACTGAAGAGCTGCGGAGACCGTCGGGAGAAGAGGAGAGGCTGCAGAGACTCGCGGCGGAGGGGTGAGTATAGCGATATTTACCTGTCCCCGGACCACCGCTGTCCCCGGAGCCTCGTCCGACTCCTCTGGCTGTGAATGTTCAGGCATAGGGCGCGATGGCGTCATTAGTGCGCGCCGCACCCTCTGCCTGATCATTCACTGCCGAGGACCCGGAAGGAGGGAGCAGCGCAGCGGTGGAGCGGTCCGGTGACAGGTAAATATCTCAGGTGCCGGGGTCCTGAGCGAGCGGTGACACCGGCACCTGTCCCCCATAGCGCGCCAGTGTCAACGCCTGCTCAGGACACCAGCACCTGGCCCCCAGCGACAAGAGGTGAGTATGTCATTTTTTTGCAGCAGCAGCGTGGCAGTATAAGGAACCTATACTATGGGGCATAATCTGTGGAGTATATGAGGGCATAATCTGTGGAACATGGGGGAATAATCTGTGCAGCATATGGGGGCATAATCTATGGAGCATATGGGGCATAATCTGTGCAGCATATGGGGGCATAATCTGTGGAGCATATGGGGGCATAATCTGTGGAGCATATTGGGCATAATCTGTGCAGCATATGGGGGCATAATCTGTGGAGCATATGGGGCCATAATCTGTGGAGCATATGGGGCCATAATCTGTGGAGCATATGGGGTCATAATCTGTGGAGCATATGGGGGCATAATCTGTGGAGTATATGGGGGCATAATCTGTGGAGCATATTGGGCATAATCTGTGGAGCATATTGGGCATAATCTGTGGAGCATATGGGGGCATAATCTGTGCAGCATATGGGGGCATAATCTGTGGAGCATATTGGGCATAATCTGTAGAGCATATGAGGGCATAATCTGTGGAGCATATGGGGGCTTAATCTGTGGAGCATATGGGGGCATAATCTGTGGAGCATATGAGGGCATAATCTGTGGAGCATATTGGGCATAATCACACGTATCACCCCGACAAGCGGGGCTTCATCAGGCCGTTTCCAATCCTAGATCTTTTTTTAGTGGAAGTACAGTGTATGCTTAGGGTCATTGTCATGTTAAAAAAGTGGTTAGACATATCTGTCAATGATGACATCAGTGATGTAGTTGAAGCCACCTCCTATTTAGATTTCCATACAGATCAGTACTGCTTAAAACAATAGGGCATCAAGAGAGGCACTACTTGACATTTTTATTTCATTTTCATTTAGATCATTTGGATTCTATGCTTTTACTAACATGAAACCCTGTACTTTTACTTACAGAGAAAAATTATCACTATGTTACAACCCATTGCATGGAAACAAGATAGAAGACTACAGCTCAGCACAAGTACCAAGCAACTGATCTACTGTGAGACCAATGTGAAATTGCATCTGCTAATTGCACAGCAAGCATGTGGTCACTGGAAGACATCTCGTGCTTTACAAAGTCTGGGCATAGAAGTGGATAGTCAGACTTTTTTTTCCACCTTTTTCTTTGTTCATTTGCTTTTTTGCTTCATTTTTGTTTAACAGATGTGAATATAAATTTCATAGTTTAACGTTTAGGATATCTTTCATTGGATCACGAAATTTGGAACTGCAAACCTGTTTACAGCGCAACAATTTTTTTGTACTTCAGATCCTTCTGAGGAAAGTTTCTATATGATTGTACATCCTATATAAATGTAAATAAGTGTATATAGTGTTCAAAGAGCTTCATTATTTGTACATAGCCAAAACTACAGAGAATGTTCAATTTTCAAACTTTAAATGAAGGTTTTTGGGGGGCAAAGCTACATTTTTGCTTGCATAATGTGATGCAATAAACTGGAATATACACCTAAATGGCTTATTATTTTCAGCATCTTATGTCTCAAGTTTTACTTACTTAGTTTGCTTATCCACTGCTCATGTACAAAATTCTAACCCATGAAAAACTGAAATACCAATAGTTCACCTTGCATTTGTGTAATGTATTTGTTTTTGCATTTCTAACATTTTTTTTTTTAACTTAAAGGTGAATTTTTTAGTTGTCTCTCGAGTAGCTAACCACTTTACAGTCCCTTTACTTCATGGAGAGCGGGCTCTCTTCCTTGAGTGATAGTTCTGGTGATTGGCAGAACTGTAGTTTTAGTAGAACTATACAGCTCAGCACAGGTTCTGCTGTAACACATTCAGCTATGAGTGGTTTGTTCTTTAGCATGTGTGTTTTGTTCCTCATATTAAATGTATTTTGTTTCCTTTGGTGCTGAAGAGGTTAACGACCCATTCTATGATGGTTAGAATAATCATGCATCTGCATCTCACAGTTGCTCCTGACCTGCTCATTTCCTCTCTCTATAAAATCTGGCCAGACCTTTTCCTCGCCAGTGAAAATTTACTTTCTGGTTTGCTGGCGTTGCTGTGCTAAAGTTGGAGATTGTTGTTGCTGCTGGAGATTGTTGTATACTGTTTTTGGGTGTATGCTTTCATCATTTTCTCATTGCCATTTGGTTAGTACATCCCTATCCCTCCATATACTCCTCTCTACCTTTGGCTAGTGTTTTGTATGTTAGTTGCTTTTTGTTAATCCCTGTTTGTTTTACGTGTTTATACATTATATAGCATGTTATAAGATTTGTGTCCTAGGCCTCCTGGGGAGGAGGAGTGGACAGCTAAGGGTATAACAGGATAACAGTAAGGCTGGTGGCGCAAACCTACTCACCTTTAGAGGTACCATTGGGAGCAAGGATAATTAGGGCCCAAGCTTCAGGGGTCGGTGCAGGGAACCTTTCACTAATCTCATACAGTCACAGCGTCACATTTTCACTGGCCCCACATTTTTGGATCTTGACATAGATCCCGTTGCTAAACTTGCAAGACAGCTGCAGAGTTTGTTTTTTGAGCTACCAGACCAACAGGATAAAGTTTCCTCACAATAGATAAATATATAAATTTGTAGCATTCTGGGAAGCTTTTAAGAATTCAATTTCGGGATTCAAAAATTATAAGTTAAACCGCACCTCATATAGCCAGGGTCCTACAGGACACTAATTAAGACGCACGTCACATCCAGAGAGTTCATCCCGGAAAAAAGTCCATATACCAAATAGTAGAAAAGACAGCGTCTCAAACGTTGGTGAAAAATAATTCACATTTTATTGTGCCTCCTGTGGCAACGTTTCAATCCAAAGAACTTTCTCAAGCACAGTACAGGAGTGTTTCAACCCAAACTATATAGTGCAAACCCCTCCCCTCACTTTAACATGCACCAATGAAAACTAGACATAATATGCCTCCATAAACATAGACATTCAACAATTAAAAATAGCCCCACATTTCTCCAGACTGACTGCTAACAAATTGGCAGAAAATACATCAACCCTGATCGCTAATACACATACAGAGAAATAATATAACTGCAGATATACGTCACTATGTAGAATTCGACCATGGTCATCTGGGAGTGTGGTACAGAGGGTGTGGATTGTTGTCTCTCTCCTTCAATGGGATCCTCAATCCTAGGCCTTCTCACTCCCATCCAACTCAATGACACTCCATTTGATGGATAGATTTTTTCCTGGCTCTTGGCCTCATTTATGATGACTCGGACGGGGTGTCCCTTGCGGAATCTAAACTATGTAAGATCCATATATACACCTGCAGAAAACTCTACTCAAAACCAACAAGTAATTCAAAAATATATTTTATTTCAGTACATAATAAAAACGAATAGATAAAAAATAAATACACAGATGAGGAAAAAGGTGGAAAACCTGGAACCAATAAGGTCATACAAGTGGACACTAATAAATATAAGAATATAATATAAGGCTTTGGATATACTGGGATGTCCCAAAATAGCACATGTTAAATATACATTAAAAGTGAGTGAATAAATACCAGTGTGTAAAAAAATGTATAGTCCCACATAAGTACAGAGGGATCAATATAAAGAAAAATGTAAGGCATAGTGCACAAAATACAGAGAATAAACCAATCAATACATGTAAATAAAACATAAGCAGTATCCATTACCTAAGAAAATATGGGTCCAGGCGTCCACCACACCAGACGCGCGTTTCACAATGAAATGCTTCGTTCAGGGGTGGAGAGACGCTGGTAAGGTACCTTTTTATACTACCAATAACCAATGAAACCGATGCAGTCCAAGGCGCATGCGCAAGGTCAGTGTTAACGCCGTTGTCACGGAAACGATAACGTGTCAGAGTCTACACCAATCTGTATAGCCAGCCGCAGTGTAAAACCCTGGAAGTAAAAATAAGAAGATCCGGTACAAGAAACGTCACAGCATATTAGCCAATCATACAGCTATGAAAGGGCCGTACCACGATAGACTAAACTGGAGGTTCACTGAGGATGTTTCCATGGAGTCAGCCGCAGCATGAAACCCTGAAGTAGAAATAAGAAGATCCGGTGCAAAAGGACGTCACTGCACATCAGCCAAACATATCGCTATGAAAAAGCCACACCACAATGACCTAAACTAAATGAATACTAAGAATGTTTCCATGGAGACACACGCAAACTTCCGGAAAGCTGGCCGGATGTACATAATGAGACAAATTAATGCCGCTGATATGTATAAGGAGCGAACAATAAACAACGTACTCAAAAACCTAATCACATGGTAAGTGAACTACGTGACAAGGAATATCATATGATTTCTCCGAAATCAAAATCTATATTTAGATTATACTGTCGTGGGATGGATGTCCTGAAAGAAAGAGAACATGTGAAAAACAACCATGTCAAAAATACTAGTGAAACATAATTAAAAAGACAAAGAGTGAAAGAAAATTCATAATAAAAATGATAAAAGATAAGTGATGAAACAAAAGTGATAAAAATAGTATATTTATGGGCAGATATAAAAATCTGCTGAAAAGTGAGATACATAAATAACAAATAATATATAATATTATCATACAAGGATATAAATATGAACTGACATGGAAGTCAGCAAAAAAGTGAAGTGAATATGTGTATTTGGACAAAACAACCACTAGAGTCCAAACAGGAGAAATAAAGTGCCATAATGTGCAGTGTAAACAGGACATCACTCGCGACGGAGACGTTGCCAACAAGCAGCAAGAGTCAAGGACGACACCTAGCTATAAAAAGAAAGAAAGAGAGATTATTAAAAATTAAAAAAATTAAAACGAACGACTACAAACAACAGCTCATAAAAGAAGTTAAAAAAGGAGGAACAAGGAGGCCACAAACAAATGAAGTGCAAAAGCAAACACGACATAATAATTCATTATGAGTTAAGAAAGGGTTGAAAACTGTTATGGTCATTCAGACCAAATGGAGAAAGGGTATTAAGTTTGAAGATCCACTTGCTTTCCTTTTGGGCCAAGAGGCGCTTCCAGTTACCACCACGGGGGCCAATAAAAACCCTATCAATACCCCTAAAGGATAATTCAGTAGGGTCGCAGTTGTGGACTTCCTTAAAATGTCGTGGAATGGGTTTCAGAGTAGAGTCGTCATTGGTTTCTTTTGCTCCCTCAATATCCAGGACCTGTTCCCTGATGCATCTCCTAAATTCACGAGTTGTCATACCCACATAAACCAAACCACAAGGGCACATGGCGTGGTAGGCAACAGCCTTTGTAGTACAGTTTATGTTATATGTGATTAAAAAATTTTGGTATGATCTGCATTTGTGAATTCTTTAGTCGTAGCCACATTTTGATATGCGACGCATTTCCCACATGGGGAACATCCACATGCAGGACCCTTGGATCCAAAGATAAATCTTGAAGAGTTAGGCCGGGGTCACACTGGCGACAAAATCGGATGACTGCAATGCGATAAATATCGCATTGCAGTCGGACCAATGTTAATCTATGGAGCAGCTCCCACCATCAGATTTTTTGTGGTCCGTTTTATACGTGCGAGTGCAATCGCAGCATGCTGCGATTGTCACCGATTGTGGGTCGACAATCACCAATGCAAGTCTATGGGTGTGATAAAAAATCTGATTACAAACGGACCGCAAGTGTGACTTGCGATTAAATCACACCGGTGTACTTTAGAAAAGTCGGCAATTCATCCCCGGCTATACTGTAAAATCACACTGACAGCTTTAATAAAGAATGGAAAGAATACATATACACACATAGAATACATATATATATATATACATGTCATTGTGACATATATATATTTTTCAGTTCATGCACTTCTACATAGTATCATAGCCGCTAATTCAATTGCCGGCTTTTGTGAAATTACAGACCCGACATGAAATGACACATGGTTTACATACAGTTAACCATGTCATTTCATGTAGTTTGATATATGGTTTTCACTAACAATTACATGAGTGTATGTGTGCAAAATTTCACACATGTAGGAGTTAAAGGTGTAAATTCGTTGAAAAAAATGTGTGGGCTCCCGCGCTATTTTCTCAACCAGACAGACAAAGCCAGCGAGTGGGGGCAGATAATAATAGCCTAGGGAGGGTGCATTTATTTTGTGCCCCTCGGCTACAATATCTGCTCCCAGTCACCCCAGAAAAGGCAAATCTATAATTAGATGCACCCTTTCTGGCACTTTGCCCGTCTATTACCATTGCCCTGTAGCGGTGGCAAATGGGTTAATAATGGGTTAAAGCCACCTTGCTATTGAAAGGTGACTTTAAGCCAGGTTAATAATTGAGAGTTGTCAATTAGATAACTCTCAATTATTAATCCTATTGAAGGAAATTAAAAAAAACACACATTAATAATAAATAATTTTCATGAAATAATCACACATTTTTGGACCATATTTTATTTAACTGGTAATCCGTGTGAAGCCCTTGCTCTCCGTGTAATAAAGAAAAAATAATAAAACAACATTATTCTTACCTATCCGGTGCTCTGTCAGGTCCCATGCTGTAATCCTTCACAAAGGGTTAACTGGCTTACAGCCAAGCAGCGCAACTAATGCTGGCTGCTCAGCTGTAAGCCCCCGAATGAATGAGCTTATCTCCGGGCCGACAGAAGAGGAAGTGATTAGTGTGGGAAGCTTAATTGATTGCTTCCCACGGTAATCAGTTCACTTTAGGTCAGCCGGGGACTCCCTCTGACGTCACTGATGCTGTGCGGTGTCCCCGGCTGACCTGAACTGATTAGCCTGGAAAGCAATCAATTAAGCTTCCCACACTAATCACTTCCTCTCCTGTCGGCCCGGAGATTACCTCATTCATTCGGGGGCTTACAGCTGAGCAGCCAGCATTAGCTGCGCTGCTTGGCTGTAAGCCAGTTAACCCTTTGTGAAGGATTACAGCGTAAGACCTGACAGAGCACCGGATAGGTAAGAATAATGTTGTTTTTGTTGCACAGCTTCTGAATCCACACCTTTGCAGTAGAAAACTTCACAGCAGGCTGCATGGGATAACAAGCTTTTACTTCTTACAACATGAGGTAAAAGGAAAATGCACAGTCATTCTAGCATTGCATCAGGAAACAGGAACAAAATGAAAGTGAAACCTACAAGTGAGACTATTTCTTATACAATACATTAAACAAAAGGAAACGTTACACAACATCGCCATCTATTGTAAAGTCAGCATTAAGTCCTCCTTTTACTTATAATAAGTCCTAATCTGTTGCATATGCCAACACCCTTTCTCAACAATAAGGACTTATTCAATCAAACCCAACTTTTTTATTAGTCTATGATGTTTATCAGCATTCAATGCCTTTGTGAAAATGTCTGCTGTCATTTCTTCAGTAGGGCAATACTCCAACTTCAAGACTCCTTGATCCTGATGATCTCTCAAGAAATGATATTTCACATCAATATGCTTGGTTCTTGGATTGACTCTTTCCATCTGAGCAAGAACAAGACATCCTTGATTGTTCTCTTTTAGCTTTGTTGGTTCCAACTGTGGTTGTCCTAATTCTGTCAACAATTGTCTTAACCACAGTACTTCTTGACTCGCATGTGCTGCTGCAACATATTCTGCTTCTGTTGAACATAGTGTCACAATTGACTGTTTCTTACTTGTCCAACTTATTGGTCCACCTGAGAGAAAAAAAATATGTCCACTGGTAGATCTTCTGTCAGTTGGATCTCCAGCCCAATCTGCATCAACATATCCTGTTAAAATGCAATTATCACCTGTGGGTAATTTCAGCTTAACATTGCTAGTTCCTTTCAAATAACGTATTACTCTCTTCACGGCATTCCAATCAGCTTTATTTAGTTTTGATACCTTTCTACTCAGAATTCCTATTGCTGCTGCGATGTCTGGTCTTGTAACGGTTGCTAGATACAGTAGTTTTCCTATTGCTGTTCTGTATTCTTCATTGTTTGGTAGCATATTTTTTTCACTGTTCATCTCTTTGAGATAATTAGTTTCCATTGGAGACTTTACTGTTTTTGCATCCTTTAGTCCAAATTTTTCTGTTATGTCTTGAATCATGTGATTTTGATTCAGTAGGAAACTTCCGTCTTCTTCTCTTTCTATCTGTATTCCTAGGTACTGTTTTACATTTCCTAAGTCTATGATTTCAAAATGTTGTTTCAGGGTTTTTAAAATGTTTTCATTATCCCTTTCTTGTTTAAAACAAATCAAAATGTCGTCTACATATATGAGTACATAAATCCATCAGTTACTCAGTGTTTTTGTGTACAAATATGGATCAGCTTTGCTTCTTTGAAATTTTTCATTTGTTAGTACTTCCGTGATTTTGTCATTCCACCTTTAGCTGCTTGCTTTAAAACATATATGCTTTTCTGTAGTTTACAAACTTTGTTTGGATTTCTTTCATCTTTGAATCCTGGAGGTTGTTCCATGTAAATGTCTTCTGTTAAATCTCCATTCAAAAAAGCTGTCTTTACATCCAGATGTCTTAGTTCCATCTGTTCCATTGCTGCAACTGTAAGTAAAGTTCTTATTGTAGTGTGTTTGACAACTGGAGCAAATGTTTCATCATAGTCATCTCCATATTTTTGAGAATACCCTTTAGCTACGAGTCTTGCTTGATATCTTTCAGGTGTGCCATCTGTTTGGTATTTTACTTTAAAAATCCATTTACATCCTATGGCTTTTCTTCCTTCTGGCAAATCTGTTAGTGTCCATGTATTTGAATCATGCATTCATTTAATTTCTGTTTCTGTTGCTTCTATCCAATTATTAGCCTCTTCTTCAGGAAGTTTAGATATGTCTTCCCAAGAGGTAGGCTCATGATTTTTCTTATACTTGTCTTGTATGAGAGGTGTTTTGGTGGTTTTCCTTTGTTCTCTCTTATTGAACGTCTTGGTTCTGTGTCTGTTTGTAGTTGTGATTCTTCACTTTCAGTATTTTGTTCTTCATTAATTTCTACTTCTTTCTCATCAGATATTTCTTCAGTTATGTCACTATTGTTTTTCTCATTTTTTGTTTCAACTGAAATCATAATGTCTTCATTTAAATCTTCAATGAATGTCACACTGTTACTAACTGTAACTCTGTCGGTTTTGGGATCTAAGATTCCATATCCTTTGCGATTTTCACTATATCCAACGAATATTCCTTCCATGGATCTGTTTTGAAGTTTGGAACGTTTTTCTGTTGGAATGAATATAAAAACTTTACATCCAAAAACTTTTAAATGATTGACACTTGGTTTCATACCTTGCCACAGTTCATATGGAGTTTTCTTCAGTTTTCTGGCAAAAAGTCGGTTCTGTAGATATGTAGCTGCCATTGCTGCCTCACCCCAATATTTCTCTGGTAGTTTAGAATCTGTCAGCATACATCTCATCATTTCTGTTAGTGTTCTGTTTTTCCTTTCTGCTACTCCATTTTGTTCAGGTGTGTATGGAACAGTTTTCTGATGTTCTATTCCATTTTGTCTTAAGTAGTCTTCTATTCTGTGACCTGTAAATTCACCTCCATTATCACTTCTGATGACAATTGGCTTCCTCTGAAATTTGTTACTTGATCTTGTTACATAGTCTACAAGTTTATCAAAAACTTTACTTTTGTTCTTAATTAAGTATGTGACTGTGTACCTTGAGTAGTCGTCTATAAAAGTCAACATGTATCTATTGCCTCCTGATGTAGTCACTTTCATGGGTCCACATACGTCAGTATGCACCAAATCAAGTGTTTTTTCGCTTTTCATCTCACTTTCTTTTGGAATAGATATCCTTGTGGCTTTGGATTTTATACAACATTCACATCTTATGGTAATTGAGCAATCTGATATCTTTAAATCTTTTGTCAATTCTTTTCTCTGCAGTTCCCTTATACTGTCCGGGTGTCTATGTCCTAGACGTCTATGCCACATGTGAATACAGTTTTTGTGATCATGTGTACATCTGTTCCTTTGGTTTGTCAAAATGATATAATTGTTCATCTGCCTTGACTTTGGTTATCATCTTGTTTCCTGCAATAATTGCACACTCATTATCTTTGAATTTTACTGTAAGTCCTTTTGCTGTTAAACGTTTCACAGATAATAATGTGCCTTCCAATTTTGGAACATACAACACATCCTGTACAAGTATCTTTGAATCTTGTCCGAACTTGTTTGAACCATTTAGCATACCTTGTCCGATACCTTCTGCGGTTATTTTGCTTCCATCTGCAAGATAAATGGCTTCTTTCTTATCTAAATCAAGATCAGTAAAGAAATTATTGTCACTTGTCATATGACTGTTGCTCCTGAATCAATAAACCAACCAAGTGATGATTTCTTGTCTGTTATTTTGAATGTGCCATTCCAACTATTCTCACACGAATCGTAAATTGTGTTTTTTACTTTCTGTGTATGCTTTTTATGTTGTAATTTTTGTTGTTCTGCTTTCCATATGGTACAGTCTTTCTTTAAATGACCTTTTTTCTTACATCTGAAGCATTCTCTTGTCTCTTTATTATAAGGTTTTTTTAAATTCTGTAGCTTTAAGAGCGTTTTCACTGTCCTTATCAGTAGAAGAATCATTGATTTGTTCTTTTCTTCTCTGATATTCATCTTTTAGTCTTGTTTTCACAAACTTTAATGTAATGTCTGTTTCAGGTCTTGTCTCTAGTGCATTTATCAAGGCTGTATACGAATGTGGTAAACTGCACAACAATATAGCTGCTATATGACTTTCTTTAATATCTTCACCAATAGATCTTAGCTGTGATATCACTTCCATCATTGAGAATATATGCTTCTGCATGTCACTGTCTGCACTTAGTCTCATACTGTAAAGCTTTCTTAATAAAAATAACTTGTGATTTAAGCTCGGTCTTTCATATAGCTTTCTTAATGCTTTCCACATTCCTTTCGCTGTTTCTTCATTTCTTATATGTATTAATTGAGCATCATCCACTAATAAGCTAATCGTGGCTCTCGCTTGTCTATTCTTTTTATCCCATGTCTGATTATCCTGATCAGGTCTATCTGTAGTGATTTCTTCCCATAAATAATTTTTATACAATAACATCTCTACTTTTAACTTCCATAGCTGATAGTTCTCATCATTCAGTTTAGCTACTGCGAGTTTTAGCTCTGTGCTACTTGTCATTTTTAACTTATCTTACTTGTTTGGAGAGACTTGCATTGAAGAATTCTTCTGCATTCACCAGGGTCATGCTGAGAGTACCAGTGTCCTGGGTATCTGGTATTCTTGGTGCCTGGGATCTGTGGTGTCTGGATTCTCTGAGTATGCTGTATCTGGGATGACTGTGTCTGGGTGTCTGGGCCCATAACCTGTTGCACAGCTTCTGAATCCACACCTTTGCAGTAGAAAACTTCACAGAGCAGGCTGCATGGGATAACAAGCTTTTACTTCTTACAACATGAGGTAAAAGGAAAATGCACAGTCATTTTAGCATTGCATCAGGAAACAGGAACAAAACAAAAATGAAACCTACAAGTGAGACTATTTCTTATACAATACATTAAACAAAAGGAAACGTTACACAACTTCGCCATCTATTGTCATGTCAGCATAAAGTCCTCCTTTTACTTATAATAAGTCCTAATCTGTTGCATATGCCAACAGTTTTATTATTTTTCTTTATTACAGGAGAGCAAGGGCTTCGCATGGATTGCCAGTTAAATAAAAGATGGTCAAAAACTGTGTGATTATTTCATTAAAATTATTTATTATTAATGCGTGTGTTTTTTTTATTTCCTTCAATAGGATTAATAATTGAGAGTTGTCTAATTGACAACTATTATTATCTGCCCCCACTCGCTGGCTTTGTCTGTCTGGTTGAGAAAATAGCGCGGGAGCCGACACATTTTATTCAACAAATTTTCACCTTTAATTAACCCCTACATGTGTGAAATTTTGCACACATACACTCATGTAATTGTTAGTGAAAACCATATATCAAACTACATGAAATGACATGGTTAACTGTATGTAAACCATGTGTCATTTCATGTCGGGTCTGTAATTTCACAAAAGTCGGCAATTGAATTAGCGGCTATTACACTATGTAGAAGTGCATGAACTATAAATATATGTATATATATGTCTCAATGAAATGTATATATATATGTATTCTATGTGTGTATATCTATTCTTTCTTTTGTGATTTTAAAACTATTCATTTGGATCCATTATATGTCGCTTTTGCTAGCCACCGACAAAATCTTGCAAGTCAAATGTCAATCGGATGTGTAACGAACGCTCAGATGCGACTAAATCGCATCATCCCCAGGTAATCGGATGACAGACAGATCAATGTTCAGGAAACTTTTGTGCGATAATCGTCCCACTAAAACGGTCCGATTTTTTAGACGTTGTGTGTGACCCCAGCCTTACCCTTAAAATAGCTATGTACAAGTTGATCTTGTAAATTCCGTGCTCTTCTGTAAGTCACCGCAGGGGTATCACCGACGAAATCCACTAATGTCTTATCCATCAATAAGACAGACCAATGCTTCTGTAATATTTTGAACATTTCATCACTGCGGGAATTAAAATTCAGAATGCATCGTACCTTTGAATTAGACTTCTCATTCTTTGGTTTACTTCTCAAGAGGTCATTGCGGTTACTCATAGATGCCCTAGTGTATGCTTGACAGATAGATTTTTTGCCATATCCACATTCTTTGAACGTTGTACACAAGTTTGAGCCTGTTTTTCAAAGAAAAAATTGTTAGAACAAATCCTACTTGCTCTTAAGAATTGTCCAGTTGGAATGTTATCCAGTAGATGTCTCGGATGTTGAGATGTTCCGTGTAGCAAGGTATTTGCCACAGTACTTTTACGGAGCAGATCAGTCTGAATATTTCCAAAATGGTCCACACTAATAGATATATCCAAGAACTCAATAGACTGCCTACTACTTTTGCAGGTTAATTTAATATTGAGTTCATTAGTGTTCAAATATTCAAAAAAAGATTGTAGATCTTCTTGAGTACCTTGCCATATAAGAAGTACATCATCTATATAGCCCCACCACGCTACCACCCCAGAGCTCAGTGTGGTAAGATCAGACTGGAAAACATTCCTCTCCCACAGCCCCAGGAAAAGATTTGCATATGAGGGCGCACAAGACACCCCCATTGCAGTTCCCTGGAGCTGTAGGTAGAGGGCTTCTTTAATGAGGAAAAAATTATGGGTCAAGATAAAGTACAAGGCTTTAGTAAGAAATTCACAAAGTTCACCATCCAGACCACTGGAGGCAAGAAAGAACTGTGTAGCATAAATAACGTCTTGATGTCGAATTGACGTGAAGAGTGACTCAACGTCATATGTCACTAAATACATATCTGCATCCGAGACATCTACTGGATAACATTCAAACTGGACAATTCTTAAGGGCAAGGAGGAATTGTTCTAACGATTTTATCTTTGAAAAACATGCTCTAGACTTGTGTACAAGGTTCAAAGAGCGTGGCTTTTGCAAAAAATCTATCTGTCAAGCACACACTAGGGCATCTATGAGTAACCGCAATGACCTCTTGAGAAATAAAAGAATGAGAAGTCTAATTCAAAGGTACGATGCATTCTGAATTTTAATTCCTGCAGTGATGAAATGTTCAAAATATTACAGAAGCATTGGTCTGTCTTATTGATGGATAGGACATTAGTGGATTTCGTCAGTGATACCCCTGCGCAGGGGTGGGATTCAAATTTTTAACAACAGGTTCTGTGTTTCGGAAAACCACACCCAATTGAAGTCACACCCATTTTTAAGCCACGCCCATTTTTAAAGCCACACCCATTCACACACACACCTTTTCCTCAAACTTATAAGTAGGGCCGCAGTCAGTTGAAAAACAATAAATTGGAATGAGATCAGAACAGCGCACATTCTGGCCAGCGGCTCTCCTGACCCGAGTGTGACAGCTGCATATATTTCTATATATATATTTCTATGCAGCTGTCTCACTTGACTGACCGGCTGGCCAGGCTGTGCACTACATTCTGATTAAGAAGTCTCTTTCTAGTCTCATACTGAACTGAAGATTAAACTATAGTATTATGTAGCTGGGACTTACAGTTCTACCTTCTATCCAGAAATACAATATACAATAATTAGTGATGAGTGAACGTACTCGGATAAGGTGTT
Source organism: Oophaga sylvatica (assembly GCA_033576555.1). NCBI lineage: Eukaryota > Metazoa > Chordata > Amphibia > Anura > Dendrobatidae > Oophaga > Oophaga sylvatica. Next base: position 179,912,267 of record JARQOD010000004.1, read on the forward strand.
ATCTGAGCATGCTCGGGTTCTAACCGAATGTCTTCTGCATGCTCGAAAAATATGTTCCAGTCCCCGCGGTTGTATGTCTCATGGCTGTTCGACACCCGCAACACATGCAGGGATTGCCTAACAAACAAGCACATTTGCTCATCAATAATAATAATAATGTATTTATTTCTCTAAGGATAGGGTCACACGACCGTATTTTGTCTCATCCGAGAAAATCGTTCCGATTAAGCTAATCACACTCTGATCGGAGTTTGATCAGAGTGTGCTCACAGCGTGCTCCGATTTTCGCGGATATGGAGAAGGTGGAAATAAAAAGTTCCCCATCTTCTTCATTCTGTAAAGCTGTGAAAATCAGACTGCATGCAGATGTCATCCGAGTGCAGTCTGATTTTTTTTTTCACGGACTCACTGATTTGCCTGGCTGAGTGCGATCCCATAATCGGATGCAACTCGTGCGTGCTGCCATTTTTTCTTCTGACCAAAAATACGATTGTTTGGATCAGCCTAAAGTCGATACTACATAATATCTGAATAATAAACGTGTGTCTAATATCTAGACAAATGGGGAGATGCTGGGACTTATACTAGTGATTGTAATAATAGAACATATTTATTGTATTACCTGCAGTAATCTCTATAGATCAGATGCCAATATGCAATGCTGGGACTTACAGTTCCCCCACTACCACTGCATGTACAGTAACTAAGGTACGATATAGGTATTACTGTCATCTTTATAAAGTAGACCGTATAAAAAGCCGCAGGATGTAAATGTGACTCTATACACCTGGGTACATACAAGTGGATTGCAAGCTTCTCGGTAATAATGTCTAAGAAGGCACCAGGATCTGGGAGCTGGTGGTCTGTCTCCAGCTGGGTGGCTTTCTACAGCAGTGCCCTACAGACAGCTCTGAGCATAGACCTCAAGCTCACCAGAGAAGAAGACAACGCAGGGGGCTAGAAGAACTGCTCTTCCATGGAGGCCTTACTACTCTGACCGGCGTCTATCTATCATAGATAGATGCCGGTCAGACCACCTCAGTCCACACAGACACACTCCTCCAGCTCCACTCCAGGGCCCAGGCAGCGCCGCAGCTCAGCTCACACAGTACCTCTCTCCTCTCCGGGTCGTGACTAAAGAAGATGGCCGCGGCCGCTACCCAATCGCCGCACTGCAGAGATCAGTCCACACAGACACACTCCTCCAGCTCCACTCCAGGGCCCAGGCAGCGCCACAGCTCAGCTCACACAGTAACTCTCTCCTCTCCAGCTCGTGACTAAAGAAGATGGCCGCGGCCGCTACCCAATCGCCGCACTGCAGAGATCAGTCCACACAGACACACTCCTCCAGCTCCACTCCAGGGCCCAGGCAGCGCCACAGCTCAGCTCACACAGTACCTCTCTCCTCTCCGTCCGCCTCGTGACTAAAGAAGATGGCCGCGGCGCTACCCAATCACCGCACTGCAGAGATCAGTCCACACAGACACACTCCTCCAGCTCCACTCCAGGGCCCAGGCAGCGCCACAGCTCAGCTCACACAGTACCTCTCTCCTCTCCGGCTCGTGACTAAAGAAGATGGCCGTGGCCGTGCCGCTACCCAATCGCCGCACTGCAGAGATCAGTCCGCGGGGGCCGGGGCTGGCGGTGTGTTGCGGCGCTGCAAGCTGGCTGCAAAATAGTACCGGACATGGGCGTACCCAGGATCAAAACTAGGGAGGGGCAAGGCAATGTCGCATCTTATACAGGTTACATCATATACACTGTACATTATCCTGCATATTAGGTATGGAGCATTAGAATTGTTGTATATTGTATAATACAGCAGTGTATGCGACACTACGCTGTATATACCATATATTATACATGGCAGTCGCGCTCATGTCAGGAGCAGTACCAGCAAGTCCGAGGATTGCAGTGCGATCCTCGCATGAGTTATACGGCCGTCTGTCTATGCCCTTGTTATAATAATACTGAAATATGAATCTATTATTAAAGTATTAAGGAGCTCACAAGTAAAAAAAAGCCCCCTACCTCCCCTGTCCCCCACCCACACCCCAACAGCCCATCGTCTCACATGCACCCCTTAGTGTTCTGTCCCACTGACCCCACAATACCCCCATCCTCTTACATTCAACCCCAGTGACCTGTCCACCCTCCCTCACAATACCCCATCCTCTCACATCAACCCCTGTGCGCCAGCCCCCACAATATCCCCATCCTCTCACATTAACCCCCCCAGTGCGCTAGCCCCCACAATACCCCATACTCTTACATTCACCCCAGTGCCCTGTACCCCTCCCCCACAATACCCCATCCTCTTACATTAACCCCCCCCAGTGCCCTAGCCCCCACAATACCCCATCCTCTTATTCACCCCAGTGCCCTGTACCCCTGCCCCACTGTACCCCCATCCTCTCATATCCCCCCACAGTGACCATGACATGCCTGAGCAGAATGAATTTAATAAATTCCATCCCCTCTTACCATGAAGCTTGCAGGCAGTGGCTGAGGCAGGAGCAGGAAGTGTCCAGTGTGTGCACACAGAGGGCACTAGGACCCAGTGTGGCTGAGACAACCAGAGCCTGCACGTGCACAGCAGAAAGTGAAACTACAGCTGCTGCCGACCAGGAAGGAAGGAAGAGGCTCCTCTCTGGTGAGACAGCAGCTCCGTGCACTGCGCACATTACTCCCATGGTACCGGATCGCCGCTCTGATTCTCCCCGGTTCGGGGAACCGGCTGCTTTTTGAACAACCGGTTCCATCGACCAGGGGAGAACCGGCTGAATCCCACCCCTGCCCCTGCGGTGACTTACAGAAGAGCACGTAATTTACGAGATCAACTTGTACATAGCTATTTTATGGGTAATTCTTCAAGATTTATCTTTGGATCCAAGGGTCCTTCATGGGGATGTTCCCCATGTGGGAAATGCGTCGCATGTCAAAATGTGGCTACAACTAAAGAATTCATAAATGCAGATCATACCAAAAAAATTTTAATCACATATAACATAAACTGTACTACAAAGGCTGTTGCCTACCACGCCATGTGCCCTTGTGGTTTGGTTTATGTGGGTATGACAACTCGTGAATTTAGGAGACGCATCAGGGAACATGTCCTGGATATTGAGGGAGCAAAAGAAAACAATGAGGACTCTACTCTGAAACCCATTCCACGACATTTTAAGGAAGTCCACAACTGCGACCCTACTGAATTATCCTTTAGGGGTATTGATAGGGTTTTAATTGGCCCCCGTGGTGGTAACTGGAAGCGCCTCTTGGCCCAAAAGGAAAGCAAGTGGATCTTCAAACTTAATACCCTTTCTCCATTTGGTCTGAATGACCATAACAGTTTTCAACCCTTTCTTAACTCATAATGAATTATTATGTCGTGTTTGCTTTTGCACTTCATTTGTTTGTGGCCTCCTTGTTCCTCCTTTTTTAACTTCTTTTATGAGCTGTTGTTTGTAGTCGTTGGTTTTAATTTTTTTAATTTTTAATAATCTCTCTTTCTTTCTTTTTATAGCTAGGTGTCGTCCTTGACTCTTGCTGCTTGTTGGCAACGTCTCCGTCGTGAATGATGTCCTGTTTACACTGCACATTATGGCCCTTTTTTCTCCTGTTTGGACTCTAGTGGTTGTTTTGTCCAAATACACATATTTACTTCACTTTTTTGCTGACTTCCATGTCAGCTCATATTTATATCCTTGTATGATAATATTATGTATTATTTATTATTTGTTATTTATGTATCTCACTTTTCGGCTGATTTTTATATCTGCCCATTAGTGTTGAGCGATACGATAATGCAAATATCGGCTATCGGCCGATATTAGCTCTATCGGCCTTTCGATAATTTGTTTCGATATTTTCGTCATATCGAATACCGTAATCGGATTTGTCACTGTCACTGTCTGTGTCCGTCGGTCGGGTCTGTCACTGTCAGTGTCCGTCGGTCGGGTCTGTCAGGAGTCAGCGGCACTTACCTGGCAGAAGATCTCCGGCGGTCACGTCCTGGACTGCTTCATGGCCGCCATCCTCTTCTCCCCGGCGGTCACATGCAGTTTCTCGCGATAACTGCAGTGACTGCTGGGTAATCCCGGCCGTAAAGCAGTCAGTCCGATGACGTCACCGCCGGGGAAGCAGGTAATCAGCTGTGCTGCGTCGCGATGACAGGCTCTGCCTGTCATTGCGATGTAGCAGAGCTGGATCGTCGTGGGACTGTCGTTACTATGGACTGCGTCGGACAGGTGGTATACTGTTGGTTTGTTTTTTTCTTTTTTTACAGGAGATCGATGGCGTCGCAGGAATGAGAGTACAATAAAAGAAATGAAAACTGTGTTGTCTCTTTTATTTCATTAAAATACTTTTTTCTTGCTTTGTCTTTTTTTTATGCATTTAATAACTTTGGGATTAATAATGGATCGGTGTCTTATTGACGCCTCTCCATTATTAACCGGGCTTATTGTCACCGTGCAATCAACGGTGACATTAACCCCTTATTACCCCGCTTGCCACCGCTACAGGGCAAGTGGGAAGAGCCGGGTAAAGTGCCACAATTGGCACATCTTTTGATGCGCCAAATGTGGGGCTGCTGTAGCCTGGTATTATCAGGCTGTTGAGGGCCAAAATCCATGGGCCTTGACAGTCTTTTAATACCAGGCCACAGCAGTCTGCATTTTACTTGGCTGGTTAACAAAAATAGGGGGACCCCTACGCCGTTTTTTTTTTTCGAGGGGATCCCCTATTTTTGTTAACCAGCCAAGCTAAGCAGACTGCTGTGGCCTGGTATTATCAGGCTTGCAAGGTCCATGGATATTGGATCCTTACCAGCCTGAAAAACCAGGCCTCAGCGGTCTGCTTCATCTGGCTGGTTAACAAAAATAGGGGGGACCCCACGCCAATTTTTTTCGAGGGGATCCCCTATTTTTGTTAATCAGCCAAGATATGCAGACTGCTGTGGCCTGGTATTATCAGGCTGGCAAGGTCCATGGATCTTGGCTCCTTAACAGCCTGAAAATCCAGGCCTCAGCGGTCTGCTTCATCTGGCTGGTTAACAAAAATAGGGGGGATCCCACGCCATTTTTTTTCGAGGGGATCCCCTATTTTTGTTAACCAGTTCCCTCTGATGTCACTGATTGTGTCCCTGGCTGACCTGAAGTGAAAGTGGAAAGCAATCAATTAAGCTTTCCACTTCCTCTCCTGTCAGCCAGGAGAGGAACTCATTCATTTGGGGGTTTACTGTGAGGCTGCAGCATTAGCTGCGGTCCCTGCAGTAAACATTAACCCTTTCTGATGGATTACACCGTGGGACCTGACTGTACATCGGATTGGTAAGAATAATTTTGCTTTATTATTTTATTTTTATTACAGGAAATGGTTTTAGCAGGTAAATAAAATATGGTCAAAAACTGTGTGATTATTTCATTAAACTTCTTTTTTATTAAAGTGTGTGTGTTTGATTTTTCTTTCATACAATAGGATTAATAATTGATAGTTGTCTGATTGACAGCTCTCAATTATTAACCTGGCTTAAAGTGACCTTTCAATTGCAAGGTCATTTTAACCCCTTATTAACCCATTCGCCACCGCTACACCGCTGTATATATATATACATGTCATTGAATTTGTGACACATATATATATATTTATATTTATAGTTCATACAGTTCTACATAGTATAATAGCCGCTAATTCAATTGCCGGCTTTTGTGAAAATGCAGAACCCGACATGAAATGACACTTGGTTTACATAGAGTTAACCATGTATTTTCATGTAGTTTGATATCTGATTTGCACAAACAATTACATGAGTGTAAGTGTGCAAAATTTCACACCTGTAGGGGTTAATTAAAGGTGTAAATTCGTAGCAAAAAAGTCAGTTTTTTTTACAACGAATTTACACCTTTAATTAACCCCTACAGGTGTGAAATTTTGCACACATAGACTGATGTAATTGTTTGTGCAAATCAGATTGCAAACGACATGAAAATACATGGTTAACCCTATGTACACCAAGTGTCATTTCATGTCGGGTGCTTCTGTCTTTTCACAGAAGCCGGCTTTACCCGGCAATTGAATCAGAGGATATTTTACTATGTAGAAGTGTATAAACTATACACATATGTATATATATATATATATATATGTCACAATGACATGTATATATATATATATATATGTATTCTATGTGTGTATATTTAGTGTTTACAAGGAAATAAAGGTTTTTTTTAATTTCGATATTTTGTTCCCTTAGACTTACATGGGACTTCCGCTATCGAAATCGGATATCGACGATATTTAGTGCTATCGGCGATACAATTTCGATACAATATTTTTAGATATCGAGCAATATCGCTCAACACTACTGCCCATAAATATACTATTTTTATCACTTTTGTTTCATCACTTATCTTTTATCATTTTTATTATGAATTTTCTTTCACTTTTTGTCTTTTTAATTATGTTTCACTAGTATTTTTGACATGGTTGTTTTTCACATGTTCTCTTTCTTTCAGGACATCCATCCCACGACAGTATAGTCTAAATATAGATTTTGATGTCAGAGATATCATATGATATTCCTTGTCACGTGGTTCATGTACCATGTGATTAGGTTTTTGAGTACGTTGTTTATTGTTCGCTCCTTATACATATCAGCGGCATTAATTTGTCTCATTATGTACATCCGGCCAGCTTTCCGGAAGTTTGCGTGTGTCTCCATGGAAACATTCTTAGTATTCATTTAGTTTAGGTCATTGTGGTGTGGCTTTTTCATAGCGATATGTTTGGCTGATGTGCAGTGACGTCCTTTTGCACCGGATCTTCTTACTTCTACTTCAGGGTTTCATGCTGCGGCTGACTCCATGGAAACATCCTCAGTGAACCTCCAGTTTAGTCTATCGTGGTACGGCCCTTTCATAGCTGTATGATTGGCTAATATGCTGTGACGTTTCTTGTACCGGATCTTCTTATTTTTACTTCCAGGGTTTTACACTGCGGCTGGCTATACGGATTGGTGTAGACTCTGACACGTTATCGTTTCCGTGACAACGGCGTTAACACTGACCTTGCGCATGCGCCTTGGACTGCATCGGTTTCATTGGTTATTGGTAGTATAAAAAGGTACCTTACCAGCGTCTATCCACCCCTGGACAAAGCATTTCGTTGCGAAACGCGCGTCTGGTGTGGTGGACGCGTGGACCCATATTTTCTTAGGTAATGGATACTGCTTATGTTTTATATACATGTATTGATTGGTTTATTCTCTGTATTTTGTGCACTATGCCTTACATTTTTCTGTACTTATGTGGGACTATACATTTTTTTTTACGTATCTGAATGATACACTAGTATTTATTCACTCACTTTTAATGTATATATAACATGTGCTATTTTGGGACATCCCAGTATATCCAAAGCCTTATATTATATTCTTATATTTATTAGTGTCGACTTGTATGACCTTATTGGATCCAGGTTTTCCACCTTTTCCTCATCTGTGGTACTCTCATCTGTGTATTTATTTTTTATCTATTCGTTTTTATTATGTACTGAAATAAAATATATTTTTGTCACGCGGTCTTATGATATGTGTACGATGTCAGTAAACTATTCTTAAAAGAACAACACTCTATACAACATATAGATTAGCAACATCAGCATGTAAATAAAGAATAGATTTACCTGACACGATATCCGTTGAACTCAGGGTTAATCTTGAGGACTTGATACACTGTCACAGGAAAGAGGAGGCCCGGGGGTCTAACCTGACCCTAAACTGGGGTCCTAACTAATCCCTCACCTTGGAGGTACTGATAATGGTTCAGAGGTCCAAGTCTCCAGCCTAACCCTGTCTCCTATCAGTCCCTGAACCCTGTAATCAGTCCTAAGAAGGATACTGATTACCACCAAAGGAATACGGGCTGATCTCTGCTAAATACACAGATTAGACATATTAGACAGACTGGAGAAAACACAGACTTGCATACACACTCAAACACAGAAGGAACATAAATGATCTGGGATATTAAACTCTAAGCAAGGTGAGCTTAAAACAACTAAGGAGCTCTTTAACTTAAGTCTATACAGATACAATCCTATCTGTGGTCTGCATGAAGAATTTCACTGGCAACTCCCAACACAGACAACCAGAGATTTAAAGGAAACCAATCAACAAATAATTAATTGCAGCCGGGAGAAACTGCACCCAGTCCCAGAACTGAGCACAGACAGAATTAACTCCCTAACTGCCAAACACAAAGAAACAGCAACTCAGCTGTGAGAAGTCAGAATGTGCAACCGCGACGATCTTCGTGGCAATGCACACATGACAGTACCCCCCCTTCTACGAGGGGCCTCCGGACCCTCAGGGCCAGGTTTGCCCGGGTGAGTTCTGTGGAAGGTCCGCACCAAACGATCTGCGTTAATGTCAGACGCAGGAACCCACGTCCTCTCCTCTGGACCATACCCCTTCCAATGCACCAAGTACTGAAGGGACCGGCGATTCAGACGTGAGTCAATGATCTTTGACACTTGAAACTCCAAGTTACCATTGACCACCACTGGAGGAGGAGGTAGAGGTGATGGTATGACTGGTGCCACGTACCTCTTAAGTAATGACTTGTGGAACACATTGTGGATTTTAAACGTAGGAGGGAGGTCCAGACGAAATGCCACAGGATTAATTATGGAACTGATCCTGTACGGCCCGATGAATCTGGGGCCCAGCTTCCAGGAGGGAACTTTAAGTTTTATATTCCTGGTAGACAACCATACCAGATCGTTCACATTAAGATCTGGACCAGAAACTCTCCTCCTATCAGCCATACGTTTATAACGGTTCCCCATAGCACTCAGATTATTCAATACACCTCTCCACACTGAAGCAAGTGACGACGAGAAACGCTCCTCCTCAGGAACCCCAGAAGGGACCCCCCATTGAATGTACAAAACTGGGGATGAAAACCATATGCCCCAAAAAACGGGGACTTACCAGTGGACTCGCTCCGCCTGTTGTTAAGAGCGAACTCTGCCAGAGGCAAGAAAGAAGACCAGTCCTCCTGGTTCTCTGAGACAAAACACCGAAGATAAGTCTCTAGGCTTTGATTCAGACGCTCTGTCTGACCATTGGTCTGCGGATGAAAAGCCGAGGAAAATGACAATTGCATCCCCCGACGTAAACAAAATGCCCTCCAAAACTTGGACACAAACTGAGACCCCCTATCTGACACCACATCAGAAGGCAACCCATGAAGTCTCACAATCTCCCCAATGAACACCTGCGCCAGAGTTTTAGCATTAGGGAGGGCAGGAAGAGCAATGAAATGTGCCATCTTACTGAACCTGTCAACAACCACCAGTATGACAGTCTTCCCTGACGACTGAGGAAGGTCCGTGATGAAGTCCATAGACAAATGAGTCCATGGACGCTCCGGAAGTTTCAAGGGTAAGAGGGTCCCAGACGGACGGGTATGAGGGGTCTTAGAGCGAGCACAAACCCCACAGGACGCGACAAAAGTTAAAACATCTTTATTAACGTTAGGCCACCAAAACCGGCGAGAAAGGAGATCTAAAGTAGCCTTACTCCCTGGATGTCCTGCTAAAGCAGAATTATGATGTGCCTCAATAACCTTTTGTCTCAACTGATTTGGGACAAACAGTCTCCCTGGAGGTCCTGCAGGGGCGTCCCCCTGAGCCTCTAACACCTCCTCCTCAAGCTCAGAACATACAGCCGACACTACCACCCCCTCCTGAAGGATAGGAATCGGGTCATCCATTTTCCCGGCCCCTGGGAAACTGCGAGACAAGGCATCCGCCTTAACATTCTTAGATCCAGGGCGATAAGTGACAACAAAATTAAACCTGGTAAAAAACAACGACCATCGAGCTTGTCTGGAATTCAGACGCTTAGCAGATTCCAAATACAGCAGGTTCTTGTGATCAGTAATGACGGTGACCGGGTGGACTGCCCCCTCCAAAAAGTGACGCCATTCTTCAAAAGCCAACTTAATGGCCAAAAGTTCCCTATTGCCGATATCATAATTCCTTTCGGCGGACGACAATTTTTTAGAAAAGAAAGCGCACAGATGCCATTTACCAGGGGACGGACCCTGGGACAATATTGCACCCACCCCTACGTCAGACGCGTCCACCTCCACAACGAACGGCTGTGATGCATCTGGTTGGATGAGAACGGGTGCCGAAGCAAAACATTTTTTCAAAGAGGAAAAAGCTTGGCAAGCTTTGTCCGACCATTTAGAAAAATCCGTCCCTTTTCTTGTCATGTCAGTGAGAGGTTTGACAACAGATGAGAAATTACAAATAAATTTCCGGTAGTAGTTAGCAAACCCCAGAAAACGCTGCAGAGCCTTAAGATCCTCTGGCTGATCCCATTCAAGCACTGCTCTCACCTTTTCAGGGTCCATACGGAAACCGGAGGCTGACACCAAGAAACCCAAAAACTGAAGTTCCTGTACGGCGAATACACACTTTTCCAGTTTGGCGTATAGTTTATTGTCTCGCAAGATCTGCAACACCTGTCTCACATGCTCCTGGTGAGACACAAGATCTGGTGAGTAAATTAAAATGTCATCCAAATATACGACCACAAACAGCCCCACCAGATGACGAAAAATGTCATTAACAAAATGTTGGAACACTGCTGGTGCAGTAGTCAGACCAAAAGGCATGACAAGGTTCTCATAATGTCCCTCCGGCGTGTTAAACGCCGTTTTCCACTCATCCCCCTCTTTTATCCTAATCAGATTATACGCCCCCCTGAGATCCAATTTAGAGAACCATTTGGCGCCAACAATTTGATTGAAGAGATCAGGAATCAGAGGGAGTGGATACGGATCTCGAACAGTAATCCGATTAAGTTCGCGGAAATCCAAGCAAGGGCGTAGGCCTCCATCTTTTTTCTTCACAAAGAAGAACCCCGCGGCCACTGGGGAAGATGAAGGTCTAATATGCCCTTTGGCCAGACTCTCCGAAATATAATCTTTCATAGCCTGCCTCTCAGGACCAGAAAGGTTATATAACCTAGCTTTAGGTAACTTAGCATCAGGAAGTAAATTAATAGAGCAGTCATACACGCGATGAGGAGGCAACTCCTGACACCCCTCCTCAGAGAACACATCCCCAAAGTCCTCCAAAAAAGGAGGCAAAGTACTAGGCACGACCGCACTGATGACTGTGTTCATGCAGTTACTTTTGCAAAACTCCCCCCATTGGCTTATATCTCTGGACTGCCAATTAATCACAGGGTTATGTTTAACCAACCAAGGAAGTCCCAACACAATGGGAGTAGGTAGACCCTCCAACACATAACAAGATAATAGTTCCCTATGTATTGCCCCTACCCGAAGGTCAATGTTATGAACCTCATGAACAAAGCTACCTTGGCCGAGAGGCCTGGCGTCAATGGAGAATATAGGGATCGGTTTGACCAATACACTCAGATGCATACCTTGAGCCTGAGCAAACTGAGCGTCAACCAGATTAGCCCCGGACCCACTATCAAGAAGAACAGAAAATCTCTCCACTCTCGTACCAACCACCACCTCCACTGGTACAAGGAACTGAGAAGAACTAGCGGACGAAATACATACTCCCAGGTTGTCGTCCACCACACAACCTGGGATTAACAGTTTTCCGGCGACTTTTTGCTCAACAAGGCACGGGATGGACATCCCCCAACAAAATGTCCCTCTTTCCCGCAGAAGAAACACCTTCTAGTCCTGCGGCGTACCGCCAATCCCCTCCTACGAAATGATGTCCCTCCCAACTGCATAGGCTCCTCCGAACAGACAAGGGGAACCTCAACATAAGGGACTTTAGTAGTAGGTGGAGTAACAGGGGGCGGAGTTACCTCGCACCTCTCCCGGAGCCGTCTATCAGTACGGATAGCTAGGGCCATAGCAGCCTCCAGTGATGGAGGAGAATCATACTGAGCCAAAACGTCTTTTAATTTATCAGAAAGCCCATGACAAAACTGGCTTCTAAGAGCTGGGTCATTCCACTGAGTATCTGTGGCCCATCTACGGAACTCAGAAGCAAATTCCTCCGCCGGACGATCTCCCTGCTGTATCTTACGTAATTTTGTCTCAGCAAGAGAGACCCGATCTGGGTCATCATATACCAAACCCAGGGCAGTAAAAAATCGATCTACTGACTGTAGAGCCGGGGATCCCGGAGGAAGGGAGAAGGCCCAGGATTGAGGGTCCCCTTGTAGGAGCGAGATAACAATTCCCACTCTCTGCTCTTCACTCCCTGATGATCGAGGCCGAAGCCGAAAATACAATTTACATGCTTCCCTGAAGGTAAAAAATTTGTCTCGCCCACCAGTGAACCTGTCCGGGAGAGCTACTTTAGGTTCAAATCTGGTTTGCTCCGAGGGAGACAAAACTTTGGACTTAATGTCCGTCAGCTCCATGGATAATCCCTGCAACTGCAGAGCCAGCTGGGCTACTGGATCCATGGCAACTGGGAATAATTTTATGGGCCAGTGAAAATGTCACGCGGTCTTATGATATGTGTACGATGTCAGTAAACTATTCTTAAAAGAACAACACTCTATACAACATATAGATTAGCAACATCAGCATGTAAATAAAGAATAGATTTACCTGACACGATATCCGTTGAACTCAGGGTTAATCTTGAGGACTTGATACACTGTCACAGGAAAGAGGAGGCCCGGGGGTCTAACCTGACCCTAAACTGGGGTCCTAACTAATCCCTCACCTTGGAGGTACTGATAATGGTTCAGAGGTCCAAGTCTCCAGCCTAACCCTGTCTCCTATCAGTCCCTGAACCCTGTAATCAGTCCTAAGAAGGATACTGATTACCACCAAAGGAATACGGGCTGATCTCTGCTAAATACACAGATTAGACATATTAGACAGACTGGAGAAAACACAGACTTGCATACACACTCAAACACAGAAGGAACATAAATGATCTGGGATATTAAACTCTAAGCAAGGTGAGCTTAAAACAACTAAGGAGCTCTTTAACTTAAGTCTATACAGATACAATCCTATCTGTGGTCTGCATGAAGAATTTCACTGGCAACTCCCAACACAGACAACCAGAGATTTAAAGGAAACCAATCAACAAATAATTAATTGCAGCCGGGAGAAACTGCACCCAGTCCCAGAACTGAGCACAGACAGAATTAACTCCCTAACTGCCAAACACAAAGAAACAGCAACTCAGCTGTGAGAAGTCAGAATGTGCAACCGCGACGATCTTCGTGGCAATGCACACATGACAATTTTTTAATTACTTGTTGGTTTTAAGTAGAGTTTTTTGTAGGTGTAATATATTCTTTCGGCTCTATTTGTTATCAATAGGATACATAGGTGTTTTTTTTATGTAAGATCCAGCAAGGAGACAGACCTGTAGAGGCATTTTGTTCAGAATTATGAAGATGGGCCAGCACAAGTGGTTATAGGTACGGAAACTGAGACAACATTTGTCCTACTGGATACAGGGGCAGGAGCCAATTTGGTGGAAGCTCAGTTCCTTCAGATTATTGGTCTTTCATGTAGTAAGCTGACAAAGTTCATTCCCATATTTGCCATTGACTCTGAACCTCTTGGGCAGGGAAGCTTTACACAAATAGCTCAGAAGATGAACCTTCATGTAGGGGCTTTTCACAAGGAGCTCCTTTCTTGTTACCTTCTGGAAGGCCTCCCGACTCCTATTGTGTTGGGTCTTCCCTGACTGACTATGCATAATCCAGTCATAGACTGGAAGGCCAGAGAGATAATTAAAAATAACCTCTCAGGAGGACAGTAACCTACAGACACTATCAGGTCGGCACCATTATACTGATTAAAATGATACCTTGGTTGAGGAAATCCATCTTGTGGTTGTTGTTTAATCTTTATTTTCAGTTTTCAATTAATGAGATTCTCGTGCTTTGGGGTTGGCCTGTGCGGGGGGTGTCTTCATGTGGTGCTCTGCTTAGCTATTCATAATGATGGCTTATGACAAGTTACTGATCCCTCAGTGACCTGCCCCCTATTTTACATACTGAGTATTATATGTATTGAAAAAAAAAATACATTCAACAGGCATGCGACGACACCTGCACTGCAGCATGAGCGCATGTATAACATGCATTAAATTGTTTTATTTAGTCATATACATTGATTAAAAAAAACTTTCTCAAAATGGCGCCGGCCGCTCCCTCGCAGTAGCATCTATCGGCTAGTTGCCAGGTGCCAGCAACACCACTTTGATAGGGGGAAAAAATTGTCCTCCAAGATGGTGTCGGCAGCGCCTGTCTAGTAGCATAACTGAACCTAGACTTGTACATGTCAACAATTTTGTCCCTGACTTGTTTGAAGATCTCTTTGGTCTTCCTGGTGTTGTTTGGTCAGTGGAGCCACTTGCTTAACCCCTTCCCGACCTTTGACACAGCGTATGCGTCATGAAAGTCGGTGCCAATCCGACCTGTGACGCATATGCTGTGTCATGAAAGGATCACGTTCCTGCGGGTCAGGTGACCGGGGTCACTGAAAGGTCACCCGACCCACAGGCACAAGACCCTTTGTGCTTCACCACAGGGGGGTTGGCTTAATCCCCACGTGGCTACGATCGCTCTGATTGGCTGTTAAAAGTGAAACAGCCAATCAGAGCGATTTGTAATATTTCACCAATGAAATTTGGTGAAATATTACAATCCAGCCATGGCCGATGCCGCAATAGCATCTGCCATGGCTGGAGACCGAGATCTGACCCCCCCCACACCGAGTGACAGCGGCGACTGGCCCCCGCCACCGATTGATGGCGGCGATCGGTCACCGCCGTCACTATCTGCTCCCCTCCTCCTTGCCTCCGCTCCCTCCCCTTCCGATCCTCACCCCTCACCTTCCGACCCCCTCTCACCTCTCCCGGTCCTCTGATGTTGCTGGGTCCGTCCCGGCGTCAGTCCAGGATTCTTCATGGGCGCCGCCATCTTGCAAAATGGCGGGCACATGCGCAGTGCGTCCGCCAGCCAGCAGGTCCATAAATTTATTTTGATCACTGTAATACTCTCTCACAGTGATCAAAATAAAAAAAAGTAAATAAACGCCCCCTTTATCACCCCCATAGGTAGGGACAAATAATAAAATAAAGAATTTTTTTTCCTATTAGGGTTAGGGTTAGAATTAGGCTGGGTTCATAGTGCGTTATGGCAGTCCGTTAGACGGACTGCGTTACACCGCGGTATAACGCGGTGTAACGCAGTCCGTTAACGCTGCCATTCACCCCCATTTGTGGGCGCATCGCGATGCATGCAGTAAAGCATTCAGTGACTGAGCCTAGGACACGAGCTGCAGCGTCTGGGCTCCGTCACCGCTAGCATAGATGAATCATCTGTATTACCAGCCCATCAACGCTATGTGTTGAATGGGCTGGTAAAACGCAATATGAACCCAGCCTTAGGGTTAGGGTTAGAACTAGGGTTAGGGTTATAACTAGAGTTAGGGTTAGCCTTAGGGTTAAGGTTAGCATTAGGGTTATGGTTAGCATTAGGGTTAGAATTAGGGTTAGGGTTAGAATTAGGGTTACGGTTAGAATTTGGGTTTGGCATTGGAATTTGGGTTAGGGTTAGAATTAGGGTTAGGGTTGGAATTAGGGTTAGGGTTGGGATTAGGGTTAGGTTTGTGGTTAGGGTTAGAGTTAGGATAAGTGTTAGGGGTGTTTTGGGGTTAAGGTTGGGAGTAGGGTTAGGCTTGTGGTTAGGGTTATGGTTAGAGTTGGGATTAGGGTTAGGGGTGCGTTGGGGTTAGGGTTATGGTTAGGGTTTGGATTAGGGTTAGGGGTGTGTAGGGGTTAGGGTTGGGGTTAGGGGTGTGTTGTGGTTAGGGTTGGAGTTAGAATTGAGGTGTTTCCACTATTTAGGCACATCAGGGGTCTCTATACTCGACATGGCGCCACCATTGATTCCTGAAAATTTTGCGTTCAAAAAGTCAATGTCACGCTGTATAGCAGATATATATATATGATGACAGTAATCTATATCAAAAGGGCAACATACTATATAACATGCGCATAGATATATGATAACATAGAATTACCTGACAGATAGTCCAGTGGGTCAATACGGAATCCGTTATACGCTGTCTCCGGCTAGAGGGTGACCGGGGTCTATGCTGACCCTAAACTGGGGTCCTAACTAATCCCTCTACCTGGAGGTACTGTTAAAGGTACAGAGGTCCAGGCCACCAGCGTAAACCCTGTCTCCTATCAATCCCTGCCAACTGTAATCTAGTCCTAAGAAGGACCCTGATTACCACCAAAGGGAATGAACAGGTAACGGTTAATGAACAGAAAGACATACAAGAAAGACAAGAAATAAAGTAAATAAAGTCTTACATACAACACTCACACACAGTAGGAACACCTAAGGTCTCAGGGATAAACTATAAGCTATAAGAGTAAAAACAACTAAGGAGCTCTTAGCTTAAGAATTCTCAGAACCGATCCAGTCTGCTAGACTACATGAATGCTTTCACCGGCATCTAACAAGCAGACTGGCAGGTATATGAAGGAATCTAATTAGAACATAATCAAAAGCAGCCGGGCGAGGCTGGACCTAGTCTTAGCAAAGAGCTAGGTAAAATTAACTCCCTCATTACCAAACACAAAGAAACAGCAACTCAGCTGTGAGAAGTCAGAGTGTGTAATCGCAACGATCCTCGTGGCAATACACCCATGACAGTCAAACAGTGCTCCCTTTATTCCCCGACATTTGCCCAAACAGTGGTTTACCCCCACATATGGGTATCAGCGTACTCAGGAAAAATTGCACAACAACTTTGGGGGTCTAATTTCTCCTGTTACCCTTGGGAGAAAAATAAAATGGGGACTAAAAAATGATTTTTGTGGAAAAAAAAATGATTTTTTTATTTTCACGGCTCTGCGTTATAAACTTCTGTGAAGAACTTGGAGATTCAAAGTGCTCACCACACACCTAGAGGAGTTCCTTGGGGGATCTAGTTTCCAAAATGGGGTCACTTGGGGGGGTTTCTACTGTTTAGGCACATCAGGGGCTCTGCAAACGTAACATGACGCCCGCAGACCATTCCATCAAGTAGGCATTTCAAAACGTCACTACTTCCCTGCCGAGCCCCGACGTGTGCCAATACAGTAGTTTTGTCCCACATATGGGATATCAGCGTACTCAGGACAAATTGGACAACAGCTTTTGGGGTCTAATTTCTCCTGTTATCCTTGGGAAAATAAAAAAATTGGGGACTAAAAGATCATGTTTGTGGAAAAAATATGATTTTTTTATTTTCATGCCAGGGCGTTATAAACTTCTGTGTAGCCCTTGGGGGTTCAAAGTGCTCACCACACATCTAGATAAGTTCCTTGCGGCGTCTAGTTTCCAAAATGGGGTCACTTGTGGGGAGTTTCTATTGTTTAGGTACATCAGAGGCTCTGCAAACGTAACATGACGCCCGCAGACCATTCCATCAAAATTGGCATTTTAAAAAGTCGCTACTTCCCTTCCGAGCCCCAACGTGTGCCCGAACAGTGGTTCCCCCCACATATGGGGTACCAGTGTACTCAGGACAAACTGTACAACAACTTTTGGGGTCCAATTTCTCCTGTTACCCTTGTGAAAATAAAAAATTGCGGGTTCAAAAAATCAGTTTTTGAGGAAAAAAATTATTTTTTATTTTCACAGCTCTGCATTATAAACTTCTGTGAAGCACGTGGGGGTTCAAGGTGCTCACCACACATCTGGATAAGTTCCCCGGGGGGTCTAGTTTCCAAAATTGGGTCACTTGTGGGGGGTTTCTACTGTTTAGGCACATCAGGGGCTCTGCAAACGTAACAAGATGCCCGCAGACCATTCCATCAAGTTGGCATTTCAAAGCATCACTACATCCCTTCCAAGCCCTGACATGTGCCCAAACAGTGGTTCCCCCCCACATATGGGGTACCAGCGTACTCAGGACAAACTGGACAATAACTTTTGGGGTCCAATTTCTCCTGTAACCATTGTAAAAATAAAAAATAGGGGCTAAAAAATCATTTTTTGAGAATCAAAAAAAGATTTTTTATTTTCACGGCTCTGCGTTATAAACTTCTGTGAAGCACCTGGGGTTCAAATTGCTCACTGTGCATCTAGATAAGTTCCTTAGGGGGTCTAGTTTCCAAAATGGGGTCATTTGTTGGGGAGCTCCAAAGTTTAGGCACACAGGGGCTCTCCAAACACGACATGGTGTCCGCTAATGATTGGAGCTAATTTTCCATTAAAAAAGTCAAATGGCGCTCCTTCCCTTCTGAGCCCTGCCGTGTGCCCAAACAGTGGTTCCCCCCCACATATGGGGCACCAGCGTGCTCAGGAAAAACTGAACAAGTTTTGGGGTCCAATTTATCCTGTTACCCTTGGGAAAATAAAAAATAGCGGGCTAAAAAATTATTTTTGAGAAACAAAAATTATTTTTTTTATTTTCACTGCTTTGCGTTTATAAACTTCTGTGAAGCACTTGGGGGTTCAAAGTGCTCACTACACATCTAGATAAGCTCCTTGGGGGGTCTAGTTTCCAAAATGGGGTTACTTGTGGGGGGATTCTACTGTTTAGGCACATCAGGGGCTCTGCAAATGCAACATGACGCCCTCAGAACATTCCATCAAGTCTGCATTCCAAAATGGCGCTTCTTCCCTTCTGAGCTCTCCCATGCGCCAAAACAGTGGTTCCCCCCACATATGGGGTATTGGTGTACTCAGGACAAATTGCACAACTACTTTTGTGGTCCAATTTCTCCTGTTACCCTTGTGAAAATAAAAAATAGCGGGCTAAAAAAATCATTTTTGAGGAAAAAAATTATTTTTTTTATTTTCACTGCTCTGCGTTATAAACTTCTGTGAAGCACTTGGGGGTTCAGAGTGCTCAAAACACATCTAGATAAGTTCCATAAGGGGTCTAGTTTCCCAAATGGTGTCACATGTGGGGGGGTTTCACTGTTTAGGCACACAGGGGCTCTCCAAACTCGTCATGGTGTCCGCTAACGATTGGAGCTAATTTTCCATTCAAAAAGTCAAATGGCGCTCCTTCCCTTCTGGGCCCTGCCGTGTGCCCAAACAGTGGTTTATGACCACATATGAGGTAACTGTATACTCAGGATAATTTGCCCAACAAATTTTAGGATCCATTTTATGCTGTTGCCCATGTGAAAATGAAAAAACTGAGGCTAAAAGAAAATTTTTTTGAAAAAAAAAGTACTTTCTTTTTTTTACGGATCAATTTGTGAAGCACCTGGGGGTTCAAAGTGCTCACTATGCATCTAGATAAGTTCCTTGGGGGGTCTAGTTTCCAAAATGGGGTCACTTGTGGGGGAGCTCCAATGTTTAGGCACACAGGGACTCTCCAAATGCGACATGGCAACCGCTAAATATTCCAGCATATTTTCCATACAAACAGTCAAATGGCGCTCCTTCCCTTCTGAGCCCTGCCGTGCACCCAAACAGTGGTTTATGACCACATATGAGGTATCTGTGTACTCAGGAGAAATTGCCCAACAATTTTTAGGATCCATTTTATCCTGTTGCCCATGTAAAAATGAAAAAATTGATGCTAAAAGAAAATTTTTGTTTGAAAAATTAAAATGTCCATTTTTTCCCTCCAAGTTGCTTTAGTTCCTGTGAAGCACCTGAAGGGTTAATAATCTTCCTGAATGTAGTTTTGAGTAGCTCGAGGGGTGAAATTTTTATAATGGTGTCACTTTTGGGTATTTTCTGCCATATAGACCCCTCAAAGTGACTTCAAATGTGAGGTGGTCCCTTAAAAAAATGGTTTTGTAAATTTTGTTGTAAAAATGAGAAATCGCTGGTCAACTTTTAACCCTTATAACTTCCTAACAAAAAAAAATGTTGTTTCCAAAATTATGCTGATGTAAAGCAGACTTGTGGGAAATGTTATTTATTAACTATTTTTTGTCACATAACTCTCTGGTTTAACAGAATAAAAATTCAAAATTTGAAAATTGCGAAATTTTCAAAATTTTCGCCAAATTTCCTCTTTTTTCACAAATAAACGCAAAAATTATCGACCTAAATTTACTACTATCATGAAGCCCAATATGTCACGAAAAAAACACTCTCAGAATCACTAGGATCCGTTAAAGCGTTCCTGAGTTATTACCTCATAAAGGGACACTGGTCAGAATTGCAAAAAATGGCCAGGTCCTTAAGGTCAAAATAGGCTGGGTCATGAAGTGGTTAATGATGTTGCAGACTCTGTGGCATTTCAGAAAGGTGTGTATATACTGACAGACCATGTGACTCTTAGATTGCACACATGTGGACTTCCTTTCACTAAGCATGTGACTTATGAAGGTAATTGCTTGCACCAGAAATTTTAGGGGCTTCATCGGAAAAGGGTGAATACATATGCACATAAGAATTTTTAGTTAATTGATCCCCGAAATTTAATATATAACCTATTTTTTTCTCACTTAGCTTGACCAAGACTATTTAGTGCTGATGCATCACACACTAATAGGGTTACAAAAATATTTAAACAGGTTTTAAGTTAACAAAATTGGGAAAAATCCAATGAGGTGAATACTTTCGCAAGACACTGTAGAGATAATAAAGCATTTGAACAAGCACATAGCTCGATACAGAGAGAGCAGTGGTGCTGGGTGCCAGGGATTATGGCTCTTCAGGATTGAAAAGGGTAACTTGTCAGGAATTGAGAGGGAGGAAGGTGAGAACCTAACTGCTGAATAAATAATCATTGGGCTGTAGAGAGTTGTCTGGGATGTTAAAAATTAACCCCTCTCTTGGAATGTAGCTGCTACGCACACTCAGACAGTGTCTGGGCAGGCACTAGTGGTCAAGTTCCATGGAAAACAGATGTACACTAGAAAAGACAAAAGTTCTCCTTGCAGGAGAATCACAGCAGATAGGAAAAAGCAAGTCAATTGCAAACTTGCTTACTTTCATGCTAACTGATTAAAGCAATTTAATAACTAGAGAATACCCCTTTAAAGGGGTTGTCTCACAAGAGATAATTATGTAGAAGGAAATTTGCTTGGCTTTATTCAGAACTCAAATAGCAATGAGTAGAGAAATCTGGTTCCTGTGTGGCCACCTCTTAGAATGTGGAGAAACCCTTGTTTTGGAGATAGTTGGTGTCCTGGAAAGGGAACCTGCATGCCTTAGACATTTGGCAGTTCTATTCAAAGTGTAGCACAGCTCCTATTCTTTGCATATAAACTAGTATGCAGTAGCCACAAATGGCCAGCAGCTACACTCCCTATGCACAGACAACCTCTTTAAAAAGATTGAGCCCATTTTAGACAATTCTTGTCACATGTAGACAGAATTGTTTCCTTGAGTCACTTCCTGTCCCCCAAGAGGGTCCACTAATTCATCTATCTCACACATGCACTCTAAAGATAATTCCCAATCAATGAATTGAAGCCATTAGTACATTTTGAGGGCCGCTTGGAGGGTTCTTTGATTTTTTTTGGAATGTGTTATAAAAGCAACACAAGCAGGCAGGGGGATAAGGCACCATAACGAATCCCCTAGGATGCCAACCTCCGCTGGTAGGAAAGGATTTTGAGGCAAAGTATCTGTCTCCCATCTCTGAATACTGAGATAGTATAACAGTATTAATATTTGAATATCTGACTTGGGCTACCTAACTCGCCGATTAACATATATGTTATTGGATGTTGCTTTTATGCTTACAATTAAAAATTTATTTTATGGGTTTTGTTTACTGTTGGTATATTCCCAATCTAGGCCCTCTTTATCGTGTTGTTTTTTCTGTCTCGGGGATAGGGCCATAATGCTGTGATGATATCGCCATAGCAGACTTCAAACCCACAGTCTTGTACCCACTGAACTGCAATGCAGCAATATTAATTCCTAGAGTATTGAGCCAGCAATCAACTCGAAGGAAGACTTTTCAGTTGCCATAATAAAAAGGTATTGGCAAATGAGGCAAGACTATATGATTTCCTACAGGACTGTTAGATCACTCGTTAAAGATTCCATTATTGTCATGACCCGAATAAGGCAAAAAGGGAGATGACACAAAGTGTTTAATAATTTTAGGGAGTCTTAAACTAATCTTGACTTTGTGTAACTATAAGGTCAATCTGAATACTCCTGGAATTCTAATATTTCTTAAACAATTAGGAAAAAAATTTGTCATGGGTTCAGACAACTTGATCTGATTTGATATATAATGTGCTACAGGGTCGAGACAAGGGGTAGGGAAAATAAGCAGCTGCCTAGGTCCCAACCTCTTGCCTATTTAAGGGGGGACGCATTTTGAAAAAAAAATTGCTGAATGCTCGGACTTTCCTCCAGCCACAGGCATTCGCCACAGTTACGGCCAGGCCGTCACTCGATCTCTGTACAAAATTATATTTGCGTCACTCAGGCAGGAACAGAGATGCTGTAACCAGTCCCCCGCTCTGCTGGGAAATCCAGCAAGACGCAGGCCACGTCTGGCCTGTTCCTCGTTGGAGAAGCTGCACTCAGGGGACGTTGGATGGAATGATTCAGTGATGTCATTGCGCCATCTAGCGCCCACTGCTGCACAGAGTTAGATGGTGAATGAGGAAGCTAGATTAGGTGAGTATAAGCTTATTTATTTTAATACTTACAGTACTGTGCAGGGGAGCATAAAATGAGAGGCTCTGCATAGGGGAATAAAATAAGGGACTGTGCAGATGGGGAAATAAAATGAGGAGCTGTGCCGAGGGGGAATAAAATGAGGGGCTGTAGAGAGAGGAGAAATAAAATGAGGGACTGTGCAGATGGAGGAATAAAATGAGGGGCTGCGCAGAGAGGGGAAATAAAATGAGGGACTATGGAAATGAGGGAATAAAATGAGGGGCTGTGCAGATGGGGCATAAAATTGGCTGTGTAGAGGGGGTAGAATAAAATGAGGGTCTGTGCAGATGGGGGAATACAATGAGGGTCTATGCAGAGGGAGGGGAGAATAAAATGAGGGGCTGTGTAGATGGGGCAAAAAGTTATGGGCTGTGCAGAGGGGGGAAGTAAAATGAGTGGCTTTGTTGATGGAGGAATAAAATAAGAGACTGTGCAGATGGGGAATACAATGAGGGGACTGTGCGGATGGGGAATAAAATGAGGAGCTGTGTGGAAGAGGGATAAAGTGTACAGGGGGGCATAAATGGAGGGGCTGTTCAAGAGGACATAAAATGAGGGGCTGTGCAGAAGAGGCATAAAATGAAGGGCTATGCAGAGGGGGCTTAAAATGAGGGGCTGTGCAAGGGGTCATAAATAAAAGGCTGTGCTGGGGACCATGAAGTGAGGGGCTGTTGGTTTGGGCCATGAAATGAGCGGCTGAACGGTAGAACAGCGAAGTTTATGAGTATATGTAGTGATCATACTGTATATGGGGCTGTGAATGACGTTATCCTGGGGGCTGTGGTGAATATCATACTGTTTTTGGTGCTGTTTGTGGGCTATAATACTGTAAGTGATGCTGTGGGGTCATCATAGTATACATGGAAGATGTTTTGGACATCATAATATTTATGAGTGTCTGTGGTGGACATCATACTATATATGGAAGGCTATGGTGGACATAATACTATATATGGGGGCTGTGGTGAAGACCATACTATAAGGGGGTTGTTGTGGATAGCATATTGTATGGGCAGCTGTGGTGATCATCATACTGTGAAGTGGGACAGTGTGAGGAGTGGTTATAGTTTGAAGAGAGCAGTTGGTGGGCAATATGAATACATAGTGTGAAGAGGGGGCACAGAATGGATATAGTGAAGAGACAGCGTGAAATGTAGGCACAATATGGAGAGGGGTTAGCATGGTGGACGGACAGTGTGGAGATATAGAAAGTGCAATGGAATGTTAGAAAGGGGACAGTCATGGTATAGGCCGTGGTTTATTAGGGCACAAGGTGTGGGTGGCACGTATAGCTGATAATGGTAGACAGTGTGGAGGTCATATACACACGTGGTCAAAATTGTTGGTATCCTTCGTTTAATGACACAAAAACCCACAAAGTGGACAGAAATTACTTGAATGTAACACAAGTAATAATAAATCAAAAATCTATGAAAATGAACAAATGAAAGTCAGACATTGCTTTTCAACCATGCTTCCACAAAATTTTAAAAAAATAAAACTCATGAAATAGGCCTGGACAGAAACGATGGTACCCCTGAAAATAATTTGACAAAAGGGACATGTTAAATCAAGGTGTGTCCACTAATTAGCATCACAGGTGTCTACAATCTTGGAATCAGTGAGTGGGCCTGTATAGAGGGCTACAGATACTCACTGTGCTGTTTGGTGACATGGTGTGTATCACACTCAACATGGACCAGAGGAAGCGAAGGAAAGAGTTGTCTCAGGAGATTAGAAAGAAAACTATAGACAAACATGTTAAAGGTAAAAGTTATAAGACCATCTCCAAGCAGCTTGATGTTCCTGTGACTACAGTTGCACATATTATTCAGAAATTTAAGCTCTATGGGACTGTAGCCAACCTCCCTGGACGTGGCAGCAGGAGGAAAATTGATGACAAATCAAAGAGACGGATAATCTGAATGGTAACAAAAGAGCCCAGAAAAACTTCTAAACAGATTAAAGGTGAACTTCAAGCTCAAGGAACATCAGTGTCAGATTGTCGTTGTATGAGCCAAAGTGGACTTCATGGGAGACGACCAAGAAGGACACCACTGTTGAAAAAAAATCAGAAAAAAGCCAGACTGGAAATTGCCAAACTACATGTTGACAAGCCACAAAGCTTCTGGGAGAATGTCCTATGGACAGATGAGAAAAAAATGGAACTTTTTGGCAAGGCAAATCAGCTCTATATTCACAGACGGAAAAATGAAGCATATCTAGAAAAGAACTCTGGCTCTGTTATGTTCTGGGGCTGCTTTGCTGCATCTGGCACAGGGTGTCTAGAATCTGTGCAGGGTACAATGAAATCTCAAGACTATCAAGGGATTCTAGAGAAAAATGTGCTGACCAGTGTCGGAAAGCTTGGTCTCGGTCGCAGGTCATGCAACAGGATAATGACCCAAAACACACAGCTAAAAACATGCGAGAATGGCTAAGAGGAACACATTGGAGTATTCTGAAGTGTCCTTCTATGAGCCCTGACCTAAATCCTATTGAGCATCTTTGGAAAGAGCTAAAACATGCTGTCTGGAAAAGGCAACCTTCAAACACGAGACAACTGGAGCAGTTTGCTCTTGAGGAGTGAGCCAAAATACCTGTCGAGAGGTGCAGAAGTCTCATTGACAGTTACAGGAATCATTTGCTTGCAGTGATTGCCTCAAAAGGTTGTGCAACAAAATATTAAGTTAAGGGTACCATCATTTCTGTCCAGGCCTATTTCATGAGTTTTATTTTTTTTAAATTCTGTGGAAGCATGGTTGAGAAGCAATGTCTGACTTTCATTTGTTCATTTTCATAGATTTTTGATTTATTATTACTTATGTCAGATTCAACTTATTTCTGTCACCATTGTGGGTTTTTCTGTCATTAAACGAGGGGTACCAACAATTTTAACCACGTGTGTACCATAGGAGGCTTATTTAGGGTACAGTATGGACAGATATTTTATGTAGAGGGAAGTTTTATAACACTCTTATTTTTAACCCTGTACTGATGGAGCTAAGTTTGACCTTAATGATCAGGCCCAAATCTTTTAAATCTGACCAGTGTCATTTTATGTAACTCTGGAATGCTTCACCGGATCCTAGTGATTCTGAAAATGTTTTATCGTGACATATTGTACTTGGTAAATTTTGGTTGATATTATTTGCACATATTTATGAAAATATCAGAAATGTAACCAAAAATTAGAAAATTTAGCAACTTTAAATTTTTATGCCCTTAAATCAGATAGTTATACCACACAAAATAATAAATAACAGCCAGAACTGCGGCTACGCGGCATCATAATGTTATTATCCTGTAGATTAAACCAATATCTGCAGGTTAACACCCTTTTTTACATTACTTAAAATTGTCGCAAAACAAATCTAGTTTGGCACTTCAAATATAACTTCAAATATAACTATACACACATTGGAGTATATATCAAGACTCCAAAGAAGAAGAGATCCAAAAATTAAAACAACCAAGTTTATTGAAATATTATTCAAATACAAAAAATAAATTATAAAACAGGATGTCTCACAATGAGACGTCACCACAATACAGTAGAAAAAAGGACCATATAGATAATATATATATCTGGGTAAAAGGTTTATATATGAATATATATATATGCCAAAACATTTAATTATTTCCTGGTCATCAGTGTGCCAAAGAAAAAATACATAATAAATTATATGACATATCCTATCAAAATATCATTTTCCATAAAGTCACAGACTAAGGTCCATAAATATAGGAAAGTGCCAGGTATAAATATTGCACAGAATATAAGAATTCAAATGTTCAAAATAAACAAGGGAATGCACATAGATGCCCACAAAAATATAATTCAATTACCGCAAGTTGTCAAGGGGTATATATAGAAAACGTGCCCCGTGATATGTGGTTCTCTGTATACAAGAATTCCGCGGCATATAAATAAGGAATACGTTTAGTGAGGGCAACAAATTATATTATCTTATATTACCTGGCACAGAAACGTGGTGGCATCCCTCACCCCGATGCGCATTTCGCCGTCTGCTTCTTCCAGGGGGCGGACAAGATAAAGATCCCCAACTCCCATCAGGACTACAAGATCCCAGGTACTTTCAGCTGCATCACATCTAATGTGGTGTACCTAATTATTTGCACTAAATGTTCAACTGGGGGTCTGTATGTGGGGGAGACCGGGCAAAAACTGAGAACAAGGATGAATTCTCATCGCCACACAATAAGAGAAAAAAGAATGGATCTACCTGTGGCCAAGCACTTTTGTATTTCCGGTCATAGCATGATGGACATGAAATTACTTGTATTAAAAGCTAAATTTAAATCTGAGAGAGACAGAAAAGTTTGGGAATATAAACTTATGACGACTTTTGATACACTCAGTGCTGGAATGAATGTATCGCATGGATTTATGTCTTTTTACATCAATTAAGGAATGTGCTCCTCAGACCTTCTGAGGTCATCACAACAATACCAGACCCCAATCAGAGGACAATAAAACTTTCACACTCCTTATCTATGAACTGTTCCAATATTTATGCTCATCTCTATCTCCCATAATGACAGTTCTGCTTCACGTCACTTGTCTTATTTATTGCATTAGTTCTGTGCTGTGTTGTGTATAAATATGTGATTCTTCAGATTTTGTTTTAGTCTTGCCTGATGAAGAGACCTGAGTAGTCTCGAAAGCTTGCAATTTGTTACCATCTTTTCAGCTAGCCATTAAAAGGTATCAACCACTGAGGACTCTCAATTCTAAATATTTTTCTATCTACTGGCTAACACGGTACGAAGATACACATCTTTCCTATATAGGTATTATTGGTGTGATAGAATGTTATTTACATCAGTCCAGTAATTTTTACTGAGGGGTGATCCTCAGTTTTTGTTTATAAGTGTGGACTTATAGGGGGCGGTATACATTCGAATTTGCCCTCCAACCATTTGCATTATCCCGCTAAGAAAAGTGTCGACTATATGTGTATTTGTTGTTTGTTTGTATGTTTTTGTTTATGAACCTTTGGTTCGTTTTAATGATTCTATTAAAAGTTACATTTTATCCTGTATTTCTACCTTTACCACGCATTAAATCCCCAAATTAAATAAATAAGGAATTATATTGTGTACTTGTTTTTGACTATCTACAACACAATGCCTGTATTCTTAGGATTACAAATAGCGCTGACTACTGGGTTGCCACGCTATTAGATCCACAGTACAAGAGTAAATTTAGCCAGATACTTCCCCCCCCGGAAAGGGATGCATGCATGCTGGAGTATCGAAACATACTTGTAGACAATCTTAAGAGTGGTTTTCACCAATACATCAGTGAGGTACACAGTGTGTATCCCAGTTCTAAACGTCCAACCACAGGAACACCAAGGCGTCATTGCAAAACCATTAGCAACAGTGGCATAAGTAGCATATGCAATTTCTGTGAGTCGTTTCACACATTTTGTAGACCAGCCTGTGCACTAGCAGAACAGAGTACAAGTCTGACACATTGTGAACGACTGGAGAGGGATGGTGTAGGAGTATCTGGAGCTCAATGACATCGGGGGTGGACACTTTTTCATTTTGGTCTTCAAAAATGGAAGAGTGGCCTGAGCCCGCCTGTCACGCTTTGGAGGTTTTGCCATGCCCGGCAGCCAGCATTCTCTTAGAACGTGTCTTCAGCACTGCTGGTGGTGTCCTAACGGATAAGCACATCTGGCTGTCCCCTGAAAGTGTAGACCACCTAACTTTCAACAAAGTGAACAAGTTATGGATCTCCAATGACTTTTACAACCCAGTCGCAGACTGGACAGACTAGGCGATGGTGTTGGTTTTAGTGTCATGCATTGATCTTGGGTTATTGCAGTATGTGCCATCTTTAGGGTGTATTCTGTGCCAACTGTTTCTACTGCTGCTGATGTTACAAACAATTTTTTGAAATATTGAGAGTCCAAGTTGGGCCTTCATCTGGTGTGTTGCCTGTGGTGAAAGGTGTGTCAGAGGCCTATTATACTGTTTCTACTCTGTGTGTGTGACAATTATTTTTTTAAATGTGGAGACTCCAAGTTGGGTCTCCATCTGTTGGGTTGCCTGTGGTGGAAGGTAGAATAATTCTATTCTGTGAAAATTGATGCCACTTTAGTGGTGTGTGACTTTTTTTTTAATGTGGATACTCTATTCTATGGATCTCCATTTGGTGGGTTGCCTGTGTAAGTAGGGCTTCCAGACAGGCAGGCCTGCCCTTACTTTCTGTCAACTACCTATGTTACTTTCCTTACATTTTTCTACCAATATTACTGTATGAAACTGATGTTCGTGCCATCTGAGTGTGGCTGGAAAAAAAAATGTAGGTGTTGCATGAGGTATCAGGTCTCCCAGGTAAGAAGGCTTACACAGCTCCCTTGACCAGCAGGTCCTCATTGAAACTTCAATTCCAAGGTGTAAATGCTGGGCCAGACCCTGATACGTCATGCATGGCCCATGGCTGACTGCTGCTATGCCAATTGCAAATTTCTACTGTGGGTCAATTGATGACACTTTTCAGAATGTCTGCCCTTAATTTTAGCTATTTGGGAATCATTTTGTCACCCCTTAAGGTGTTGTGTATACGTTTGGTTTGGCCTCCCATTGAATCTAATGGAGGTCGGGTACATTCATCGAACAGTTCAGTGAACATATTCGTCGAACGTCTGCGTTTGGTGAATCGAACCGAATCGAACCTTGAAAGGTTCGCTCATCTCTTGTCCAGACTGTGCTTTCTCCCAGACTAGAAGAAGTAGGTTTGCTTCTGTAGCATGGGAGATGCGCAGGAGGGCTGAGGCTGGTCGGATCCAGCAACCCTGCCTGCTACAGAACGGCGCGAGCAGGCTCTAAATCATAGAGTTTGATAGTGACCAGTCATTGTGACATTGCATGGTGGCTGGTAACGTAGACAACAACCTGTACACTATAGAATCATAATTCCATCCATTCTTGAGAATGGAACAGATTTTTAATAAAATAGAAATAAAGGATATCTTTGTTAAAGTTGTTTATTTTTAGAAGCTTTTTACAATTCTTCTTATTTAAGCACTTGTGACTAACCCTTTAAAGAGAATCGGTCAGAAGGATTTCACACCCCAAACTAAATCCAGCAATACCTTTTTATGGCAAATCCGTTCGTCTGTTACTGAGAAATCAGCCTTTGAGATGATATACAAATGAGACTGTAGATCTGAAAGCTCTGTCACTCCAGCTCTATTCCAAGCCCAGCGTCATCTCCTCCTACTTGACTGACGATTCCTTTGCCTGAATCACCCAGAACAGAAGCTGTCAGTTAACCAGGAGGTGTCAGCACTGGGTAGGGAATAGGGCTGGTGTGACACAGACTTTAGATTTAGAAATAGATCTTCAGCTTGATTTACATATCAATTAAAACACTGATTTCTCAGTAACTAAAGGTACTGTCACACTAAGCGAGATCGCTAGCGATCTCGCTTGAGCGACACCAATTTTATGACGCAGCAGCGACATTGTTAGCGACGTCGCTGTGTGTGACATGTAGCAGCGATGTGAAACAGAAAAAAAGTTTGAGGGCACCACAAAAATTCAAGACAGGGATCTGTGACTACACACTGTAATAAACATGTGAAACAAAAAGAGAGAAAGCAACATGTATAAAAGTCACGATCAACCTCAAATAAATCAAGAAAAAATAAGGAAATATATAATAAAGTTTTTATTGATACAAAAACACACATGACAAAACAAGCAAAAAAACTGTAAAACCATTTAAAAAGGACCATAGAAGGCCCATATTAAACCACTAAAGATCCATGTGAGGATCCACTGACATACTCCCAAGAAAAACTGGCCAAAGCAGGTACACATGTGTAGCAAACAAAGAAATATAATGCAAAGAATGTGCAACATATAACACAATAGCATATATCAAATTGCCAAAACATGAAAGGTTATGCAAACACTAGAACTATACAGATAAATCCACTCAACCAAATAGTGTGGACAAAAAATGTCGCTCATTAACAATATTGGCAAAAATACATTGATCTAGAAATGAATATACCTGTGAGATCTGAATAACCCACTGCGTCTGAAAAAGGCTCCTTCCTACCTATATCTACTACAAGAAACCTCTAAATACACTGAAGGAAAAATACCTGAGGAAGCCACGCCCCCAAGTGGGGATACGCCTGGGGTTACACTCTCCATTTTCATTCCATGCTGGCTGCAGGTTTATTTCCTGGCTTCATTATTTATGAAGACATGGCTCTTTTCCATTGCGGTCTTCTTATTTAGGCCACCATTACCTTCTTACCATGTGCATTCTTATATGGGATTATTTTTTCCAACTCTCTCTTACCTCCACTAAGGTATTTTTCCTTCAGTGTATTTAGAGGTTTCTTGTAGTAGATATAGGTAGGAAGGAGCCTTTTTCAGACGCAGTGGGTTATTCAGATCTCACAGGTATATTCATTTCTAGATCAATGTATTTTTGCCAATATTGTTAATGAGCGACATTTTTTGTCCACACTATTTGTTGAGTGGATTTATCTGTATAGTTCTAGTGTTTGCATAACCTTTCATGTTTTGGCAATTTGATATTGCTATTGTGTTATATGTTGCACATTCTTTGCATTATATTTCTTTGTTTGCTACACATGTGTACTGCTTTGGCCAGTTTTTCTTGGGAGTATGTCAGTGGATCCTCACATGGATCTTTAGTGGTTTAATATGGCCTCTATGGTCCTTTTTAAATGGTTTACAGTTTTTTTGCTTGTTTTGTCAGTGTGTTTTTGTATCAATAAAACTTTATTATATATTTCCTTATTTTTTCTTGATTTATTTGAGGTTGATCGTGACTTTTATACATGTTGCTTTCTCTCTTTTTGTTTCACATGTAGCACGATGTGGCCCCTACTGAGATGTCGCTGATCGTGCACGAACGTTCTGGACCGTTGTTTGATCGTTGGCGTCCCGCTGGTGAGCCTGAATCGCTGAGTGTGACACCCTTTATGAACGACGAGCGACCTCGTTGGCGACTCATGTCAGGGGCGCAGGCGGGACTAGTTTTAAGCCCCTCAGCTCCGATTGGTGGCCCAACATCTAGTCCTTTGTGCGTTGTTGCGAGGATACTATCGTGTGTGGGGTTTTGCGATCCTGTCAGAGTCGCTACAGCGCTTCATCTTTGCCATTTATACAAGACGTTTTTGTGAGCCTGAAAAAATGAATCCGGGGCAAACGCAATAGCGGCACAGACTGGATCGCAGTAGCTGCAAAGCAGAAGGCTAGCAGGACGCAGTATGGAACGATGCTGGAAATTCATATGAAACACTTGCGTCATCTTTTATGACGCGGACGTCCAATCACTAAGCGAGAGCTGTGACTTTTGACATACAGTGACCAAAAATCTGTGCTGAGGGGCGTGGAAAAGGTTGCGCTCAATCTTTAACAATACATGCTATGTGACAGGTCCCAACGACCGCCGAGGTCGTTATACAGATCGCTGATGTGTCGTTTATGAGATCTTCCTGTTTGGAAGCTACTAGCGACCATATAGCGATCACACCAACGATCTCGCCAGGTCGTGTCGTTGTCGTGATCGCTGGTGTGACAGTACCTTAAGAGGAATGGACTGGCAATGTGAAGGTGTTGCTGGCTGCACAAACATATTATACAGCTTGAGCTGTGAAATCCTGGTGATTGATTTCCCTGCAACTTACAGAATTACTGCAGTATAAAATATTATACAAAAATTGACATAATAAGCTCAGCTAAAGAAATGTGTGTAAGAATATTTTTGCTTTTCTAGATCTTTGAATATTTTTGTTCTTTTTATTTTAATTTAAAACAGGTTTGCAAATTACAGCTACAGATTGTGTGATGTAATAACTGAAAATGAGATCTAAATCTATTTCCAAAATATGACAAACTTGTAAAACAAGTTACGATGTACAATACAAAATAATATTGTGGTACAGTGTTAGCCAGAAAAATCGATGTAAATACTTATGTCCCAAGAAAATGAGAAAAGTATTCAAGGAGTGATACCTTTATTGGCTAACCAGAGAAATTATATTTGCAAGCTTTCAGGGCTCAGGCAGCCCCCTCATCAGGCTATATTACAAGTGAAGTACTGAGAAGACATGGCAACATTTGAATAGGAATTACACAAGGGCATGAGGTGATGTTTCTTAGAGATAGGCCAAAGAAATCAAATTAAGGTTTTTGTTATACATGCAGATGGAATTGTTCTGAAGACCTTCTTGTGGAGGTGTGAACTGTGTCCATTTAATGAGTCATGAATCCAGGTGTCAAATTGAGTCCTTTTGTTAGATATTGAAACATATTTATAAATTTGAACTCCCAGATTTTTCTTTCTCTGTCACTATTAAAATGACCTTTCAATATTAGGAATTTTAGATCTGCCATACTGTGTCGAGGTCTAGAGAATTGTTTTCCTACAGGGGTGTCCAGCTCACTTTTTATAGTATGTCTATGCAGATTCATCCTTGTTTGTAATTTTTGTTCTGTTTCCCTGATGTATGTCCATGCATTGCACCTTGCACATTGTATCATGTACACAACATTGGAGGATGTACATGAAAAAGAGTCCATGATCATATAGTCCTGATTTGTGTTGGGTATGAGGACTTTATCTTTTGGTGATATGTGAGTACAGGTCTTGCATTTCTTACTATTACAGAGGACTGTGCCCGTCTCTGAGGGTGATGTGAGGACACTTCTGACAAGGATATTCCTTAGGTTGGGAGGCTGCTTGTAGGAGAGCAGTGGCAGTTCTGGGAATATTGCTTTCAGTCTGTGATCTCTGTGGAATATGGGTTGGAGGTCAGCGCCAATTTTCCTTAAGATGTCCATGTGAAGGTTGTATATGACCACAAGGGGAACCCTGATGTCTGTTTGTAATTCAGGAGGCTGCTTCTTGGGATCCTTGTAGCTCTGTGGATCTGTTCAATTACAAGTGGATAATACCCTTGTTGTAGGAATGTTTTCCTCAGTGACAGTAGGTGTAGTTTTCTATCCTCAATGTCTGAACAGACACAAATGTACCTTAGAGCTTGACCGTAGATTATTGATTTTTTTGTGTGTTTTGGATGAAAGCTGTTCCATCTCAGGTATGCCGGACGTCCTGTGGGTTTATGGTAAATAGACGTTTGTACGGTATTGTCTTTGATGTATGTGGTCGTGTCTAGAAAATGGATTTGGGACTTTGAAAACTTGAAGGTGAGCTTGATGGTTGGATGCAACTTGTTGAAGTTTTTGTGGAAGGTAAGCAGATCTTCCTTTGAGCCTGTCCAGATTATTAGTAGGTCATCAATGTAGCAGAAGTATGCTAGAGGATTGATAGTTGAGGATGCCAAAAAGTCTTTAAAACAAGTTAGAACAAGTTGCACTTCTGTTATTATGTCAGCAGGTGGCGTAGTCAGACTAGAGAACCCGACTTGCTTTCATTTCTTCATTCATGCATAAATATCCCTGAACACTTAGGATATGTGCACACTTTGAATATTTTCATCAGATTTTTCTTAACCAAAAACTAGTGCGTGGGCAGAAGAAATATTGCATGAAATACACATTCATTTTTACCTGCGTTTTTTCTTGCGTTTTTTTCCCCATTTATTTGACTAGGTGAAAAATATTAAAAAATGATGAAAGAATTGACATGTTGCAGATTTCATAAAATATATTAATGGTCTGCCAGCCCAGCTAATCAGAATCCAAGGGTAAGAAAATTTGCACAGTTAGGCCGGCGTCACACACAACGACAAAAAATCGGTCCGTTTTAGACGGTCGATTGTCGGATCAAAATGCAAACATCACACATCCTTCTGCATCCGATTTTCCTTCAAAGATGTGATTTAATCGCATGTGTGTGTACCTTGTAACATCCGATTTTCATCCGACTTGCCAGAATTTCTCGCAGGCTTGCAAAACTGACATATAATGGATCCAAAAGAATAGTATTTCAATCACAAAAAAAAGAATAGATATATACACATAGAACACATATATATATATACATGTCATTGTGACATGTATATATATATATACATATATTTATAGTTCCTAGACTTCTACATACTGTAATAGCCGCTAATTCAATTGCCGGCTTTTGTGAAATCACAGAAGCCGACATGAAATGATACATTGTTTCCACACAGTTAACCATGTCATTTCCTGTATTTTGATATTTGTTTAGAACTTACAATTACATGAGTGTATTTGTGCAAAATTTCAGACATGTAGGGGTTAATTAAAGGTGTAAATTCGTTGAAAAAAAATGCGTGGGCTCCCGCTGTATTTTCTCCACCAGACAGACAAAGCAAGCGAGTGGGGCAGATAATAACAGCCTAGGGAGGGTACATTTTTTTGGTGCCCCCCCTGGCTACTAACATCTGCCCCCAGACACCCCAAA
Source organism: Oophaga sylvatica (assembly GCA_033576555.1). NCBI lineage: Eukaryota > Metazoa > Chordata > Amphibia > Anura > Dendrobatidae > Oophaga > Oophaga sylvatica. The sequence continues at coordinate 179,947,345 of JARQOD010000004.1, forward strand.
AGGGCAAATCTATAATTAGATTCGCCCTTTCTGGCACTTTGCCCGTCTATTCCCATAGCCCTGTAGCGGTGGCGAATGGGTTAATAATCTCACCTTAATGTCACCTTAGTATTGAAAGGTGACCTTAAGGCAGGTTAATAATTGAGAGCTGTCAATTAGACAACTATCAATTATTAATCCTATTGTATGATAGAAAAATCAAACACACACAGTTTAATAAAAAAGAAGTTTAATGAACTAATCACACAGTTTTTGACAATATTTTATTTTCCTGCTAAAACCATTTCCTGTAATAAAAATAAAATAAAAAAGCAAAATGATTCTTACCAATCCGATGTACAGTCAGGTCCCACGCTGTAATCCATCAGAAAGGGTTAACAGGTTACAGGTCGCAGAGAGCTAATAATGCTGTCTCAGACCTGTATTCCCCTGAATGAATCAGTTACTCTCCCAGTGAAAGGAGAGGAATAGATTCATGAATGGAGCTTAATTGATTTATTACAACTTTCACTTGAGTGACCTGACCTAAGGTGAAAGTGGATACAATCAATTAAGCTTCATTCATGAATCACATCCTCTCCTGTCGGCAGGAGATAAGCTCATTCATTCAGGAGCTATCAGATGAGCACGCAGGATTACTTGCGCAGCTTATCTGATTGCTAGTTAACCCTTTGTGAAGGATTACATCGTGGGACGTGACAGATTGCCAGATAGGTAAGAATAATGTTGTTTTATTATTTTATATTTATTTTAGAAGAACAAGGGCTTCGAACGGATTAAGACTTAAATAAAAGATGGTCAAAAATATGTGTTTTAATTTCATTAAAATTATTTATTCTTAAAGTGTGTGTGTGTTTTTTTATTTACTTCAATAGGATTAATAATTGATATTTGTCTAATTGACAGCTCTCAATTATTAACCTGCCTTAAGGTGACCTTTCAATACTAAGGTGACATTAAGGTGAGATTATTAACCCATTCGCCACCGCTACAGGGCAATGGGAATAGACGGGCAAAGTGCCAGAAAGGGCGAATCTAATTATAGATTTGCCCTTTCTGGGGTGTCTGGGGGCAGATCTTAGTAGCCAGGGGGGCACAAAAAAAAAGTACCCTCCCTAGGCTATTATTATCTGCCCCCACTCGCTTGCTTTGTCTGTCTGGTGGAGAAAATACAGCGGGAGCCCATGCATTTTTTTGTCAACGAATTTACACCTTTAATTAACCCCTACATGTCTGAAATTTAGCACAAATACACTCATGTAATTGTAAGTTCTAAACAAATATCAAAATACAGGAAATGACATGGTTAACTGTGTGGAAACAATGTATCATTTCATGTCGGCTTCTGTGATTTCACAAAAGCCGGCAATTGAATTAGCGGCTATTACAGTATGTAGAAGTCTAGGACTAAAAAATATAATATATATATATATATATAATATGTCACAATTACATATATATATATATATATGTATTCTATGTGTGTATATCTATTCTTTCTATTCTTTATTAAAGCTGTCAGTGTGATTTTACAGTATAGCCGGGGATGAATTGCCGGCTTTTCTAAAGGACACCGATGCGATTTAATCGCAAGTCACACGTGCGGTCCGTTTGTAATCAGATTTTTCATCGCTCCCATAGACTTGCATTGGCGATAGTCGACCCACAATCGGTGACAATCGCAGCATGCTGCGATTGCACTCGGACGTTTAAAACGGACCACAAAAAATCTGATACTGGGAGCTGCTCCATAGATTAACATAGGGCAGACTGCAATACGATTTTTCATCGCATTGCAGTCGTCCGATTCTGTCGCCAGTGTGACGCCGGCCTTACTGTCATCGGCTAGACACTACTGACCTAGACCAGGTCGCACAAAGTTATCTGCTCCTCTTTAATTGACATCTCTTAGTGTAAACACGCTAATACAGGAAAAGCTTCCAATCTCTGTTTGAGGTTGATGGTCAGCCTCACAGTCCTCTATGGGTATTGGCAGCATTTACAACAAAATACAGAAGTTCTTTTTTAAGGCCATCATTGGCCCCTCACATTTCCTACCTGTCCTTTATACCCCTATGACGCTAGTTGCTCTCTGCCTGCCTGACGTAAATGTTCCACCATCAACACCTTTAAAATATTTGAGAAAGACTAGTAGGATTAAGTTTTCCTTTTCTTGGAGCACACTGCTCCCTGCTTCTACTCCCGTAACAGAGCATCGTGCTTTGAACATTGATATTGGCTGACCATAGCAGAAACACTGTCCTGTGCTGTGGCAGAACCAGTAACCCTGTCAGCCTTACAGGGGTTGCCCACTAGAAGGACAACCCCTTCTTGATCTACAGCAAATGTTTGGTCCCGATAAAATAAAAAAGCTTAAAATCACCTCCTGTGCAGGTGAAATTACAGCGGTGTCGGCACTCGTGGCCCCAGAGCTCATATGCGGTTGGTATGACAGGTAAGCCCAACGCCCAATCCAGCACTGGTGTCACTGTCTCCGCCTTCATACAGTTAAGTAATTAATAGGAAGTGAAAGCTGCCGCTGCCATTCACTCCCTGTGAATTACTTAACCCTGTGAGTGCCGACACCTATGGAACTTCACCGGAACGGGAGGTGAGTATAGGTTTTTCAATTTTATCAGGGGACAAACATTTAGATCAAGAAGGTGTTGTGCTAGTAGTGGACAACCTCTTTAATTAAAGCAATGATTGCAAGTTGTTTAGCAAACAGTTTGTAAGCAAGTGCTCCTTGCCTAGGAAACCAGTCACCTCTGAGGTGACTGGTCAGCTAGACAGCATATTGTACACTACTGAATTAAAATCCCTCCATTTGTGAGAAAGAAGAGGACTTTTAATTAGAGGTAAATTGCAAAGCTTCTTGTTTTTACAAGGTCTTTTCAGATTTACCCATTTAAAAGATGACACAGTGTGGGACTGAGGCGCCAAGGTCCCACCAGTAAGGCCGATGTCCCACTTGCAATTGCAATGCGAGAAACTGCCGCGAGTATCTCGCCTCAATACCCGGCACTGCCTCTGGCGGGTCGGACTGGAGCGTTCAGCTGCATAGAAATACATGCAGCCCCACACTCCGGTCCCAAGTGCCGTTTATTGAGGCAAGAGACTCGCGCAAGTATCTCGCTTTACAGTTGCAAGTGGGACACCGGCCTAATACTGACTCTCGGGGGCCCACTATTCAGCTACATGTGAGTATTACTTTACTCTCAATGCAAAATGGTATTTTGCCTTTATATAAAGATGCACTGGGTACTTTGGTAAATGAATGATGAGATGTTGCCTTTGTCTGTACATAGTGAATCAAGTGTATTGTTCCAATTACTATTATTATTATTATACATTTATATAGCGCCATTTATTCCATGGCGCTTTACATATGAAAAGGGAAAATATAGACAGGTACAATAAACGCGTGCTAGACAAGGGACACACAAGTACAGAAGGAGAGAGGACCCTGCCCGTGAGGGCTCACAGTCTACAGGGATGGGTGAGGATACACTAGGAAAGGGTAGAGCTGGTCGTGCGGTGGTTCAGTAGACAGTTCGAGATATACATGCTGTTCCAGTAGTTTTGAGGCGTAGGGGAGAAGAGATATCGGGCGACAGCTAGACACAGAGGATGGGTCTACTACCTCATATAGGATGAAGAGGGCCCACTAGTGCAAAATGGCCCACCGGGAGATTCACCTTTTCTCTATGGGCCAGTCCAAACCTGGATAGAACCCATTTCACAGTATACATATTATTGCATTATGTATTTCTGCTTATTTTTCCAGCCCATTAATTCAGTACAAGAGCAGACAATGGTACAATATCACCAGAGGAGTAAAGCTCGCATTACCAATCCTCTGCTGCTCCTGTACCCACACTTTCATAGTGTTGTGTGTTTGTGGATTAGGGGGATATTTCAGTGAAGTGTCAGCATGGGAGCAGCAGATCTTAGGTAATTTGACTATTACTTTACTCCTTTATATATGAATATCAGCTCTTATCAGATATGAGCCTGGGAAATCTATATGAAGTTGTTTATGATCTATTACATATACAAGACTCAACTTGTCCAAGTTCCCAAGCACCAAAAGTAAAAAAAAATGTTCAATGTTACATAACAAGTTCTAGGAATGAGTCCAGAGGTTTAACTTATATGTGCGTTCAGTGCAAATGAGTAATACAGTATGCCGAAATATGGCTGCCTTCCAGATATTGGTCCTCATGTCATATGAGATAGAGTGATATCGTCCTGTTGGAAAGTAGGGTTATCATGTCCTTCTCTGGGGTGAGGTTTCCAGGCTAAATCTTCAATTTTGTCAGCCTATACAATAAGGAAACAAATATAGTTATGCATGATGACTACATATGACTACATTTAATTCAATTCAATGGTTTTAATGGATGAGTTAATCAGAAAATTTGCTTTACATGTTTTTGGTAGCAAATGTGGTTTTTGGAGCAACATTTGTAAAATATATGACAATAGAGGTTTAAATTGTAATTTGAAAAAGGCGTTTCTGGTTTCAGAAAATACCTTTCCCCAGGCCAAGTTTTCTTTAACACCTTAACAACCAGAGGTATTTTTGGTTTTGTATTTTCATTTTTTGCTCCTCTTCTTCCCAGAGCCATAACTTTTTTATTTTTTGGCCAAAATGGCCAACTGAGGGCTTGTTTTTTGTGGGACGAGTTGTACTTTTGAACAACACCATTGGTTTTAACATGTCGTGTACTCGAAAACTGGAAAAAAATTCCAAGTGCGGTAAAATAGCAAAAAAAGTGCAATCCCACACTTGTTTTTTGTTTTGCTTTTTTACTAGGTTCGCTAAATGCTAAAACTAACCTGCCATTATGATTCTCCAGGTCATTACGAGTTCATAGACACAAAAAATGTCTAGGTTCTTTTTTATTTAAACGGTGAAAAAAAATTTCAAACTTTGTTAAAAAAAAAAATTGTGCCATTTTCCGAGACTAGTAGTGTCTCAAGTTTTCGTGATCTCGGGAAGGGTGAGGGTTTACTTTTTGAGTGCCAAGCTGACGTTTTTAATGATACCATTTTGGTGCAGATACAATATTTTGATCGCCTGTTATTGCATTTTAATGCAATGTCGCGGTGACCAAAAAAAATTAATTCTGGTGTTTTTACTTTTTTCTTGGCGATTCTGAACGTGGCGATACCAAATATGTGTATGTTTAATTTTTTATTGTTTTTATATATATATATAGATATATATATATATTTTTTTTTTTACATATTTTTTAAAAACATTTTTTTTTTTCACTTTTGACATGCTTCAATAGTCTCCATGGGAGACTAGAACCTGCCGTAATCCGATTGGCTCTGCTACATACAGGCGATAATCAGATCACCTGTATGTAGCAAATTTGCTCACTTGCTATGAGCATCGACCACTGGGCAGCGTTCATAGCAATCCGGCACTGACAACCATAGAGATCTCCAGGAGACCTCTGGTTGTCATGCCAACTCATCGGTGACCTACGATCATGTGACGGGGGTCACTGATGGGCGGATTTCCGGCACGATTGCCAGAAGCGCATGTTAAATGTCGCTGTCAGCGTTTTACAGAGGCATTTAATGGGTTAATAGCCACAGGTGGATCGCAATTCCATCCGCGGCTGTTCCGGGCACATGTCAGCTGTTCAAAACAGCTGATATGTGCCAGGAAAGATGTGGGCTCACCGAAAGAGACCACATCCAAGGGAGGGAGTCCGACATCGGCCTAAATTTACGCCAAATGTCGGAAAGGGGTTAAAAACAAACTATTTTTACTCACTTTCCACAGGTCCAGCACTAAGTCTCTGCAGCTGTTTCTAATATCTGTCACTCTGTGCAGCACTGACATCATACAGCCAGTCAGTGAGTTCAGAGGCTCTGTTCAAGTAAAAGGCGTGAGCCACTCAGAGCCGCTCAATTCACTGATTGGCTGCAGCATCCATAAAATGTTGGAGGTGCAGCAGGTGAGTATGGTTTTTTTTGTGAGGTCACCCTAGATCCATTTTTAATCACTTATCGATGTAGGACATAATAATACAATCAATATCATATTCATATCTATGAAGTGACCCAACTTACCCGGCATTAACACCTCTGGCATTTGCCCATAACAGCAGTGACTAGAGCTTGCCCAGATTGCTGCTGTTTAACCATTTAAATGTCATTCAATAACTAACATTCAAATGGTGTGATTGCTAATATCGTCTATGCCAGATCCCAGTAGCCTCCCTGTGATGTGATTGCAGGGCAGGGCACCGTTGTATTGTCATGGTAGCTAAGGACCTCCTGAAGGGCCCTAGAAACACTGTCATCTTAGTATTCTCATGAAGCCCACAGTTTTGGGCTTAGCTTAACAGAAGAGCATAATTTTCTTGATATACTGTAATACCTTAGTATTACTGTATAGAGACAAAGCGATAGTACATTCAAGTCCCCTTAAGGGGCTAAAAAGGAAAGTCAAAAATAAAAAGTTTTTAAATGCCACACAAAGCAATTTTTTTTGCAATTAAAAGTATTTTTTGTCACTTAAAATTTAAAAAAAGAAACAAGTTTGGTGTAACTGTAATCAAACTGACATGGAAAACCATATTACCAAGTTATTTTGACCTTATAATGAGAATAGTAAGAACAGGACCCAAAAAACAATGGCAGAACTGTGTTTTTTTTCACCATTTAACTGCTCTTAGAATTTTTTTCCATATTTCAGTAGATTATATGGTAAAATCAAAGGTGTCATTGAAAACTACAACTTGTCCTGCAAAATCAAGCCCTCAATATGGCTATCAATGGGAAAATAAAAAAGTTATGGCTTTTGGAAGAAAGGAGAGTTGAAAAAAATATGGTTCTTGGAAGAAAAGAGCAAAAATTAAAATTGGCATCTTCTGGAAGATGTTAAAGTAATAAAGAAAAGTGGTCAACCCCTTTAAGCCCAGTGTCACACTTGCATGTGTGATGTGAGAAACTCGCATGAGTCTCTCGCATCAACACCTGGCACTGCCGCTGGCACTCTGGACCGAAGTGCGCGGCTGCATAGAAATACATGTAGCCGCACACTCCGGTCCGAGCATCGGTGGCAGTGCCAGGTGTTGATGCGAGAGACTTGTGCGAGTTTCTCACATCACACATGCAAGTGTGACACCAGCCTAAGAGGAAATATATCCATGGACAAATGTATTACACTCAAGAAATGTCTTTTAAATCAGTCTAAAGTTTTATTTGTGCCCCAAATTGCCAATTAATTCCATCCACTAAGGGCTCATTCAGACGTCAGTGATTTTTTTCTTTGGAAAGGTGCACACGTTGAGTGTTCAGTATTTTACATCAGTATTTGTAAGCCAAAACCAGGAGCGGGTGATAAATACAGAAGTGGTGGCGTGTTTCTATTATACTTTTCTGTTGTGAATGGGCTTGAGATGAGTTCTGAGCAGAGGCTCCCTCTGGTGGTTACAAGCGGTACTGGTCTGTTCAGTGAAGATTGTGAGGACTGGGAATCAGGTGTTACTGACTGGTCTTATATAAGGGAGTCACCTTCCCATCAGGGTTGCCGGTGATCAATTGTTCTGGTCTGAATCCTTGATTCCAGTTTCCCTTGTAGCCTGCTGTGTCGTGTCTGCATCTCCTTCTAACAGATAAGACATTTTCTTCTTTTTGTTTCTGTGCTTGATTTTTGCATTTTGTCCTGCACTTCTGTGGGGGCCTTCTGGGTCCCCTCAGGGGGCTTTTGCCCTCTCAGTTTAGTTCAGCCACTGATGTTTGTACTTTTGCTTTTTCCAGTTTTTTCAGTGGCTGCTGTTTTGATTTTGTTACACCAGAGAACTAATTTAGGTGGAAGAGGTCGTGTGATCTCAGGTGTTTTTGAAATTAGTAGAGTTGGTGCTTTCAGGGTTTTCTGGGATTGCAGTAAGTACCCTTCCTATCCTTTTCTATTTAGTTAGTTTGGGCCCCAATGTTTGCTCATACTATTTTCTGTCTGTGTCAGTATTTCGTCTTGTCTAACCGCCATTACATGTTTGGGGGCTTGCTATTATCTTTGGGGTTCTGCTCCGGGGCAGATAGATTTCCTATTTCTATCTTTAGGTGTAGTTAGTTTCTCAGGCTGTGACGAGGCGTCTAGGACCAACGTAGGAACGCTCCACGGCTGCCTCTAGTTGTGGTGGTTAGTCAGGGTACTGCAATCTCATAGATTCCAACTGCTCTGGTGTATTGCCTTTTTGCCTGCACTCCTCAGCTACCGAATCATAACACTTTTCCTCAGTCTGTTCCACTCCTGGTTTTAGCTTACAAATACTGAGGTAAAATACTGACCAAATACTGATAGTGTGAACGTGGTCTTAAGAGAAATTTGGTTCAAGTTTCATCTGTGTTTTTGATCAGAGTTTCATCAGAGTTGTGTCAGAGCATCAGTTTTTACCATCAGAGTTTGGTCAGAGCTTCATCAGTTTTTTGGGGGTAAAAATGAAAAAGATCAAGGCGGTTTCTCAAATTTCTCCAAGCTAGTAGTCTGAAAAACGTACTGCATACGAATGGCATTCAAGTGATGTCTGATGAAACACTCCGATCGCCTTTGGACAAGTCTCTTTTCTCACTCGGTCCAAGGGAAAAATCAGACATGTGAACTACTCCATAGATTGTTGTAGATACGATTGTTATCCGTGAAAAACACAGTAAACACTCATGCGAAAAAACACTGACATCTGAATGAGCGCTTATCCTGAGTATTGTTTAACATTCAGAGATAATAGTTAGCTACTTGAAAAAATACTTACAACATTTACTGTAATAATGAAACATACTCTATGTACCCCAAAATCAAATTTTATTTAATGTTTCAATGAACTGAACATGCAGAGGAAGCAAGGGCTGCAGTTGATCCCGGATTTCCTCTTCATGTTCAGTTTGTCTGAAGGCGGAGACAGTAACTCCAGCGCTGATTGGGTGCCAGGGTCACATGTCACAACACCTACATCACAGCCCCTGGTAGAGCGAGAGCTGACACCACGGGAACGACACCGGCACGGGAGGTGAGTATAGGCTTTAATATTTTATTAGGGTCGAACATTTAGTTATGAAGGGGTTGTCCTAGTAATGGACAAGCTCTTTAAGTATCATATAGAGATTGTTTAAACTAAGGATTGAATTGGCGTATTAGAATGTCACTTCTTATTCCATGAAATGGAGACGATTCATTAACATATTTATTGATGTGAATTGAAAGTTGATGTCACTTTAAAACATTTACTGAAGATCTGTTTTCAAGTCTTTTGGGGACTGTATACTCAATTATTACAGCAAGTATTAATTATGTATCTATTGTACATAAAGTCTGTAAAATGTGTGAATTTCTACTTACCCTCTCAGTCTTGCATAACATGCCAAGTACACTATCTTGTCTTCCATAGAGATAGTCACGGTTTATATTCTGTTTCCACCCCCCTATAACATATATGCAGAGATTTTAGGCCGGTGGGCCACAATATTGTATTGTACATTCAAAGTTATAGCAACAAAAGGTCTATTCATCATAAGCCTGTGGTGTTAAACATTATTTAAGATCTGTCTCTGCATTTTAAGTTATACTACTTACCCCTTTGAATCATATGTAACATGATCACTTGTGTCATCGTTTTGTCCCTTATCCTCAATGTGGGTAAAATTTTTGTGCAAGACGTTGATACTAAGGGCCTGATATGAACTTGTCAGGATCGCTGGTGTGTCGCTACATGATCGCTGCTGAGCTGCCAAACAGGCAGCTCTCAGCAGCGATCAGGACAGCGACTATGCGGGTAACAAGCGATGCACGTCGCTTAGTTACCCACAGTGTACGTTAGATACCAGCGCTCTGGTGCAGGGAGCTGGTAACCAAGGTACACATCGGGTTTCTAGGCACCGAGCTGCGCTTAGAAACCCGCTGTGTACCTTGGTTACCAGCCCCCTGCACCAGCGCGCTGGTACCTAATGTACACATTGTGTTTCTAGGCGCCGCTCGGTGCCTAGAAACCCGATGTGTACCTTGGTTACCAGCTAATCGCTGTCTCCCACCTGCCACACGCAGCGATGCGTGCTGGCCAGCGGGAGACCAATGATCAAAAAAATGTCCAGGACATTCAGCGACGATCAGTGACACCCAGCAGGGGGGCTGATCGTCGCTGAATGTCACACACAGCGATATCGCTGGTGAGCTCGCTGCTGCGTCACAAAACTAGTGACTCAGCAGCGATCTCGCTAGCGATCTCGCTATGTGAGACGGGGGCTTTAGTACTGAGAGTCTGGGCAAAAAGTTAAGAAAATTTGGTCAGAACTTTGTGATGTCAACTAATTATAATAAAATGCTTACCAAACAAATATTTATTGATAATGGACTTGTTGACACATTGCGACAGCCTGCTCTAATTAATCAGATTTCCTGCTAATTCCTTGCTTTCCTATATTACTTATTCCCAAAGTAGGAGGAATTATGTCATTTTGGAGAGTCCTCTCTTTTTATTAAGCAATTCAGAGAGTGTAATTGGTGCCAATTAGAATAAAAAAGACTAAAATATGAGTAAATATAAGACAATCCCTTAATAATCATCCCACTAGTCATGTTATCATGCCCCTGTGGGTGTCAGTTACATGGTTTGCAAGAGTGGCGTCACTGCTGGTTCTGTGCACATCTCTGCCTTCTGACAATGCGGTGCAAGCCATATATATGCTCATTGGCTTTATTGGTGCCCTATGCATGCCCAAGTAGGTAGTGGTGACAGCCATTGCCTCCAGCCCTGTAAATATTGTAGCTGCCTTTGTCCTATGTCACCGCTGCCTCCCTGGGAATGCACAGTGCTCCAATGAAGCCAGGGTGTGTTAGGCAGACACACAGGGGGTGATAACTTAGTGTGATGATTAGTCTAGGGAAAACACGTCCACAACTAGCCACAAACTAATGAGCATATTGGCAACAAAGTTAGAAAATTAATATCTGTCATATGAAGAAATCAATAAGGAAAAAAATAGTGTAAGTGTAAGGCCGGGATCACACATGCGACGAAGTCGTCCGACACTCGCATGTGAAATCCCAGGCCTTCACAGAACAGCTGTAGTTATACTGAGAATAAATAACACAGATGGCGTATGTGACATCTGGAGGCAATTGGTCACTCAGGATTTTATTTATGAGTAAAAACAATCTATCATTTCCTTTACACTTCTCAAATACTTGCTACTTTGTGTTGGTAAATCACATAAAATGCCAATAAAATACATTTAAGCTTGTGGGTGTAATGTGAAAAAAAATGTGGAAAAGTTTTTCAAGGCACTGTATATTTAATTGGAATGAAAGTGGCATTACTCATTATAAAAATATTTTTACTTTCATTAACAGGTGGGCATTAATAGCAATGTATTAGTGTCATAATATTGATATCGGGAATTGTGCACTATACTATAATATACAGTACAGACCAAAAGTTTGGACACACCTTCTCATTCAAAGATTTTTCTGTATTTTCATGGCTATGAAAATTGTAGAATCACACTGAAGGCATCAAAACTATGAATTAACACATGTGGAATTATACATTACACTTTACAAAAAAATGTGAAACAACTGAAAATATGTCTTATATTCTAGGTTCTTCAAAGTAGCTACCTTTTGCTTTGATTACTGCTTTGCATGCATAAAAGGTAAACGGATGGACTTTACATGCCTGGTTCCACCGTGAAGCATGGAGGAGGTGGTGTGATGATGTGGGAGTGCTTTGCTGGTGACACTGTTGGGGATTATTCAAAATTGAAGTGGTGAGCGGTCCAGCTCACCCCAAACCATCTCGATTGGGTTCAGGTCTGGTGACTGTGGAGACCAGGTCATCTGGCATAGCACCCCAACACTCTCCATCTTGGTCAAATAGCCCTTACACAGCCTGGAGGTGTGTTTGGGGTCATTGCCCTGTTGAAAAATAAATGATGGTCCAACTAAACGCAAACCGGATGGAATAGCATGCTGCTGCAAGATGCTGTGGTAGCCATGCTGGTTCAGTATGCCTTCAATTTTGAATAAATCCCCAACAGTGTCACCAGAAAAGCACCCCCACACATCACACCACCTCCTCCATGCTTCACTGTGGGAACCAGGCATGTAGAGTCCATCCGTTCACCTTTTCTGCGTGCAAAGCAGTAATCAAAGCAAAAGGTGGCTACTTTGAAGAACCTAGAATATAAGACATATTTTCAGTTGTTTCACACTTTTTTGTAAAGTGTAATGTATAATTCCACATGTGTATTATAGTATTGATGCATTCAGTGTGATTCTACAATTTTCACAGTCATGAAAATACAGAAAAATCGTTGAATGAAAAGGTATGTCCAAACTTTTGGTCTGTACTGTACATCTTGGAAAAATGATAATTTCAACATTTTGGAAGGGTTTAAATATGTTCTTGTGCTGAGATAATCTTATAAGTATGCTCCTGCTGTGTACTGTGTAATGGCTGTGTCTTACCATACAAGGACATGGTTTGATCATACCACAGCTCTTGGGCAGGTAAGGAAATTAAAGAGTATACACACAGGTCAGCAGGGATAGCACCTAATTCTTTCAATCCACAAAAAAAGCAAGTCCCCACTCAGGTCTATCATCCGTTAATGGAAATACAGGGAATTCCATGTTACTGGTAGCACAAAGGCTCTGAAAAAGCCAAATGGCTCATCACCCCTCAAAAGAAATGGTCACATGTCTCCAGAAGCATGAGTTGGGTATAATGTACTGGTCACTATAAGGTACTGGTCACCACAACATATTGGTCACGGCAGTGCTGCTTGCTTCTGGAAGAAACCCATGGAGTCATAATCGTCACAACACCTGTAGGTAAATTCCAAAAGGGTTATCATTTCCAAAATGGGGTCACTTGATGGAGGTATTGTGCTCTTCTAGCACTAAGGTGTTCTGTATCTGCTGTCTATTCTAGGAAAATCTGCGCTTCAGGAGGCAAATAGCGCTCCGTCCCTCCCGAGTCTTTCCGTATGACTAAGCAGTACTGTACAGCCTCACATGGGGTATTGACACATTCATTAGAAATTGTCGGACAAATTATGGTGCCATTTTTACCCACTTCTTGTGTGAAAATGTAATATCTGGAGCTAAAACAAAATTTTGGTTGTAAAAATGTAATTATTTTTTTCTTCACTGCCCAATGGTATAGAATTATGTGTCACACCCTTGTTGTCAATATGATCACTGTGTGTAGCCCAGCTGCGCTTGGAGCCACATGTACCCAGGATGATGCACAGAAGGTAAACCTACACTCGCACCTGATATTCATTCACACCTTCACTTTTCCCTGGAGCCACCAGAGGGAGCCCTTGAAGAGTATGCATATATATAAGGGTAGTGGAGGACAGCAGTTAGTTGTTGGTTTTACCTCAGACGAGCTGGGAGGGAGAGTTACCTCAGAACGTGACAGACTGTTAAGGGTATGCCACACTAAACAATATCGCTAACGGGATCGCTAAAAAAGTCACTATTTAGCGATCCCGTTAGCGATGTTGTTCAGTGCGGCAGCTTCCAGCGACGAGCTTCCTGCTGTGATCTCGCTCGTCGCTGGAATCGTTCCGGACCCTATTTTCTCGTCGGCGCTCCCGCTGGGTAAGTATCTAATCGCTGTGTGGCACCTTTTCTTAGCGATTTAGCGGTACTTTTGTACCGCTAAAGTCGTTAAGAAGATCGCTAACGGCGATAGCGTCGTTAACTATATCGCTAAATGTGGCCGCATTTAGCGATATAGAAACAATCCCGCTAGCGATCTCATTAGTATGCAACGCTAACGAGATCGCTAGCGGGATAGCTTAGTGTGGCAGTACCTTTAGTTCCCTTGGAGCGTGGAAAGATAGCTCTTGAAGTGTGCATAGATCAGTCTGATGGAAGGTCCTGATAGCTGCTTCAGACAGAGCTTTAGAAGGAAAGAAGGAAAGGGAACAGCAGTGACAGAAAGACTGAAGACTACAGCTGGAACTTAGTTTATTGTGTGGAGGCCAGCAATAGTGGAGAAAGATAGCCACTTCAGCCTGGTCAGAACTGAGTCAACTGAGGTAGTTTCAGTGAGCAAGCGTGCCGACGCTTTGAGAACGGTGAAGAGAAGGAAGAATCAGCTATCTACTGCTAGTGTGCTTATGTTAAGGGTCGGAGTAGGACGAAAGGCGAGTGGAAAAAGGAAAGAGTAACAGAGGTTGAAACAGCATTGATAGCTTACCTCTACTCTGCACTACCGGACACCGGGTCCGAGCTTGCTAGCATCTACACGACTAGTAGGAGACACCGGAGACCCTGTGGGACTTCAAGTCGCAGGGGCCCACAAGTGCTGATACGTAACCGGGGTCAGGAAGAACAGGAGTCTGGTCGGCCAACCATTAGAGACTAAGTTCTATCCAAGAGAAGGCTCCACCACAAAGTCAGCCGGGCGTATATGAAGAAGACAGAGTTAGACTTCGCTTTATACAGGTCAGAAACTCACACATATAGGAGTACGGAGGCCCTACACCTACTCAGTGGGATTACTGGACGTGCATCCTCCACCCTGCCAGCTTCCCGGGACGTGCCTGCAACTACCATCAGTAAAGGTACAGAAAGAGACTTTCGTGTGTGGTGTCTGCCTTATTGCTCCTGCACCCCTACACCGCCATATACCCTGAGGGATCAGTCTTGCCTGTGGAAGACTTAACACCTTGCTGCCCAGTAACAACCCCTCAGAGGATCTACCCTGCAGCGCTGGTCACCCTGACCAGGTACCACAGGTGGCGTCATGAACAAACTGTACATACTTTAATCCCCTGTAAATATCCCACATTTTATGGTGATCGCCCAGGGCAACAGACCGAGCTGTGCTACCCGTGACATCCCCCATAGAAGTGAACGGGCTCGGTGCCGAGTACCCCACAAGCCCTGTCTGTGCGACTCATCTAATTTGGCATCACAAACAGGATCCGAAGCTCCTATATGCGAGTCCTGTGTGCCTGAATTGGACTGTTTTTGTGCAAAAGACTGTATTGCTGTTTTTGTGATTTTTGGCGCCATTTGCCACCCTTTTGCCACCATGATCGCGCCCTGAGGCGCTGGTGAAGAAGGAGGGCGTGTATTCATGGGCGTACCCCCCCTGTGGCGCGAAAGTTATGGCCGTCCTATCCAAGTGCTTCTACAATGTCAGATCATGCCTCACAGCAAAGGAGATCCGCCTCCTCTTCATCCTCAGTGCAAAGAAGAGAACGCGAAGGCCCCGCCTCCATACCAAAGAGCGGGCCCTTCCTGATGAAGGGATCCAATGTGACCTGGAGAAGCTGACCGTCCCCATTGAAGAAGAAGTGGATGCTGCCCTGCTGTATCTGGCCCAGCACTGTGCTGAAGTGGAGGAAATGGAGCGAAGCTGGAGGTCTCTGAAGCTGCCGCTGCAGCAGAGCCGACCGCTCCCTACACCGCCCGCGCGTCTGCCACCGGCACCATCTGAAGCAGAGTCTGAGATCTGGCCGGAGGCTGATCCTGGAAGAGCTGTACCTGACCCCGCCGAGGACGCGGCGAGAGAAGAGGAGGATCCCGACATCGAAGCTGGCACCACAGCGGAGGCACCCGGCTCCATGGAGGAGCCCACAGAGGAACGTCTTCTCACGCCGCCTGCACAAGATCCGTGCCTGCCACCAGCATCGCCGGAGGAAGACAGGCCCTGCGGCCTGGAGAACCGGGACGAGCTGGCTCCTCAACCAGGATCCGAGCAGGCTCCCGTACCTGTATGTGCTGAGCGCCGCCTGTCCCAGCAGCGTCGCCAGGAGCAGCGGATGCGGCAGATGAGAGGTACTGTGCAGGGGCTGCGGCGGCCGGGGGCTGGACATGATCCGGTAGTGGAGTCGATGATCCTGGTGCTAGGCACTGGGCCCGTGAATAGGAACGGTCCTGTGCTGGCGCCGCCACCAGGTGTCGCGCAAGCTAAGTAAATGTCTAACCTGGACAAGGTTTCAGTACTGTATATAGTTGATGAAGTATTGCTGCACCTGGACAGGTACCTGCTGTATTTGAATGTTTGCATAGTTATGATGCATAGTATACCCCCGGTTGGGTAATGAGTAGTAATGTAATTCATGATAGAAATGTGATTTTGCTATGATTTTCTTTTGATATGGACTGGTGCTGAGGACTCTTGCAGCACAAAGACTCTCTTTGTAAATAGTTGGCGTAAACCACTACCTCAGAAGAAAAACCCGTGTGGTGTGGCCTAGAGTGAGGTCTGCAGAAGGGAAGTCCTGCAGCCCACCCAGGACCACCGTGGGAGGTTTTGCACGGGTCCTCCACAAGAATCTTGTATATTGGCACTTTAAAGTATTTTCTACTTTGCTATTTGTATTTATTGTAACGTTTGAAGTGTCCTCACCTCCCGCAAGGGACGAGTTATGTTAATGTTATATAAAAATTTATTTCTTTTCAGCCCGGGAGTGCTGATGATAACTAGGGGGGATTTGTAGCCCAGCTGTGCTTGGAGCCACATGTACCCAGGAGGATGCACAGAAGGTAAACCTACACTCACACCTGATATTCATTCACACCTTCACTTTTCCCTGGAGCCACCAGAGGGAGCCCTTGAAGAGTATGCACATATATAAGGGTAGTGGAGGACAGCAGTTAGTTGTTGGCTTTACCTCAGACGAGCTGGGAGCGAGAGTTACCTCAGAACGTAACAGACTGTTAGTTCCCTTGGAGCGTGGAAAGATAGCTCTTGAAGTGTGCATAGATCAGTCTGACGGAAGGTCCTGATAGCTGCTTCAGACAGAGCTTTAGAAGGAAAGAAGGAAAGGGAACAGCAGTGACAGAAAGACTGAAGACTACAGCTGGAACTTAGTTTATTGTGTGGAGGCCAGCAATAGTGGAGAAAGATAGCCACTTCAGCCTGGTCAGAACTGAGTCAACTGAGGTAGTTTCAGTGAGCAAGCGTGCCGACGCTTTGAGAGCGGTGAAGAGAAGGAAGAATCAGCTATCTACTGCTAGTGTGCTTATGTTAAGGGTCGGAGTAGGACGAAAGGCGAGTGGAAAAAGGAAAGAGAGTAACGGAGGTTGAAACAGCATTGATAGCTTACCTCTACTCTGCACTACCAGACACCGGGTCCGAGCTTGCTAGCATCTACACGACTAGTAGGAGACACCGGAGACCCTGTGGGACTTCAAGTCGCAGGGGCCCACAAGTGCTGATACGTAACCGGGGTCAGGAAGAACAGGAGTCTGGTCGGCCAACCATTAGAGACTAAGTTCTATCCAAGAGAAGGCTCCACCACAAAGTCAGCCGGGCTATATGAAGAAGACAGAGTTAGACTTCGCTTTATACAGGTCAGAAACTCACACATATAGGAGTACGGAGGCCCTACACCTACTCAGTGGGATTACTGGACGTGCATCCTCCACCCTGCCAGCTTCCCGGGACGTGCCTGCAACTACCATCAGTAAAGGTACAGAAAGAGACTTTCGTGTGTGTGTCTGCCTTATTGCTCCTGCACCCCTACACCGCCATATACCCTGAGGGATCAGTCTTGCCTGTGGAAGACTTAACACCTTGCTGCCCAGTAACAACCCCTCAGAGGATCTACCCTGCAGCGCTGGTCACCCTGACCAGGTACCACAGGTGGCGTCACGAACAAACTGTACATACTTTAATCCCCTGTAAATATCCCGCATTTTATGGTGATCGCCCAGGGCAACGGACCGAGCTGTGCTACCCGTGACATCCCCCATAGACGTGAACGGGCTCGGTGCCGAGTACCCCACAAGCCCTGGCTGTGCGACTCAACTGCACCCCTAGATAAAGTCGTTTAGATGTGTAGTTTGTAACATTGGGTTACTTATGGGGATTTCTGCTGTTCTGGCAACTCAGGGGCTCTCCCAGGGGGTCATGGCACCCGCAAACCATAAAAGTAAAATCTGCACTATAGTATGGCACTATTTCCCTTCTGAGCTTTGCACTGTGCCTGAAAAATAGTTCCTGATTACATGTAGGGTATTGGCGCACTGAAGAAAAAATGGACCTCAGTTTGTTGTAAAAAATTTCCTATTAGCCCTTATAAAAATTAAAAACTTGGGGCTAAAACATCATTTTAGTGGTAAAAATGCAATTTAATCTTTCTTCACTGCTCAATGGTATAAAATTCTGAGAAGCACATGCGGTGTCAATATGATCACTGCACCCCTAGATGAATTCATTGGGGGTATAGTTTGTAAAATGAGTTCACATATGGGGGGGTTTCTGCTGTTCTGGCACCTCAGAATCTCTGCCAATGTGACATGACACCCTCAAACCATTCCAGCAAAATCTGACTCCAATATGGCACTTCTTGCATTCTGAACTTTGCACTGTGCTTCAAAAGTAGTACCCCCCCACATATGGGGTATTTGCGTTTTCAGTAAAAATTGCACAACAAATTGTATGGTGCAATTTCTCCTGCTACCCTTATGTAAATGCAAAATTTGGGGCTAAAAAACATTTTTGTGGGGAAAATTTGATTTTTTTCATTTTCACAGCTCAGCGCTACAAACTATACATCACCATACATCTAGATAAGGGATCTAATTTCCAAAATGGTGTCACTTGTGGAGGATTTTCACTGTTTAGGCACATCAGTGGCTCTCCAATTGCGACATGACGTCTGCCGATTGTTCCAGCAAATTTAGCATTCAAAAAGTCAAATGGTGCTCCTTCCCTACCAAGCTCTGCTGTGCTCTTAAACAGTGGTTTTGCCCCACATATGGGGTATTGGCATGCTCAGAAGAAATCTCACAACAAATTTTGGAGTCCATTTTTTCCTGTTACGCTTGTGAAAATAAAAATATTTGGGTGTAAAGTAAATTTTTTGTGAAAAAAAGTTAAATGTTCATTTTTTTACACATTCCAAAAATTCCTGTGAAGCATCTGAAGGGTTAATAAACTTATTAGTGTGGTTTTGAGCACCTTGAGGGGTGCAGTTATTTTAGAATGGTATCATTTTTGGGTATTTTCTATCATATAAACCCATTAAAGTCACTTCAAATGTGAGGTGGTCCTTAAAAAATGATTGTGTTGAAAAAAATGAGAAATCACTGGTCAACTTTTATCTCTTATAACTTCATAACCAAAAAAATTTTGTTTCAAAAATTGTGCTGAAGTAATGTAGACAAGTGGGAAATGTTATTTATTACGTATTTTGTGTGACATATCTTTCTGATTTAAGAGCATAAGAATTTCAAGTTTCCTAATTTCTAAATTTTTCCCATACTTCCATTTTTTTCACAAATAAACACAAGTCATGTAGAAGAAATTTTACCGCTATCATGAAGTACAATATGTTGCAAAAAACATTCCCAGAATCAGTGGGATCTGTTGAAGCGTTCCAGATTTATTACCTCATAAAGTGACAGTGGTCAGAATTGTAAAAATTGACCTGGTCATTAACGTGCAAACCACCTTGGAGTGTAAAGGGGTTAATTTGTACTGTAAGTGCACTTTTAGCTATCATATGTGTACATGAGCAGCATCAATATTTCTGGCCATTAAATGACTTGTGTCCAGCCTTCTTTAGCAGTTTTCCCCCTGCACTAGAAGCCAGCTTCAAACCCCTTCTCCATAGAGTTTTATACAGCAGGTATAATTTGATCCATCACTGCAGACAGATTTGTAGACAGATTTATCAGATTTTGAGAGTGAATGATAATAAGAATTATTACAGTTCTTGTCTTTACATATAAATGTTGATTTATGGAAAAAATTAAAATGTGAAGGGACAGCCACAAAAAGTTTTAGCAAATCTGCTGTGTGAACAAACCTTTAAAAAAATAAGATAAAACAGAAAGTTTGATCTGGAGAGAAGTGCCTACAGAAATATCTGTCTGCCACTTACCGTATCTCTTGTTAGCCCTTTGAAAATTGTATATTTGGGGTGTTGAGGATAATCAAATACTTGACATTTATAGTATCCATGTAGCCAGCTTTAACTTGTTGCAGGATCACATATTTGTTTTTTTTTTATCCAGCATCGTAATTTTACCAAAACTATCAATTTAATACATACCTGACAAAAGACTAACAATTATGCCAACAGCTACAACCACAAGTGTCCCCAAAATGCTGAAGTATAGGTACGATAATGAATACCAATAGTCAGCAAGCACTGGCCTAAAAAGAAAAAGAAAGGGACTGAGGAAATTGGCATTATAGACGGTATAATCATTTTCAGTGGTGGTCGTATCACTGATAAAATTATTCTGATTGGTTAGAAGCAAAGTCATCAATAATTATAAAAATCACAGCAAATTCAAGACTATGAGTTCTATATCTGTCTCACCTCTCACTGACTTGATCTTGTGCTGCTGAGACAACCATTGTTACTGTCATTTCCGTAACTGTCGTGATGTTCAAGGTATCAGTGAAATTACAAGAGGCAGTGGACAATGGTAGAGGTCTACTTCTTTCAGGCAGTGGAGGGTAGATCTGAGCCCCTATTCCAGCCCATAAAGTCATAGCAAACCCAAAAAGCAGCCCCACAATGGCTCCCTGTACATAAAAATTTTGTATTAAATTAGTGTGACAGGTCAATGTGAATAATAAGCGTTCTTCTCACCTTCTCTTAGCTACTGGAGAAATAAAGCAGATCTATAAAACTTGAGTCGAATAACATTTGCTACTCTTGAAAATTTAGAAAACAGAATTTTCTTTAAAGAATACTTACCAATGGATTGCAGAAAGGTATAAACATTCCTAAGCAAAATAATCCAAGAAGGGGGCCTCCAACCATAGAAAATATAGACAATGCCGCCTGTTACAAAGAGAGCACACTATTATTCTAATTACACAGATTATTTATTACCATAATATTACCTTGCTGTGGTTTTAAGATCAGCTTATCCTGATCACTGAATGGATTTCAACATTTCAATTTTATGTAATAAACTAATCAACACTACCTTCATGACGACATCAGCCGAGATACGGTCAGTCCTAATAACAGGATTGTAGTGTTTGGCTGATAGTGCTCAAGTATTAAAGAATAGTGAACAAGCACAATGTTTAAAGCAAACAGATATGGCAGTCAGCAGATGGATCTTTAAGGAGTAAAATCACTTTATTCTGTGCATGTACAAGAACAGGTAAAAGGAAATATGGAACAGATAGCCTATGGCTGTTTCACGCTATCAGCGCTTTCTCAAGGCATGACTGTGTGAGGACTGTCTTACCCTGTCCCTACCCTGAAGACAACCGCTGTGTGCATTAGTGTAATGTGAACAGCTTAATGTGTATGTGTATAATCCCTATGTAATATGTTATGGTTGTAACGCTGGTATTGTCTGTACTTTGTTTTCCAGCGTTACTCTGCATGTCTTTGCTTTAACCCTTTTGCTCCTTTCCCCCTAACCAGCTGGGATACTGTTGTCTGTTACCTGTATGGATGCTGCTCAGTTCCCAGCTCTGCTGCGTAGCCGTACTTGCGTGAGTGTCTCCGTTGCGCTGCATGACCACCCGCATATGCGGTCCCTGGCCTGCTGTAGAAGCTACCCGTAGGTTGCAAGGTCCTCTGCAGTGGTGCATGACTTACTACGTGTGTTTAGGCTGTCTGGCTCTGCATAGGGGGTGCGGCCCACACTTGTCCTGCTTTTATGAGGAATGGGTGTGCACTAGAATTGCTGCTCCAGCCTATCGCTGTGAGGCAGCTCATATATATTAAGTTCCACTGCCCTGTGGGGCATTGCCAGAGCTTTGCATTGAGTTCCTGAACCTAGCCATGTGTGTTTGTGTGTTCAGCTCCTGCTCTGAGTGTGATCAGTTCTGGAGAGCTGATTCCCTTTGTCCTGTCTTGTGTTTCTGCCTGTTCTGGGGGCTGAGTACCCAGATCGCCCTTCCTGGAGGCTGCATATCCAGGCCTGTTCCTGTTGTGTTTTGTTTCCTGAATCCCTGATCCTGGATCGGATCCTGTACCTGACTGTCTGAACTGTGCCCTCTGTGTTATGTTCATGAAGTCCTTCTGTGTCCTGAACCCTGTGCCAGTGACTGTGATTCTTTGCTATATAACCTGAATTCATCTTGGAAGGAGGAGTCCGGTGTGTGTGCTGAGTTTCTATTACTCTGTGCTCAGCTTCGGTGCAATCCCCGGCCGGCTCCCGTTGAGCCTGGCGGGGCTTGCACCAGACCGCTGGGGTTCCTTTTTAGATCGCTGCCAGATGTCCGGAGTCCGAGAATCGTGACCTCTTGCCCAGAGCCTGATCACCACGGCCTGATGTCCAATGTCCGATGACCACTTCCAGATGTCCGGATCCTATCCTTCCTGCCTGATGTCTGGAGCCTGCTGATCGTTGCCAGATGTCTGGAGCCTGCCGATCGTTGCCAGATGTCCGGAGTCCGATGCCAGTGTTCTGATGTTCCTGAGATCCAGTCCGTGTTCCTGAGTCCGTGTTCCTGAGTCCGTGTTCCTGAGTCCGTGTTCCTGATGTCCCGATGTCTTGCTGGTTCCCCGTGGTCTACCCTGTGATGACGTCTGTCCTGGGTCAGTGTCTGATGTTCTCCTGCTGAGCCTGTGCTACGCCTGAGGCCTGAGAGAGAGGCCATCCTAGTATGCCCGTGCTAGATGATCCTGGACTGCATCAACCCGTGATGACCCCGCCATCGTCTGACGTTCATCCTGGGCCGGTGTCTGATATTCTCCTGCTGAGCCTGTGCTACGCCTGAGGCCTGAGAGAGAGGCCGTCCTAGTATGCCCATGCCAGATGATCCTGGACTGCCTCTACCCGTGATGACCCCGCCACCGTCTGAAGTCTGTCTGAGGTCGGTGTCTGATGTTCTCCTGCTGAGCCTGTGCTACGCCTGAGGCCTGAGAGAAAGGCCGCCCTAGTATGGCCGTGCCAGATAACTCTGGACTGCATCTACCCGAGATGTCCTCCTGCACTCGTCTGTAATCCTGAGACGTGTACCCTTCTCTGATGTGCGGAATCGGGAGCCCGGCATTATGTTCTGTTTATGTACTGTGTTTGTCTTCAAGTAAACTTTATGTTTCTTCATACCTGAAGTTGTGCGGTGTTGTCTAGTCCTGCAGGTCGCCATCTTGCCCACATGCTCAGCTGCCACGGATTCCGGTCGCTGCCCTCCCCTAGTCCGGGCAGGCCCGGGTCTCCCTCCGTGGTCCAGTGGGGCCACATTCTCTTACCATCTGGGATGCATGCCTCACGTTGTCGCGGACTGGCGGCGTGGGAGCATTGGCTAGTTAGGCATGCTATGCCATGTCCCGACGCCCCGCATCCGTGGGAAGTGTTACAATGGTAATGTGTAGAATAGTGGGGCAAATGCGGAAACGCCATGATAGTGTATAAAGATACAAGTTTTATAGATAAAAGGAAGCAAGGATTATTAGTAATATATTGTAGAGATAGGAAATAGATAAGGAATATTTAATGTTAAGTACAGGCCCACAGCTGGGAGAGGAATAGTGTTAATAAAAGGAGAGGTACTTCCTGGTTATGTGTGGTTAGTAGTAGTGGAAGGTTTAAGCAAGTTCTTCATGGAGATAAAGTGCAGTAGTCTGCTAGAGCCAACATGGGCCTATCACTCAGTGCAGTGGATTGTCATACAACTCCTCCATGCAGATCCATTTGTTGGGCCCTGGACCTCGAGATTGGCATCAGGGCCATTGGGCACATCGCACTTGCAGGCCTGCAGGAGAAGGTGGACACAGATCCTCAAAGTCAAAGGATTATGGAATCTGGATGCACTGCCATCGGTGGAAAGGGAACCCTAGCGTTAGTGGAGACAACAAGAAAAGAGATTCTCTATCGGGAACGAATGTTAGGGCTGAAGTTATGTCCGGTACCTGAGGGAAAGACTGTAACCTGTTGTGCTATATCACACATGCTCCTCGTTACGGACTGTGAACTGTTCAGTAAAAGTTTGACTGTTGTCCCCTGAATTGTGTCCGGCGGTTCCTGAAGATGGAAGCCTGGAGTCATTGGAGGCCTATAGCCCACAAGTGAGTGTGAAGCACCCCACACCTAACAGCACACTGGAATGGGACACAATTATCTTGTAGGGTGCCAGAGTGTGCAGGAGCTACACCACTCAGGCACCTTACAACTGGATAGCATACATACCAGATAATCAAGGCTCCATCAATATATTTCCCCAATATTTAATATATTTAATAAATATTTAATAAATTAGTTAATGATATTATTAATATATTGTTCCTCCAACCCTGCAAAATGTAGATTGGCAGGTATGGGCTACTGGAGTGCCTATTTGAACACCAGTGCTTTGGACATACCAGTGGCCACCAAACTGAAAGACGTTATTGGACAACACAAAATTCAGTGTTTCGCGTATAAACTCAAAGCATTTACTCTTCCACAATCTGTGCTCTTTGGGAAAGCGCTGATTGCGTGAAACATCCATAGGAGATCTGCTACATACCTCTTTTCACCAGTACATGCATTGAATAAAGTGATTTATTTCTGATGAGTGCCATATCCATCTATTCATTAAGTTGAATATTTCAATATTATCATCCTACTGCAGTGCACACTGTGAAGTCCTCAATATTAACGAACTTTGACCCCTTCGACAATCCTACTGCCAATAGCTGACAGGTTCTTTCTATTTACAGTATTAATTTATTGATTTATTGTGCTTGGTATTATAATCTAATTATAACCTAATCTAAGGTCCCTGCTCCTAGTCTTATACTTACAGTGGGTACGGAAAGTATTCAGAACCCTTTAAATTTTTCACTCTGTTTCATTGCAGTCATTTGGTAAATTCAAAAACGTTCTTTTTCTCATTAATGTACACTCTGCACTCCAACTTGACTGAAAAAAACAAATGTAGAAATTTTTGCTAATGTATTAAAAAAGAAAAACTGAAATATAACATGGTCATAAGTATTCAGACCTTTTGCCCAGAATTAAGTAGAAGCACCCTTTTGAGCTAGTACAGCCATGAGTCTTGGGAATGATGCAACAAGTTTTTCACACCTGGATTTGAGGATCTTCTGCTCTTCTTCCTTGCAGATCCTCTCCAGTTCCATCAGGTTGGATGGTGAACGTTGGTGGACAGCCATTTTCAGGTCTCTCCAGAGATGCTCTATTGGGTTTAGGTCAGGGCTCTGGCTGGGCCAGTCAGGAATGGTCACAGAGTTGTTCTGAAGCCACTCCTTTGTTATTTTAGCTGTGTACTTAGGGTCATTGTCTTGGTGGAAGGTGAACCTTCGGCCAAGTCTGAGGTCCAGAGCACTCTGGAAGAGGTTCTCATCCAGGATATCTCTGTACTTGGCCGCATTCATGTTTCCTTCAATTGCAATCAGTCGTCCTGTCTCTGCAACTGAAAAACACCCCATAGCATGATGCTGCCACCACCATGTTTCACTGTTGGGATTGTATTGGGCAGCTAATGAGAAGTACCTGGTTTTCTCCACACATACCACTTAGAATTATCACCAAAAAGATCTACCTGTATATACTCATGTATAAGCCGACCCGTGTATAAGCCGACCCCCCTAATTTTGCCACAAAAAACTGGGAAAACTTATTGACTCATGTATAAGCCGGGTGTATAAACTGCCCTCCTGCTCTGTGCTGCCCCCGTCCTGCTCCTTGCTCCCCCATCCAGCTCTGTGCTCCCCCATTCTCCTCTGTACTCCCCCCCTCCTGCTCCATCCTCCACTGTGCTCCCCCATTCCTTCTCCGTCCTCCTGTGCCCCCCCGTGCTTCTCTGTGCCCTCCATCCTCCCCCCGTCCTGCTCCGTGCTCATTGTCCTCCTCCATGCTTCCCCGTCCTCCGTTCTCCCCCCCGTCCGCCTCCATGCTTCCCCCGTCCTCCCCCCGTTCTGCTCCATGCTTCCCCTGTCCTCCATTCTCCCCCCCGTCCTGCTCCATGCTTCCCCCGTCCTCCGTTCTCCCCCCGTCCTCCATGCTTCCCCGTCCACCGTTCTATCCCCGTCCAGCTCCGTGTTCCTTGTCCTCTCCTCCATCATACTCACCCCTCCCCGTGCCATCGCTGAGAGTCCCTGCAATTATGCGTTCTCCCCGGCTTCCTGCAGCTCTCCAGCACTGAGCGGTGATGTAATACCGCTCATTAAGGCCATGATTATGGAGGCCACGCCCATGGGAGTGGCGTCGCGTCCATATTACATGACCTTAATGAGCGGTATTACATCACCGCTCAGTGCTGGAGAGCTGCAGGAAGCCGGAGAGAACGCAGGATTGCAGGGACCCTCAGCGATGGCACGGGGAGGGGTAAGTATGATCCCAGCCACCGGCTCCTGCCGCGGCACCCCCTCCCCCGCTGGTTTCTGCCCTATGACTCGTGTATAAGCCGAGGGGGCATTTTCAGCACGAAAAAAGGTGCTGAAAATCTCGGCTTATACACGAGTATATACGGTATCTTCATCTCATTAGACCAGAGAATCTTATTTCTCATAGTCTTAGAGTTCTTCTTGTGTTTTTTTTAGCAAACTCTATGCGGGCTTTCATATGTCTTGCACTGAGGAGAGGTTTCCGTTGGGCCACTCTGCCATAAAGGCCCGACTGGTGGAGGGCTGCAGTGATAGTTGACTTTGTGGAAATTTCTCCCGTTCCCCTACTGCATCTGTGAAGCCCAGCCACAGTGATCTTGGGGTTCTTCTTTACCTCTCTCACCAAGGTTCTTCTCCCACGATTGCTCAGTTTGGCTGGACGGCCAGGTCTAGGAAGATTTCTGGTGGTCCTAAACTTCTTCCATTTAAGGAATATGGAGGCCACTGTGCTCTTAGGAAACTGGAGTACTGCAGAAATTCTTTTGTAACCTTGACCAGATCTGTGCCTTGCCACAATTCTGTCTCTGAGCTCCTTGGCAGGTTCCTTTGACCTCATGATTCTCATTTGGTCTGACATGCACTGTGAGCTGTGAGGTCTTATATAGACAGGTGTGCGCCTTTACAAATCAAGTCCTATCAGTTTAATTAAACACAGCTGGACTCCAATGAAGGAGTAGAACCATCTTAAGGAGGATCACAAGGAAATGGACAGCATGTGACTTAAATATGAGTGTCTGAGCAAAGGGTCTGAATACTTATGACCATGTAATATTTCAGTTTTCCTTTTTTAATAAATTTGCAAAAATTTCTACATTTCTGTCTTTTTTTAGTCAAGATGAGGTGCAAAGTGTATATTAATGAGAAAAAAATGAATTTTTTGAATTTTACCAAATGGCTGCTATGAAGCAAAGAGTGAAAAATTTAAAGGGGTCTGAATACTTTCAGTACCCACTGTAGCTGTCGGCAACTTCACCTTTTATCAGCACTGCTCCGATCCCGCAGCTTCATTTTGTGACTGCGACTCCTGACTGGCCAAAAGTCAGAAGAAACTGTTGCAAGTTCTCAATGCAGGTGTATGAGAGACAGAAAAAGGCTCTCATCGGCTAGCATTGAAAAGTGACCACAGGCTCGTTCCAGCAAACACTGGAGCTATCCGCCAGGGCACAAACTGTAGGAGACCGATGGGAGTGTCGGAGATAGAAGGTGAAGAGGGTGGCTGGTAAGTATAAGGCAAGGGGCAAGGAACTTATATTAAATGAAGCACTACTACAGCGCTGCAATTAAAAAAACAGTGCCATGGTGCTTTAATCAGCAGCAGAAGCATGAGAGGAGCCACAGCTTATACGCATAAGGACTCTAGCTAATAAACAGTGATTTTATGAAAAAAGTGCCAATAAAAGTAAGTGGCCGAACACAGGAATCAGGGCAGATTACTTGTAAAGGCAAGCTGTCATCAAAAAAAATAACCAATACAATATCAATTTATACATATTTGTTTATGCTTTTCTACTTTTACACAAGAAAATTACTTCTTAAAATTATTTTTTTTCTTTCTATAATGATTTGGAGCTTATATTGGTACTATTTTGGAATGACTTTTTAATCATTTAAATCACTTTTTATTTCATAGTTTGTAATGCAGGATGAACAAAAACAGCAATACTAGGATACAGTAGTTTTTCAAATTTTTTAAAACATTCTCTGTGCAGAATAATTATTAAATTAGTTGTAAAGTGTGAGTCGCTACAGATACAGCGATACCAAATATTTGTTGATTTTTTATTGGGAGAACAGAGATTTCTCTTTTTACTTCTTTTAAAGAGGACCTGTCACCGGGTCAGAACTGGCCAAAGTTTGCTCTTATTTTATTCCCCCTGCTCTAAGTATGCTGTGTTTTTCTTTTTTTTTTTTAATCCTCTATACGGTTCTAAGGATATGGACCTTTTTATGTAGTGCTTATTGTTTATGAGCTTTACCAAGTGTGCAGTACTCATGAAATACTTAAGAACAGCAGGAAGCAAATATCAGCAAAAACTATTTTTTAAAAGCACTTAAAAACGTTTGTGAGCAGGCATGAGGTCCTGTGTTTATCAATTCAATTTTCCCCAATTTGCCTCAATTTTCCCCCTTAAGGGCTCGTATTACACAGAGATTCCGAATTCCAGTCAATAAACCAGGTTTTGTAAAAACGATCATAAGAATTATTGACAGTAAATTAGTAGGTTAGTTTCTACATTAACATCTCTTCATTCATTTTAGAAACCAGAGGGGAACTGTTGGAATGGAGGGTAGGCAAGTTGGGACTCTATACCACCGAGACAGCAATTTATCACCAGTCACAAAAAAATGAGAGCAAATAGATGATTTATGTGTTAAAGTGAAGATACGCCTTCACTAATCTTTTGATAGAGAAAGTCCCAAATCAGCCTCCCATTGGACTTGGAAATGGGTGGCAGGTTGGTCTGGGGGTTCAATCAGCAAGGAGTATGAGAAGGATAAATTATGTCTTGTACCCATGCATGCTGTTTCAAATGTCATCTTGACATTATTGTAAAAAGGTCTGGGAAGGAGTGAATGAGAAAAAATGGGAGAGCTGACCAACTCTCCAAGTACCCAGGGGAACAGGATGGAGATGCCAAGAAGATCTTCCTTTGAGGGTCAGACATACCCAGCTCCAAAATGAGACAAACTGAAGCAGCCATTGTTTAGCTAGGTGTTAAAACTTTGTCCTCCAAACCCGTGAAAAAAAGCTGATTACTCAAGAAGATAAAATACATGGAGGAGGATTGCGGTATGATATATGAATGGACTGCAGTATTGGTACAACAAGCAAGGGTAGCCCCGATGGTGGGATATGTTTGAAGTGATTTTATCAGTGACAATTCCAGCCATGCAGTCGCAGAAAGAGGGATGTTTGTAAAGCTTTGTCCAATTCCGACCCAAGCTTTTTTGCACCATTCCTACACCAGTCCAAGATTCTAAAGAAGTGGAAGGTTATGTAATAAGATCTGAAATTGGGCAAAGCTATACACCCCGAAGTCTTAAATGATATAAAATAGCTCTTCTGATACAGGGAGGTTTACCAGACCATATGAACTTTGCAAAGCTCCTGAAGAAAGACAAGGGAACCCAAGTCGGGAGAGCCTGTATAACATACAAGATCAGAGGCAGAGTGTTCATTTTAAAAATTACGCTTCTTCCGAACTCCGTAAAAGCATTCATCGTCAATCTTAAGCAGTTTACCTGTACCAATTAGAGTAGTTTTGGAAGTTACGTGAACATGTCATGGCACTGGGTACTTACAATTGCTCAATTTGCCTTTCAACCCAACTTATGCATCTGTTTTCCATTAGGTACAGTGGGTACGGAAAGTATTTAGACCCCTTTAAATTTTTCACTCTTTATTTCATTGCAGCCATTTGGTAAATTCAAAAAAGTTTATTTTTTTGTCATGAATGCACACTCTGCACCCCATCTTGACTGAAAAAAAAAGAAATGTAGAAATTTTTGCAAATTTATTAAAAAAGAAAAACTGAAATATGACATGGTCATAAGTATTCAGACTCTTTGCTCAGACACTCATATTTAAGGCACATGCTGTCCATTTCCTTGTGATCCTCCTTGAGATGGTTCTACTCCTTCATTGTGTTTAATTAAACTGATAGGACTTGATTTGTAAAGGCACAAACCTGTCTATATAAGACCTCACAGCTCACAGTGCATGTCAGACCAAATGAGAATCATGAGGTCAAAGGAACTGACCAAGGAGCTCAGAGACAGAATTGTGGCAAGGCACACATCTGGCCAAGGTTACAAAAGAATTTCTGCAGTACTCCAGTTTCCTAAGAGCACAGTGGCCTCCATAATCCTTAAAGGGAATCTGTCACCCCATTTTTGCCCTATGAGATAGGGCCACTGCCATCAGGGGCTTATCTACAGCATTCTGTAATGCTGTAGATAAGCCCCGATGTCACCTGAAAGTGAAGAAAAACGAGTTAGATTATACTCCCGCAGGGGCGTTCCGCCGTCCGGTCGGGTCCGATGGGCTTCGTGGCCCGGTCCGGGGCCTCCCATCTTGTAGTGAATCCAGCCTCTTCTTTCCGTACAGTAACCTTTCTCTGACCTTTCCCGGTGCCTGCGCACTGCAGTACTCTGCTCTGCCCGCGCAGGAGCCGCGACGGGATTGAAAGAAGAGGCCGGCTTCGCTACAAGATGGGAGGCCCTGGACCAGACCGCGACGCCCATCGGACCCGACCAGACGGAGGAACGCCCTGGGTGAATATAATCTAACTCGTTTTTCTTCACTTTCAGGTGACATCGGGGGCTTATCTACAGCATTACAGAATGCTGTAGATAAGCTCCTGATGGCAGTGGCCCTATCTCATAGGGCAAAAATGGGGTGACAGATTCCCTTTTAATGGAAGAAGTTTAGGACCACCAGATGTCTTCCTAGACCTGGCCGTCCAGCCAAACTGAGCAATCGTGGGAAAAGAGCCTTGGTGAGAGGTATAGAAGAACCCCAAGATCACTGTGGCTGATCTCCACAGATGCAGTAGGGAGATGGGAGAAAGTTCCACAAAGTCAACTATCACTGCAGTCCTCCACTAGTTGGGCCTTTATGGCAGAGTTGCCAAACGGAAGACTCTCCTCAGTGCCAGACATATGAAAGCCCGCATAGAGTTTGCTAAAAAACACAAGAAGGACTCCCAGACTATGAGAAATAAGATTCTCTGGTCTGATGAGACAAAGATAGAAATTTTTGGTGATAATTCTAAGCGGTATATGTGGAGAAAACCAGGCACTGCTCATCACCTGCCCAAACAACAGTGAAACATGGTGGTGGCAGCATCATGCTATGGGGGTGTTTTTCAGCTGCAGGGACAGGACGACTGGTTGCAATTGAAGGAAACATGAATGCGGCCAAGTACAGAGATATCCTGGATGAGAACCTCTTCCAGAGTGCTCTGGACCTCAGACTTGGCCGAAGGTTCACCCTCCACCAAGACAATGACCCTAAGCACACAGCTAAAGTAACAAAGGAGTTACTTCAGAACAACTCTGCGACCATTCTTTACTGGCCCAGCCAGAGCCCTGACCTAAACCCAATTGACCATCTCTTGAGATACCTGAAAATGGCTGTCCACCAACGTTCACCTTCCAACCTGACGGAACTGGAGAGGATCTGCAAGGAAGAATGGCAGAGGATCCCTAAATCCAGGTGTGAAAAACTTGTTGCATCATTTCCAAGAAGACTCATGGCTGTACTAGCTCAAAAGTGCACTTCTACTCAATACTGAGCAAATGGATTGAATACTTATGGCCATGTGATATTTCAGTTTTTCTTTTTTAACACATTTGCAAAAATTTCTAAATTTCTGTTTTTTCAGTCAAGATGGGGTGCAGAGTGTACATTAATTAGAAAAAAATTAACTTTTTTTGAATTTACCAAATGGCTGCAATGAACTAAAGAGTGAAAAATTTAAAGGGGTCTGAATACTTTCTGTACCCACTGTATATGAAATCACATAATTAAAGGGAACCTTTAACCAGAAAAAACACTATTAACCTGCAGATATCAGGTTAATCTACAGGTTTAATGCAGAGCCAGCATCAGTCAAGACCAGAGGTGTCAATTTTGCCTATATGACTCATTAGTCACAGCAAAATTAAATTGCAGCTAGGAGGACCAGAGTAGCTGGTCTGGAGTTGAGAGGATTATTCTGCATGGACAAGAGACTTTCTGTTTCTAAAAAGAGCAGAGAAAGCAGAATATTTTTCTGGGTAGAAATGCAAAATGAGCATTTGTAAGTGCACATCGCAATATAATTTGATGACTGCATTATATTAAGAGGATAAAAACTTGGTGTCAGGAACACGCACTGCACATGCTCACTGAGTCAGTGCACGTGTCCTGAATAAAACAAACTGTGCTCGAGGATACCTGAGGAGCGGGACAGCAGTAATGAATGATGTGTACTACAGACAAACAGGACCTGCAGCATGTGACTGCTGGGGGCATGGCCTAAGCTGCAGAGATCTAGGAACTGCAGGAAAACTCCTAGCAGGGTAACGACGAGATAAAGTTACCAAGGGGCAAAGACAGGGACGAAAACCAGGACAGGCCGAGATCAGAGCACAAGATAGCACGACAGTACCAAAGGGTTAGACAGAACGGATAGTCAGGACATAGCAATAGATCAGTAAACCAGAGCGGGCAATAGACAGTACAATAGGGAGGAAAAAACTGTAACGGAGTATCGATAGCCAAGCCAGGAGGTCAGAACCGGAGAAGACAATATTAGCAAAATGTGAGACAGAGCAGAGTGAGCAAACAGACCGGGTCATACACGGGAATCAAACAAGCAGAGCAGTATACAGGGGGGTCAGACACACAGTCACAACAAAAGTATAGCTGACAGAGAATCTTCCTCTGGACTGGGTATAAATACCCTCCCAGATCCAAAGGGAGGCCAGCAAAAGTTAACCCTCAGTGGACAGGACATTAACCATGTCCTATACCATGACAGTACCCCCCTTAACGGGGGGCCACTGGAACCCAGGCCTCTCAGGAATCTGGCATGAAAAGCCTGTACCAGTCGATCGGCATGTACTGAACTGGCTGGAACCCATGACCGATCTTCAATGGAGTATCCCTTCCAATGAATAAGTACTGAAGTCTCCGGCGCGCCCACCGCGAATCAATGATGCGCCCTACCTCTACTCCAGTTGACCCTCTACCAACACTGGTGGAACCATGGATGAGGGATCTTCTCTAACCGTCCCCACAGGTTTTAATAGGGACCTGTGGAAGATGTTAGATATTTTGAAGGAGGTGGGCAACTGAAGCCTGTACGCCACTGGATTGATCACCTCTATAATCTTGTATGGGCCAATAAATTTGGGGCCCAGCTTCATAGAGGGTATCTTAAGTTTGATGTTACGGGTGGACAACCAGACCTTTTGCCCCACTGTCCACGCAGGACCCAACCCCCTCCTCCTGTCCGCAAAATGCTTGTACTTCTTCTGGGCTTTGGAGATGTTCCCCTGCACCTCCCTCCAAAGGTTTTTTAACTGTTGAACCATCCCCTCAGCACCAGGACAACCAGAATCCATCGGGAAATTCCCGAAAAATGCGGAACAAACCCATAAATTACCTGAAAAGGGATTTCCCTTAGACTGATTTATACACAGTTGAACGCAAATTCTGCCATGGGTAAACCTCCACCAACTTCTGTTGGGGGCCGGCTTTCAGAAACTGTCCAAAAGCGTTGGTTGTTCACTGTCCTTGGTTCCCGGGGGATAGGAGAGGGAATGAAATTTTTGACCCCCAACTTTTTACAGCGCTCTCCAAAAACCCGGCCACAAACTGCACACCCCTGTCCAACCACATTTACAGGTACTCCCCTGCAACCGAACTAGTCTGTATAAACAAGCGGGCCAAGGGTTTAGAGACGGCAACGGGGAAAAGGACAAAGTGGGCTTGCTTAGAAAATCTTAACCATTCCCATACCCCTGAATTGCCCCTTTGGGTAGGGAATTGTGAAAAGTCCGGGAGGGGTTCCATGGTTACCCGGAAT
>JARQOD010000004.1:179981331-180006580 GCA_033576555.1 Oophaga sylvatica
ACTCTGGAAACCTGCTATTTGATAAATCTACGTTTGCATGGAATTACGGTAACAGAGAAGAGATCCTGAACCTGTTGTGGAGAGTTATTGCTGAGCTTAAGTTACTCTGGCCTGCTGTGTCTCCTGCTTCTGTACCTGCAAACTGTGTGACCCTTTTTGCCACTTGTATGAAGTAATACAAGTCCTTCTATATCAAACCTGTGTCTCATGTGTTTTCCTCGCACCCAAGCACAAGACGCTATATGAACTGTACACCATACATTACAAGATTCTGAAGCCAAACGTTAGTGTCTGCTGGGTCTGGGAAGGCTGTGTCTGCTGTGACTGAGGATATCAGATGTCCGGTTATACTTTCTGTGATGACAGTGGTTGTGACTTCTCACAACCATTCCAGGTGAGCACATTCCCTTAATTTTTCTCTGCAGTGTTACCACAGGTAAACACTATTGTTTTTTTTTTCTCTTCTCCTTCCAGTACTCCTGTCTTAAAAGATCTGGAAGATGGAGGCTCGCATAAAGGAGCTTTGCGGAGTGACTGATACAATCCTTGCAGATATACAGACTATAAAGACCCATTTTGCAAACCTACAGGACCTCACTAATCACAATTTGCAAGTGTTTGGACAAACTACCCAGGATTTACGAGCCAGGATTGAGGTTCTAGAGGAACGAGTCCAGGCTCCTGCCATAACCCCGAGTTCTGGGATTCCCAAGTTACCCCCTTTTCATTTTGGCGGTGAACGTGAGAAATTCAGGGGATTTATTAACCAATGCAGTCTTTTTTTTCTACACATGCTTCACAATTTCCCACTGAACGATCTAAAGTGCTTACTATAATCATGTTGCTTACCAACAAGGCTTTGATGTGGGCAAACCCTCTGATTGAGACTGAGGATGAATGTTTGGATCATCTTGATGCTTTCATTTCAGCCATGGGGCAGGTGTTTGATGACCCCAATCGAGGTGCAACAGCTGAAGCAGCCATGTTAACTTTGCGCCAAGGTAAGCGCTCAGTAGCCGAATATGCCTTGGATTTCAGGAGATGGGCCCTCGATACCACTTGGGACAGTTCCGCCAAAAAAATTTATTTTTCGAAAAGGGTTGTCTCCACTGATTAAGGATGAACTTGCTCGTGCCGACCCTCCCACTGCGTTAGGTGACTTTATTAACTACTGCATCCGTATTGATGCTCGTCTGACTGAACGCAGGCAAGAGAGATGGTTCGAAAGTAATCGCACTAACCTTTTCCTACCTTCCTCCCCAGCTAAGGAACCTTTGAGTAGGATCACACGGGAACCTGAACCTGAACCCATGCAGGTGGACTCTTTACAAAGACGGGTTAGTGATGCACGCAAAGAACATCGTTTAAAGGAAAATCTATGTTTCTACTGTGGTAAGTCAGGGCACTTCATTATAAACTGCCCCAGCCGTTCTCATAAGACTACTGCAGCAGTCATTCACTGTGAGTGTTGCGAGAGGAGATCTGTCAGGTCCGAGCCTCAGGCTCCAGAGAGATCTGCAGCAACAGATATTGATTTCTCTGACTTAAACTCCGTCACTTCTGAGGACGATGACTGTGTAAACGCTGCAATTTTTCAAGTTTCCTCAGCGGTGTCCCAGCTGAGTTGTAAGAAAAACAATTCTCATTGCTTCCTTTCCATCAAACTCTGGGTTGACTCAGTCTGGGTGTCTAGCTCTGCTATGATCGACTCAGGGGCAAGTGGAAATTTTATGGATATCTCCTTTGCTCTGAAATGGGGGATACGTTCAGTGAAGAAGACTACTCCAGTACAGATGGAGACTGTGGATGGCTCCCTGCTGACCTCTGGACCAGTGGATCAGGAAACGGAGCCTTTGAGGGTCCTTATGGGTAAAGATCATCAAGAGAAACTGTCCTTTATGCTTATCTCTTCTCCCCACTTTCCCATTATTCTAGGGCTACCATGGCTGCAGGCTCAGAACCCTACCATTAACTGGGAGACCAAGGAATTACACTTTCCAGAGAAACAGATGAGTCCAGAAGTTTCAGCTTGCTCTGTTCCTAAAGGAACCATGTCAGTCCCTGAACTACCAGCTGTATACCAGGACTATGTGGATTTATGTGACAAGAAGAACGCTGACCAGCTTCCCCCTCACCGTCCATATGATTGTCCAATTGAATTATTGCCTGGAGCAGAGATACCTTTTGGTAAGATCTACCCCCTGGCGGGGCCCGAGTTAAAGGCTTTAAAGGATTACATAGACGAAAATCTAGCCAAGGGCTTCATACGCCCCTCTTCATCTCCTGCAGGTGCACCCATCTTCTTTGTGAAGAAGAAAGATGGATCTCTGAGACCCTGCGTAGACTATAGGGAACTCAATAAGGTTACTATTAGAAACCGTTATCCATTGCCTTTAATCCCTGAGTTATTGGAGAGAGTGCGGCATGCCAAAATGTTCTCTAAACTTGATATCCGTGGGGCCTATAACTTGGTCCGTATTAGACCTGGGGATGAATGGAAGACTGCATTCAGGTCACGCTATGGACACTTTGAATATCTGGTTATGCCTTTTGGTCTGAGTACCGCCCCAGCCACTTTCCAACACTTGGTGAATGACATCTTCAGGGATCTCCTAGATACATTCGTGGTGATTTATCTGGATGATATTCTAATTTTTTCTAACTCCACAGAGGAACATCATGGACATGTGAGAATGGTCTTAGAACGTCTAAGACAAAACCATCTTTACATCAAACTTGAAAAGTGTGAATTCCATAGGACCGAAATTCAATTTCTGGGGTATGTACTGTCTACACAAGAGATTAGTAT
The DNA here is from genome assembly GCA_033576555.1 of Oophaga sylvatica. NCBI lineage: Eukaryota > Metazoa > Chordata > Amphibia > Anura > Dendrobatidae > Oophaga > Oophaga sylvatica. The sequence goes on from JARQOD010000004.1 coordinate 179,984,141, forward strand.
GGATGGAAGCAAGACCCAAGCCATCAAGGATTGGCCAATTCCTAGAAATGTGAAGGAGGTGCAGCGCTTCATCGGGTTTGCCAACTTCTATAGACGTTTCATTAGGAATTTCTCTGAGGTAGTGTCACCTATCACCCAACTTACCCGGAAAGAGTCTAGGTTCTTCTGGACCCCCCAAGCCCAGGAAGCATTTTCCCGTCTAAAGGATAAATTTACCACCGCACCTATCTTAGTACATCCCAACCCCGAACTTGCCTTCATAATAGAGGTGGATGCTTCAGACTGTGCCGTTGGAGCTATACTCTCTCAGAGAACAGGTGAGAAGAATGTCTTGCATCCCTGTGCCTTCTTTTCCCAGCAGTTGTCTTCGGCTGAGAGGAACTACGATGTGGGCAATAGAGAGTTGTTGGCCATTATTGCCGCCTTCAAAGAATGGAGACACCTTCTTCAGGGAGCTGCACAGCAAATAGTCGTCCTGACAGACCATCGTAACCTTGAATTTATCAGGTCGGCTAAGTGCCTGACTCCTCGCCAGGCTCGCTGGAATCTTTTCCTAAACCAATTTAATTTTGTAATTTCTTATAGGCCAGGATCGCGCAATGGAAAGGCTGATGCACTCTCTAGGATTCATTCAGCAGAGACCGTCCACTTACTCCTCCTAAGACTATTCTTCCTGACTCTAGATTCCTGGGAGTGATTCATAATCAAGACCTACTTAAGGACATCAAGGAAGCATACCATGCGGATTCCTTGTTGGCACAACCCCCAAGGGACGTAAGTCTTGTCTTTAAAAATGGTGTGTGGATTCAGGGACAACGTCTGTATATACCTGAAACAGTCAGATTGAGAGTATTGCAACTCATCCACGATTCCAAGATAGCTGGGCATAGAGGAATTCTAAAGACACAGGAATTTCTTTCTCGTTTCTTTTGGTGGCCCACTTACAGGAAAGATGTTTTAAACTATGTCACTTCATGTGAAGTCTGTGCAAGATGCAAAACACCTCGCTCCTCACCAACTGGTCTGTTGCAACCCCTTCCCACCCCGTCCCGCCCATGGGGATCCATTTCTATGGACTTCATTGTGGAGTTACCAACCTCTCAAGGGAAGAACACCATTCTAGTGGTGGTTGATCGTTTAACAAAGGCAGATCATTTTATCCCTTGTGTCGGCTTACCCACTGCAAAACAGACATCAGATTTGATGATTAAGAATGTGTTTCCTTACATGGAGTACCGGATGAGGTCATTTCGGATCGAGGGGTGCAATTCACTTCAAGGTTTTGGCAAAATTTCTGTGCCGCATTGGACATTAAAGTAAACCTTTCTTCTGCTTTTCATCCCCAGACTAATGGACAGACAGAACGAACCAATCAGACCCTGGAGCAGTATCTCCGCTGCTTTATCTGCCACCTACAGGATGATTGGGTGGATCTACTTCCACTGGCTGAGTTCTCTTATAACAATTCTCAGAGCTCCTCCACTAAGCAGTCTCCTTTTTACTCCAATTTAGGTTATCATCCTAACATTCTTCCTCGATTTCCCATAGAAACGCCCTTGCCAGCAGTGGCTGAAAGAATCACGTCTTTACAAAAGAATATGGATCTTCTAAAGGAAAATCTGGAATTGGCTCAGGAAAGGTACAAGAAAGCAGCAGATAAATTTCGTAAACCTGCACCAGCTTTCAAGGTAGGAGACTTGGTCTGGCTGTCAACCAGAAATCTTAAGTTAAGGATTCCATCGTCTAAGTTGGGACATAAGTACATTGGACCCTATAAAATCAGTAAAATTATAAGTGCCGTTGCTTGTCGTCTTCAACTGCCCAGAACTATGAGAATCCACCCTGTCTTTCATGTATCCCTACTAAAGGCTGCAACACCCAATACGTTTCCTGGACGTTCTTCTCCTTGCCCTGACCCAGTGCTAGTTGATGGTCAGGAAGAATTTGTGGTGGAAAGGATTCTAGATTCCAGGTTGTACAGAAATCAGTTACAATATTTGATTAAATGGCAGGGCTACCCAGTGGAGGACAACTCATGGGAACCAGTCAATAACGTTAATGCTCCTCGCTTGCTCCGCCAGTTTCATCAGAGGTACCCAGACAAGCCTGGTCTGAGGTCATCCGGAGGTTGTCCCTAAGGGGGGAGTAATGTAAGGTTCTTTGTACATGTTTCTTGAAACTCAGTTTTTTCCGTCGGCCATTTTGCTTTCTGTCTTGCTGCAGCTATCTTGCCCTCAGTCAATATGGAGTTTCCAGCTTTCATGTTCCCGCCCTGATTCTCTCCCTCTTGCTTCTTAAGCAGCCTCAGCTGAGCAATCAGTGCTTCAGAATCAAGCCTGCAGTGAGCCTGTGACCTGACTCCTGGAAACCTTAGACTTTGTACTCCAGCTATTTCCTACTGAGGAACTTTGGAACACTTGTGGACTCTGAAAACCTGCTATTTGATAAATCCACGTTTGCATGGAATTATGGTAACAGAGAAGAGATCCTGAACCTGTTGTGGAGAGTTATTGCTGAGCTTAAGTTACTCTGGCCTGCTGTGTCTCCAGCTTTTGTACCTGCAAACTGTGTGACCCTTTTTGCCACTTGTATGAAGTAATACAAGTCCTTCTATATCAAACCTGTGTCTCATGTGTTTTCCTCGCACCCAAGCACAAGACGCTATATGAACTGTACACCATACATTACACATACAGCCGTAAAAACAAAAAAATCATTTTTTTTTTACAGAAATTATTTTTTCACCCCCAATATTTTATTTTCACAAGGGTAACATGAAATTGGACCCCAAATGTTGTTGTCCAATTTGTCCTGAGTACGCTGATGCCCCATATATATGGGAGAAAACTACTGTATGGGCACACGTCGGGGCTTGGAAGGGAAGTAGTAACTTTTTGGATTGCAGACTTTGATGGAATGGTCTGCGGGTGTCATGTCGCGTTTGGAGAGCCCCTGATGTGCCTAAACATTGGAAACCCCCCACAAATGACCCCATTTTGGAAACGAGACCACCCAAGGAACTTATCTAGATGTGTGTGGAGAACTTTGAACACCCAAGTGCTTCACAGAAGTTTATAACGTAGAGCCATAAAAATAAAAAATCATAATTTTTTTCCACAAAAATGATATTTTCTCCCCCAATTTTTTATTTTCCCAAGGATAACAGAAGAAATTAGACCCCAAGAACTATTTTGCAATTTGTCCTGAGTACGCTGATACCCATATGTGGGGGTAAACTACTGTTTGGGCACATGGCAGAGCTCAGAAGGGAGGAGCACCGCTTGACTTTTTCAACGCAGAATTGGCTGGAATTGAGATCAGACGCCATGTCACATTTGGAGAGCCCCTGATGTGCCTAAACAATGGAAACCCCCAAATTCTAACTCCAACCCTAACACCAACACACCCCTAAACCTAATCCCAACCCTAATCATAACCCTAACACACAAACCTAACCCTAACACACCCCTAACCCTAATCCCAACCCTAACCCTAATTCTAACTTTAGCCCCAACCCTAACCCTAACTTTAGCCCCAACCCTAACCCTAACTCAAACCCTAATGGGAAAATGGAAATAAATACATTTTTTTAATTTTATTATTCTTCCCTAACTAAGGGTGTGATAAAGGGGGGTTTGATTTACTATTTATTTAGGGTTTTTATGTTGGCAGTTGTCACACGCTAAAAGACGCTTTTTATTGCAAAAAATAGTTTTTGCATCACCACATTTTGAGAGCTATAATTTTTGCATATTTTGGCTCACAGAGTCATGTGAGGTCTTATTTTTTGCGGTACGAGTTCACGTTTTTATTGGTACCATTTTTGGGCATGTGGCATTTTTTGATCGCTTTTTATTACAATTTTTGGGAGGTTAGAATGAACAAAAATCAGCAATTCATGAATTTCTTTTGGGGGTGGCGTTTATACCGTTCCGCGTGTGGTAAAATTGATAATGTATTTTTATTCTTTGGGTCAGTACGATTACAGCGATACCTCAATTTTATAATTTTTTTATGTTTTGGCGCTTTCATACAAGAAAAACAATTTTATATAAAAAATAATTATTTTCGCATCGCTTTATTCTGCGATCTATAACTTTTTTATTTTTTTGCTGATAATGCTGTATGGTGGCTTATTTTTTGCGGGACAAGATGACGTTTTCAGCAGTACCATGTTTATTGATATCTGTCATTTTGATCGCGTGTTATTCCACTTTTTGTTCGGCGGTATTATGATAAAGCATTGTTTTTTGCTTTGTTTTTTTTTTAAGAGGTTCACTAAAGGGTTAACTAGTGGAACAGTTTTATAGGGCGGGTCATTACGGACGCGGCGATACCAAATATGTGTACTTTTATTGTTTGTTTTTTTATTTACTTGAAGAAATGAATTTATTGGGGAATTTTTTTTTCTTTACTTGGGAATTTTTTTTTACACATGTGATTTTTATTTTTTTAACTTTGTTACTTTGTCCCAGGGTGGGACATCACTGTATAATGTCAGATCGCTGGTCTGACAGTGTGCACTGCAATTTTGGTGCATTGTTCGGTGCATGGAATTGCACGTTAAGCTATGCCCTTTTCTAATAAGCCAGTCTTCTTTTCAGATGGCCAGGGAGGTAGTCGTGGCTAACGGTGGCAGTTCTGGCACACCCTGGCTCCCCGTCACGTTAACACACTGTAGTCCACTCACTTGTAAGTCAGGGTCCACTCTACACTGCCGAGACTCCTTTTCTTTCAGCATCACACAATGACAGTCAGATGCCAAGTCCATTTTCAGCAAAACAATTTTACTCAGCTCGCCCAGTTTAGTCACAGAAACATCACAAGTTTCTTCGCAGAATATCATCATTCCATTCCCTATACTGTCCCTCTCTCCTCCAGGAGTATCTACCAGATCCGCCGGTATCGCAGCTTTCTGACTGGTCAGACTAACCCGCTTCAGGAGTTCCCCGCTCGCTTCCCTCTTGAAGGTGAAGTTGAAGGATGGCTCTTCCATTCCTTACTAGGCCGTAGGCCTCAGACATTAAGGGTTGTTCCTACGAAGTTAGCTGCTACCATTCTTATGCTGCCCTGATATTCCTCCACTACCATGTGACTGTCAGCTCTGAGATCCTGGACCGCTGGGCTCCTTGGCTTAAACGTTCCACAAACACAACTGCACTGTCCCATCTCCCGGTTCTCACACTACTGACTAACTCCAGGAAGCTCCCCAACTACTCTTTCTTAGCCCCTCCTAATTAGCCTAATCCTATTGGTCTAACTAATTACTATCCTATTCTATTGTGCTTCCCCTACTGGTCTAAGTCCTACACTATTCCTATAACTACACAATATATAAACATAGATACAATGCAATACACAATATATCAACATTACAAGGCCTATGGGATATATCTGTTTTTACCAGGAACATATGCAAGGAGTGCAGGGCATTAAACTAGCCCCATACCCCTTACATGGGGAAGCTGTTGGACCACCTGTGGGGATTCATACTCTGTGGAGATGTAAGGAGGTGACAGAGTTTGTCATCTGCCTCCCCTCTTGGAACTGTATTCACATTAAATGCGTGCGGTTCCATAGTGTTTATAAATGTTAATGTATTTATCTAGTGTTGCGGTAATTTGTTGTGTATAGGGTTAAGGCTGGGTCTCACATAGCGATACACCAGCGATCCCGACAACGATCAGGATCGCTGGTGTATCGCTACATTATCGCTGCTGACCTGCCAAACAGGCAGCTCAGGCAGCGATCAGTACAAGCGACACTGCGGGTAACATCGCTTAGTTACCCGCAGTGTACTTTGGATACCAGCGCCCTGATGCAGGGAGCTGGTAACCAAGGTACACATCGGGTTTCCAGGCGCTGCGCGGTGCCTGGAAACCCGCTGTGTACCTTGGTTACCAGCTCCCTGCTTCAGGGAGCTGGTATCCAAGGTACACAGCGGGTTTCTAGGCACAGCCCCGCGCCTGGAAACCCGCTGTGTACCTTGGTTACCAGCGGATCGCTGGTCTCCCGCCTGTCACACGCAGCGATGTGTGCCTGTCAGTGGGAGACCAGCGATCAAAAAAATGTCCTGGCCTTTCAGCAACGCTCAGCGATACCCGGCAGGGGGGCTGATCGTCGCTGAATGTCACACACAGCGATATCGCTGGTGAGCTCGCTGCTGCGTCACAAAACTAGTGACTCAGCAGCGATCTCGCTAGCGAGATCGCTGTGTGAGACGGGGGCTTTAGGGATAGCATAGGACAATAGTGGGACTAGAACAGTGGGGCACCATAGAGATAGGGAATGAGAGTGTTAGGAGCATAGTTAGCATAAGGGATTTTCTAGGCTGGGAGGAGCTACAGATGGGTGTAGTACAGGACAGTGGGATATAGTGATGGGACTTCCTGGTTAGTGAGCAGAGCCCAGGCAGCCATGCCCAGGGCAAGGTGAAGTGAAGTCAGGCAGAGATTGCCAGGACAGGACAGGAATTGTCCAGGAAAGGCAGAGATTGCCAGAACAAGGTAGAGATTGCCAGGACGGGACATATTGTGTTAGGAAATGTGCATGCATCATACTTTGTGTGTAGGAGGTTGTGGGGACATTATGTTTGAAGGACTGTGGGGACGGATATCGCACTGTGTGGGGAGGTAGGGGGACATCATACTGTGTGAGGGAAGCTTTGGGAAAAATCATACGTGTGGGGTTGACTGAGAGCGTAATTTAATGTGTGGCGGGCTGAGTTGTCATCTTCTGTGTGGGGCGAGCTGCTGATCATGGTTTTGATTATGGTGAGGGGAATTGATGTCTTGCATTTAGGTATCAGAGGTGGTAACAACAAAAAGATCCTGGCCCAAATGGAGGCAAGGTGGATAGCAACTCTAGAGACTATGGCCCCCAAGGGCCTTAATGAATCATTATCCTTTGCCCCATTCCCACTTTGTGGGTGATATGTTTTTTGTTTTTCTAATGTTTTGGGTTTTAACATGGTTTTTAATTATTATTTGTTGTTGTTTTTTAGTTATATTTTGTGATGAGATCGTTTGCATCTATGGATATAATCGGTTAAGATAACCATGGACTATCCTTTTTGATGCCCGGTTTTTGTATGACCTGCCATGGAAGGAGGAAATATTAAGCCAGCCATCAATGACATATATATATATAACAGAATCTGGTTATTTACAATATGAGTATTCTGTATTAAATGTGACACCTTTTGAGATATATATGATTGTCAATTGAAGTATCTGAGGTGGTGTGCATGCACGGTGTTGCCCTCGGCTCCTGGCGTGCTGCTGGGCGTCTCATGGCTCCCGGCGCCCGCACTGGGTTACTTTACCTCACACGCGCGCTGTGGTGTCTGATGCCCTGGCCGCACTCTTCAGGACCTGTGGGACACACGGCGCATGCGCTGCTTTAGCCACACTGATTTGCTGTCTGGTAACATGTGACTGGTTACTGCAACTACACTTGTACTTTCCCTTGAGAAAACGGGATCGGTACCCTCGAAACGTGCGTCGGGGTTCTGTCTCCACGGGGGTTTGCCTATCTGAACCTTTGGTAAGATATCGCTGACAGCGTAATTACAGTAACTGTGTATTGAAGCACTTCTGTGATCTATCTTAGGTTTCAGTTGTCAACCTTTGGGGCTTATCTATGTATTTGCAAGTGTCCACCATGTTATTATGTCTCCCTGTGTGTAGGGATTTGCCTGCCTCATGTTTTAGGTTAGATACCGCCACGGCGATTGGATATATTGATTTCTCATATATTATATCCGAAACTGCTGGTGGCAACCCTGGGAGCACACAGTATGTATTGATCTATTTGCACTATTGCACTTTCTCTTGTGTGACCTATGCAGGGTATGTGCAATAATTTGTATGCCAGGTTTGATATGGGACGGTACTGTGTATATGGATGGCTACTATGTGTCATACGTATTGTTACATATTAAATTTTGGAAACTCAATTGGTACACTAATACCTGATCCCATTATAATTAATTTAATTTCATTGTGAAACCGGCATTAACTAATATTGTTATATTATTGCCATCATGCATGATGACCTATGAGTATGTGCAACTTTATATGCAATATTTCTGTGTCCTCTAAATGCAATATGCTTCACATGTTTTATCATGCTCAAATTATTTGTAGCAATTAATAAAATTTGTATTACTCATTTATGAAACCTATGTACTCCGTGTTTTCTCCTTTACTCATGATATTTGGAGTAGGTATTGCAGCTTCTTTGAGTGGACCTCCACTGGTGTGTATATTCACCATTCTTTGCATAATATGCGACTTGTTTGTACTGATCATGGTACAAGCCTGAATAACAGAAGTAGTAGGATTCTTTACTTTTAGAAACTTTATAAAAAATAGTAAATTATTTTGTGTTGATAAGCTGCTACAGACAAGAATACATGTTTCCATATGCCCTATTGTAACATATATTATCAGTAACAGCTAGTCAACAAAATTAATTTTGCTTAATATTAAGCGATAAAATGAATATGAATATATAATAATTTGTTAATATTAAATCAAATTAATTTCAGCATAATGGATCTGCCGTCTGCAACAGGCATGGCATTTCATGTGCCACCTAGGGAAAATAATTCTTGTTCTCATCCTACAGGAAAGATGTATATCTTTGTACCGTGTTAGCCAGTAGATAGAAAAATATTTAGACTTGAGAGTCCTCAGTGGTTGATACCTTTTAATGGCTAACTGAAAAGATGGTGACAAATTGCAAGGAGGAAGGCTCACTTGACCGAAACGTTGCCCTGAGATGTGGGTCTAATAAAAATCCACAATTGCTACTGAATCAAAGGAGTGCTGCCTGTTTTTGGTATATTGAATTTGGCAAGTATTGAATCTTTGCTGAGGAGGATTTGCACCCACAATTACAATTTATACTATGCTGCTCCACTTTTTCTAAAAATAACTGAAAAGCTGGTGACAAATTGCAAGCTTTCGAGACTACTCAGGTCTCTTCATCAGGCAAAGACTAATACAACATCTGAAGAATCACATATTTATACACAACAGGACACAGGAATAGTGCCTGTGTTCTCTTCCTAGTTAGATGTCTTCTCCATTAATTGCACTTAATGATGAATATGAGTCCAAATATGAACCAATCTGACATTTCAATGTAATTTCCGTGTTCCGCATCCAAAAAGTACGTGAGATTAGTCAGTCATGTCAAAATACAAAACATGAAGACACAATGTAATCAAGAGAGGACACTGACCTCCACTATCACCGCATCTAATGATTTACTCTACTGTCCATTTTTACTGGTCCAGATCCACTTACAAGACAAAGTGCTATAGGAAAGTGATTCCATTATCTCCAGACACAAACCATAAATTTACAGCAAATATACCATGTAATAAAACTTTAGAGACTCACTCATTCCTTTTGATATCCATGACAGCTTTCTTTCAGAAAGATTTGTGTACGGTTTTATCAGGTCTTCTACAGTGACTGCAGCCAGCGCATTGATACTTGATGACACTGTGCTAAAGAAAGCAATATTAACATTAAAGACTGCAATAAAAGAAATCATCAGGTGCAGCTCTGTGCGGTGATACAGCGCGGTAATCTTCATTATGTGTGAGCATATTCTTATTATTCTTGGACATATGTTATCACTTCAAGCAAAACAGATATGACACACATCACTTTCATTACATGAAAACATCGTGCCCAGACGATAGTTGGAAGTCTGTGAATAGGCACCATGTGCACAGCTGTAGAAGGTGCTGAGGTTAGGTTCCCAAACCCTAGACATATAATACATAAACCTCGCACTCAGCTTGGTTATAGTAGAATTTTTATTGTGGTAGTACACCGATAAGACGTTTCGGTCTCACGTGACCTTCTTCAGTTTACTACAAATATAGTTAAAGACAGAGTGAAAAATATTAAAATAATAATAAAGGATTTCAAAATTGATCATAAACAAAGTATGTACAATAGCAAGTGGTCATGAAAACGAACACATAGCAAAAGCAGAGGTATACCCAATAATACTAGCCATTGCATCTAGCTTTGAAAATTATGAAATGAGAGATATTATGGAAAAAGGAGAAGATACTGAAACATACCGTACTTAGTGAAATATACATAGGACGTGTCCTATAAGGAAAATCCTATGATCCTCACCAGTAGAGTCTGGACAACTCAGTGACGGCTGTATTGTCTTTACAGCCGTCACTGAGTTGTCCAGACTCTACTGGTGAGTAAGTACACTCTCCTATTATAGCCTAAGATAACATTAATGTTCCTAATTAGTGAATAATTTACATTACAGGCACAGGGCACAACCGTTCATTGTCCTCATAGGATTTTCCTTATAGGACACGTCCTATGTATATTTCACTAAGTACGGTATGTTTTAGTATCTTCCATAATATCTCTCATTTCATGATTTTCAAAGCTAGATGCAATGGCTAGTATTATTGGGTATACCTCTGCTTTTGCTATGTGTTCGCTTTCATGACCACTTGCTATTGTGCATACTTTGTTTATGATCAATTTTGAAATCCTTTATTATTATTTTAATATTTTTCACTCTGTCTTTAACTATATTAAAGACAGCCTGAACACATGCAGGGATTGGCTGTTTGTTAGTTTTCTTGTTTCATTTTTGCATACTCCCATGTCAGGTAATATAAAACGTATCATACATCGTAATTGATATTTACTGTTGATGACCCTGGTTTAAAAGATAGAGCCTCCATCCAATCTATGGTATTTAGTAGGTGAAGTAATTTGGAGGAGAAGCTAGTGCAAGGATGTTTTTGAATAAGAAAAAAGATAATGGTGATTGGCTGTAAAATTGAATTTATAAATGTTGCCACTGTTCAGTTTGTTTCCAATTCCTTCCTAAAAATTACCTCAATGCAGATAGAGAGTAGTTTTTCGTAAGAGATTTTATTACCTGTGAAACCCGTGTTGTTGTGTATGTGATTTTTTTTACCATGTTCTCATCTTTACATCAGAAAAACAATTAAACCCTTCCATGTTGTTTTAGGGAATGTGTGTTCTGTTTTCATTGGAAAATGATGTGCTAGATTAGTTAACCATGTTTGGGATTGCCATGGATCTGATAGTAAAACCTTATCTATATTTTTTGTATAGTACTATCTCTGGTATATACTTTATATTTTTATGCGTTTGATTATTCCTAGATGATTTTGTGATGCTAATGTTTCTGGGTCATTTTTATAATTGAGAAACGTGTTATTCCCATGGGGCCTTGACAAAGCATGTGTTCACGCGAAACTGCATTGGCCAATAGGCATGTCATCTGCCTGATGCAGCTAATTTTTGTTTCAAATAAATAAGCCCATTATTTAAGTGCCACTACATTTTTCTTTAAGTTAATGGACATTTATCTACATTTTTGCTGGAAGTCTTATTTAGGAGGATTTCATGGAGGTTGTTGTGGTTGTCCTGTGTAATTGACTGCACATAAACTTTGCAGTTCTGGTGAGAATATAATTCTCTAGCTGGTAATACATTAGAAGGAACATAATATTTGGAATAATGACTTGCTCACCTTAAAGTACCACTATATGCACAAGCCACAAAAAGTCCAGGCACACCGGGATAGTCTCGAAGAATGTCAAGCACTAAATATGGCATAAGCTGCAAGAACAAAACAGATAGAGTGATGGTATAATGGTATACTAAAAACATGACAATAACCTCACTCCATTTTCTTTATAAATATCATGAAATAAATCAAAAGCTTTCCTATGGGAAATAGTAAATTGGTAAAATTAACAATATGAGTCACACAAGTGTCATAAATTAACCAGACCATAAAATATCTTTTGCAATGCTGTACCGGTGCCAAGATAAGCCTGAAGCTGAGTGTTGAGTAATCACTTCAGTCATATATTAAAAGGTGAATGAAATGAATAAATGTCTGTATAATCTTTGCATTGAGTCTCTTCCTGAGTTAGGACGGACATACTGGCCATATTTTCATTGTTCATATTAGGCTATGATCACTCAAAGATTTTTGAGAAAATTATGAGTTTTTCACGTTTCAAGAAACTCTTTTTTGGGGGAAGTTTATGGATAAGTTTTTCCTTCCCTAAAGTATTTCATGAAGCAGTATTGAATTTGAAATGCATAATAAACTGGTGGGAAAGAACGAAAGGCAGCACTCATCAAATCCCTGAAGGAAAAGTCCTTTAATCCAAACTTTAGGACATTCTCAGTGGCATGCAGTTGAGCGAAGGAGGTGTGTGGGGGAAAGGTGAAACCTTTTTTCACCTTTGCCCCGCACATCTCCCTCGCTTACCTGCATGCCGTTAAGAAAATCCAAAAGTTTGGATTAAAGGACTTTGCCTTCAAGGATTTGATAAGTGCTGCCTTTTGTTCTTTCCCACCAGTTTATTATACATTCAAGTCTTGGCACGTGCACCATCACAATAAATCCTGCAAAAGTTGCTTTATATGGTTGTAAGAGATACAAATTGGAAATTGAAACGTGAAAAGACTGGTGCTTGTAGACTTCTAGCTTCTACTGTAATTCCTTCATTGAATTTGGAATAGTTTTTTTCCATGAACTATTTTTTATTTTTACACCCTTTTGATTTTAGTGCCTTTTCGGAACAGGATCTTCTTCAAAGGAGTTATATGCACTTTTTATTTTTCAACCAAACTTTTTTCAAAACATCTTCAGGAAAGAAAATCTCTCAAGTCTTTTTATACGAAGATGAAATTGGATTTCCTATAGAATTGAATGGGAAGAGTTTCCAAACATTTTAAAAAAATATTTAGACTTGAGAGTCCTCAGTGGTTGATACCTTTTAATGGCTAACTGAAAGATGGTAACAAATTGCAAGCTTTCGAGACTACGCAGGTCTCTTCATCAGGCAAAGACTAAAACAAAAGCTGAAGAATCACATATCTATACACAAGAGGACACAGGAATAATTAGATTCTCCTTTTTGCATTAGCCATTAGCCATTAGCCATTAAAAGGTATCAACCACTGAGGACTCTCAAGTCTAAATATTTTTCTATCTACTGGCTAACACGGTACGAAGATACACATCTTTCCTATATCAAACATTTTTAAAGCACTTTTTGAGAGGAATTTTGGAACAGATACACTAAAAAGTACTAAAAAAAACCCTGACTTGGAATATAGCCTAAAGAATGTAATCCCTGGGACACCAGTATTCGCTGGGACTCTTTGACCCACAGGAGAAGCCTGTGAACATCTGGGCTGGTATGCTAAGAAAAGACAACTATATTAAAGTGAACCGGTCACCTACCAAAATGCTATTCACCGGCGGTGGCAATCTGCAGGTAAATAGCATTTAAATCATGTTTGGCAGGCTTACTGAAAATGCGGCTACAGAGAGAAAATTAAGTTATATTCTCCCTGCATCAGGGTCGTGCAGCAGGCTGTTACAGTCATCGCTCACTATACAGTGAATGTCTTGTTATCCCCCACCTGCTCCCTGACAGACCACCGACTTTACGGTGTGTGTGTGAGCTGAGTAGGTGTTCAGAGCAGGCTGTCAGTCAAGATGCAGGTGGAGTGATAACAACACATTCACTGTGTAATGAGTGGCGACTTTAACGCCCCAATGACTGGAAGCAAGTGGCTGAAGGGTGAATATTTCTTCATTTTTCCACCTGTTTTCTTCTTCCTTTTTCAATAAACCAGCTTCATGTGATTAAAACTCTATGTACACACAGATTACCAAAATATCTGCAGGTAAATAGCATTAATTATAAACTGCATTGTGACATACTGCAAATATATTGGAGGATTTGATAAGTGCAAATATGTAATCCCGTATGTCACCAATTCATGGAAATTAATAAAGGCTAAAATACTTGTTCCTATGCAAAAAAAAGAACACAGATTGCCATAGTGAGAAATAAAAGCACCAATCTTTATTAAATGATAGCATTACATTTAACCATGGTGGAAAAAAAATAAAAAGTGAGTCATTGAAATGGAATTGGGACACGAATACCCAATGAGGTTAAGTAGTTAATAATATAATGTTTTAATGGTCACATAATAGGCTCTCAAATTATATATAGCCCAGAAACGCTAATGAATGTATCAATGGAATAAACAGTATAGGTAAAAGGAGCAGTGAAAGCTGTGTGCACCTGTAGAAAGAGATATCCCATCACTGGGATGATGATAAAAGTATAGTACTTACAGAGAGTCCTCCTATGAGTGTGGTGTCCACCCGACGCCCGTTTCGCACTTGCCTTCTCTATAGGTACCATACTTTTATTATCAGCCCAGTGTTGAATATCTCTTTCTATAGATGCACACAGCCTTCACTGCTCCTTTTACCTACACTGTTTATTCCAATGATACATTGACTAGCACTTCTGGGCTATATGTATTTTTTTGAGAACAAACCAATTATGTGACCATTAATATGTTATATTATTAACTACTTAACCCCCTGTGGCATGTGTGTCCCCATTCCATTTTAGTGACTAACTTTTAATTTTTTTCTACTATGACTACATGTAATACTGTTATTTAAAACAGAACTCAGTGAGTTTTTTAATTTCACCTCAGGAGTGGTGGCACTAATGTAAGTTCCCTGACCCTAAGATTTTACTCACTAGCTGCCATCTTCAGCTGTTCCCGCTCCTGCCATGGTCCCTATCCTCAATCTTGTGACCGCAGCTCCTGAGTGACCAGAAGTCAGAGGTAACGGTCACAAGCTCTCAGTGTAAGTAGGTCTATGATAGCCTTATTGTCACGCCCAGTGTGGGAAAGACTAAGTGCAACATGAAGGGATAAGGGAAGGAAGCCCTAATACAAGGGAAAAGGGTGAGTGGAGACCCTTAGGCGGATCTAAGAATACCCTACCTGCCCCACCATCCCTAAATTGGTTCTTCACCAATTGCCGTGCAGGAAACCTAAAGGGGCCTTTACACATAGCAATGCACCAGCGATCACGATAACGATCCGACCAGGCAAAATCGCTGGTGCGTCGTTACATGATCGCTAATTAGCTTTCAAACAGTCCGATCTCCTCAACGACGCAAGACAGATCAGCGATTTGCATAACGACCTCGCCTGTCGTTGCCTCCTTGTCACACTACTTTATTGTAACCGATTCCGACCTCAGTGGGCGTGCTTCAGCGTTTCCCTTTCAACGCCCCCCAGCACTGATTGGTGGTCAATGCTGCGCTCTCATTGGCCGGCGGAGTCATAAAAGAGAACGTATTAGCGCTACAGTTTATATCTCTTGAGCGCTGTGGTTTACTTCAATACCAGCATTGTTCATGTTGTCTTTTACGTCGCCTAATTTTCACACATTGGGAGCGCTGTACTCACCAATAGGGGCAGAGGGGGCGTGACCGGTAACATAGCTTTGTCACGCCTGCGTCGCTAAGCTCTGCTTTGCTAACAAGGTCTCTTGTTGTTTTTAAGCTTCAAACACAGAGATTAGTGCTGGCCAGCGGGACGCCAATGATGGAAAAATGGACCAGCGCATTCGAGCACGATCAGCGATAACCAGCGGGGGGACCGGTCGCTGCTACATTTCACACGAAGCGAGATCGCTAGCGAGATCGCTGTTGCGTCACAATATCGGTGACGCTTGAGCGATATCGCTAGCGATCTCGCTATGTGTAAAGGCCCCTTAAGTCCTGAATCTCCCTAAAGCTAAGCCCTGGATAGGGAGGGGGTGGGATAAGCACTGGTCAGTCTCCACCGTAAACTAAAGACAAAAAGGTAAACAGACAAGGGGAATGAACTTAGCTTGAGCAGACTCAGAGAGGTAACACCAAACATCCTCAAACAGCTTCAGAGAGGAAGTTACCCAACTGCTATAGCTCCAAACCTTCACAAGGGAAAAATGTAAACATCACCTGCGACTCTCTGCGGCAGACTAGGGATTTATAAACACCCAGGTCCAGGTGTATCAACTAGAGCCGGAGGAAGGTTGCCGCTGGGTCCAAGAGGCAGAAGGATTAAGGAGGCATCTGTAATGCAAAACGCAGAGACCTTCTGCATCCAGATGCAGAGGGACAGTCTGTTGCATCTGGTACACCCGTGACACCTGGCCTCGTTCGGGCTCTCATAGTCTTACATTGAGTAGTGACTTCCAGCTCACCCAACAAACACTGCTGTTATCAGGTCACAACCAACAGAAGACCAAACAGAACAGCACCAATAAAGCAGAAAATAGCAGCTGGTAAGTATAATACAAGGAGCAGGGACCTTAGATTTGTGGCACCACTACAGTGGTAAAATTAAAAAAATTGCTGGAGTGTTGCTTTAATAGCGATTGATGTTTGTACTTCTCTCTATGGTTAGTTGTACACTTTTTCTATATACGAGCTAGGTAAATAGCATTCTTGGACAGTAAACACATTCCCTTTAGATATCGTTATTCAATTATTATCAAGTCATTTCACTTCAAACTTTTGCTAGATTGTTAAATTTATGTGATTTATATATTTCCAATGATTTCTAGGATTGATTTGCTTTAGGTAACCCCCCAGCCATATGTACAATTCAGGACTGACCAACTGACCAATTCTTTATGTATGAGGTCCCATCAACTCTAACCTTTACAGATGATATTTAGGGAAAGAATGATTGTGATTTTGAATTTCTACAACAACCAATTCATTTTTATTTACCAATGATGTCTGGAATTTTCCTACTACCCTTTCATCAAAGAAATTGTGTGCATGTGTGTGTGGGGGGTAGGTGGGATAAGAATTCATCCATTAGCCAATAAAGGGTTCACGTCCACTGCAGAGCCACGTGCACAAGCCAGTATGGCAGTACACAGTGGCTCCATAGTATGGACCCGCACCACCTGTGCATTCTATTGTGCCACCCTATGGGTGTTGTGTAACTTAAAGAACCCTAGGAGGACACATCAAGTCTTATAGTATCTGATGAAACATCCATGCAAAATATAGTATAAAATTTTGTCTAAAATTTGAGACACACGATACAGTGGAAGCCCCATGCACTCTCTAAGGGAGTCCTCTTACAGCTGTGAACAAGATCATGAATCCATGGAGACCCCCATTGTGAATTTGATCAAAATGCATCTGAGCTATATTTTTTGTATTAATGGTGTATAAGACATATGTTTGAAAACAATTTGCTTCATAATTTGTGTACTTTGCCCTAACACATGCCCGAGAATCTACAATTTAGCTATTGTTCTGCACTCCTATCTGATCCTAAATAATTGGAATATAGCCTGCACGTTAATGGACTATTCAAGTGCTGGAGTCATTTCTCATGCCTTTGTTCTTTGTGCCTGGCATTTCCTTGCATCTCTTGACATAGAAGATGAGATGATTAACTATTGTCTGTGAAGAAGCCAGTTGAAAAAACCATGGCAGAAGTAATAATTATACCTGGTCAGGTGCTGAGACACGGTTTGCGCTCCATGGGTCACAATCTCTGTATACTGAAAAGAGAATGAGGCCTGAAAGCACAGCACAGGCGAGAATGACCCATAATCCTACCAGGTTAATGTATAGGGACCTAGAAGAGTCAAATAAAAAAGTTTTAGTTTTAGGACAACTGCTACAATGGAGATAAGGGAGGGGGTTAATAGTTATGTGAAGACTTTGAACTTCTACATAAGGAACATGAATAATATGAGGGACTTCAAAAATGATCCTGAACATCTGAAAAAAAACAGTCCTATATTATCTAGACATACAATCTCTCCACCTTAAGTAAGTGAGGTAATCCTTTAACATAACAAAGATGACAGCACAAACAACTTGTTCTTGTTCTGATGAGAAATGAATTAAACGGTTGCACACTGTGAATCATTGTCAGGTCAATTTGCACAATCTGGTAATTAAGACCACAAAATAATTACAGTTTTGCTTGAAATCTGCTCTTGCAAGCAATGTATCTTTGCACTTGAGACTGATTAACCCCGTAGATTCCAGTCCACAAAAATGTTCCACCAATTACTATTGTCCAAAATGTGTGTCTCCGAAGTGGGTGTGGATCAAAGCTGTGGACACAAAAGAACATGAATGTGAACCCTTTATTAGCTGACAGATGAAGTCTCACTCAGGTGTTTGCAATAATTTACATAGGCATGAAATTGTATCCTTTCTCTTTTTCAGTAGCTAGAAAAGGAAGTTGTTCCAAAGCATTTTATCATGGTTACTTTAGGGTCTGAAAATGTTGGAAATTAATAATTCTATTATTGCCATAAGAGCTAGGGGGAAGCTTAATGCGTCTCATGGTTCTGAATATGTGACCATCTGTTTGACAAACAAAGCTAGGCATTGTGTGAAATACTATGGCCCCAATTCATCAAAATGGGGGAGGAGGAGTGAGCAGCAGGGAAAGGAACAAACACAAATACATTGTACAGAGCTCTGTAACAAATCAACACAGCTCAGCTCTGCTGTGTAATGTCCACCATGTTGCTGCAGCTTGTTTGTGAGCTAAAAATTGAATGAAGCGCTGACATTCCCCTCTCTGTGCTGTACTGCCCATGGGAGAAATCACACACATATAATATATATTTAGTTTATAGTTTATAGTTCATGGGAGAAATCACTTCAGATTATGTCCCCTCAGCAGACAGTGAACTGGAAGATAGACCATGCACAGGGGAAAAGTGGTGAGAATGCAGGATACAAGTCACATAATGGCCAGAAATGGTGTTATTCCTCATGTACATACAGGACACCATAATCTGAATAGTTACTTGAAAGTACAGTTATGCTTTACAGAGGACCTGACCTATTTTTGTATCTGGTGTAAATGTCACTGTTCTCTTGAATCTGGCTTTGTTTTTGCTTTCTTCATGAGGCACACAATTACTGAGATATGGTCCCCTCTTCCCTGTTTGTAAACCAGTTTTTCTTAGTGATGTGGGCATGGTGCTCAGCGCCCATTTATAGGAGTCTTCTTGAGGGCCATGGCCAGTTGGCTAAAATATTAGATTTTCATACATCGAAGAGAGGGCCACATCTGAGAAATGAAAAATAAATAATGCCAGATTCAGGAGAATGTAAAAAATTACATATTTATGGTGCGTGACCGGTCCTGTTTAAACACCATGAGGGTTATTTTCTACAGTTAGAATGGGAATTCACTTCACTTCAATATATATTTTAAAGTGAACCTGTCGCCATGAAAATGCAGGACACTCTGCGGGCACTATGTTAGAAAGCAGGGGGAGCTGAGCAGATTGATTTATTTAATATTTACTTTGTGAGAAAGATTCAGTATAATCTGTGTTTTAATAATTTAATCCTCTGCCCTTCCTGGGATTTTCCATCCAGTGGGCTGTCCTATCAGTGACTGACAGCCTTCCTTGTATAAGTGTTCATACAGGTATAGCTGTCAGTCACCGATAGGACCGCCCACTGGCTCAAAAATCCCAGAAAGAGCAGATGATTAAATGATGAAAGCATAAATTATACTGATTCTTTTCTCACACAACTATAAAGCAATCTGATCAGCTCCTCCTGCTCTATGACATGGTGCCCGCAAATTGCACTTCATTTTCATGGTGACAGGTTTAAGGCCCCATATTGCTTCTATGGTAGCACATCAAACCACATCATGCTGCTCTCTGTAAACCTGGTGTTACACCCGGTCCCAGCGCTGGCTCTGCACTCTGTTCGGCTCACTCACCTGTTCCTCTGCAGCAGTCTGTGCGTGGGCTGGGGTCTCATGTCCCATCTGCTCCACGGAGTCCTGTGTCCTCCTCCACTTCCTGGCACGCTGCTGGCAGGCCTCCTGATAGATGGCTTAGGACGCGAGGCCGCGCCCTCCGCCTCTCTTAAAGGGGCAGCGTGCATTTTTTGAAATAGCTAATTAACCAATGGCTGCACACTCAGTACTATATCTGGTCACTCCACCATTAGGGGAGTGCCGGAGCAACGTGTTCTATCATTGCTACATCCGGTTCTGTTCCTGATCTGTCTGCGCTGCGTTTGCAGTCTCTGTGCTTCGCTGATACTGTTTGTCTCCTCAGATCATTGCTAACCCGTATCTGGCTAACCCGGACAATCTCAGCTATTACTGGCGCAAGAGCCATCCTGTTCCGCCATCAGCCATCCGTACCCGTGGACCGTGACAAAGTCACTGAAGCCAGCCTGATACCATCTATTCTGGACCAGGACCTTACCCTTCTCTGTCGAGAACCCTCCACGGACTCTGTAAACACCTGTTAACCTTTTGGTCCCTCTGGGACAGCTGCCACGTGTCTGGGGTCTAACTGGAGGTAGCACCTGTGTCCTCCGGGTATTCCATTCTGGTCCTGTTCGAGGGGCCTTACTACGGGTACCCAGGGCTCACTAGTTACGCCCCCTTCGGAGCCCCCCGGACCGTGGTCTAGAGGTTCCACATTTAAAAATAAAAACGAATGTGAACTTCACCACCTCTGCCTCCGCTTCCATTCGTTACAGATTGCTCCGCCATGGAACCCGCTGGATCCCAGAAATCTCCGACCACGTACCTGTACCAGGGGTGACCCGTTTGGGAGTTCAACAGGACAAGATCACGACCTATCTACGCAGCTTGTCTTCCCGCATGGATTCCTTGGGTTCTTCGTCTGCACCTGACTCCTATCAATACTCAGGTACCAGTTCCCATGACAAGTCAAGGTCCCCGTCTGGTGGCTCCTACCCGTTTCCAGGTGACCTACTCTGTTCGGGGTTTTCTCAATCAGTGCACTCTACACTTCGAAAATCTTGGGGCATATGTTTTGCTTCTGACCGAGCCAAGGTGGGCTTCATCATGTCACACCTGGGAGGAGAGGCCCTCGCCTGGCTAAACCCGCTATGGGAGAGAGGGGATCCGCTGGTTAACGTCTTCAATCTTTCCTAGGGGGGGCTTTCGCAGGACTTTCGATGAACCTGGTCGCACCACTTCAACTGCTCAGCTCTGCTCCGCCTGCGCCAAGGTACTCTCACGGTAGCTCAGTATGCTGTTAAATTCTGCACCCTCTCGTCGAATTATCGTGGAACAATGAGGCCCTGGTTGCAAACTTCTGGGAGGGCTTATCCGGAAGAATCAAGGATAGAGCTGGCGGGACGGGACAGACCTACCCTCTTGGAGGAGTTGATATCTTTGGCAACCCGAATTGACCTGCGTTTTCAGGAGCGTTCTATGGAGATCAAGCGGACAAAAGGTCCTATCACCTGGACTCTAGTTTGTATAAAACAGGTACCTCGCTTTCCTCCTCCGAGGCCATGGAGGTGGACCATGTAAGTTTGGCTACCCACCGTCGGGAGTCACGTCGCAAGGAGGGAAGTTGTTACTACTGCGGTAGTTCTGAACATTTGATCCATCTCTGTCCTAAAAAGTCGGGAAACTCCAGTGCCTAGGTCCGGTAGGAGGGCCAACCTAGGTAGAGAACAGTCCTCTCCCTCTTTACACATCTCAGTCTCCGTGTCCTATGGGGCAATAAAATTTTCCGAACATTGTCTACTGGATTCTGGAGCTGCAGGGAACTTCATCCAGCAGGCGGTTGTGGATCATTACCGCTTACCTGTCCAGCGTCTTCCTGATTCCGTTACAGGTGTCCGCTGTGGATGGCAAACCGCTGACCGCCCGTCCAGTTTCAAACCGAGTTGGTGGAACTCCAGTAGGTCTAATGCATACTGAACTAATGCGTTTTTTATGTATATCCCGGTATATCCCATCCCATGCTCTTAGGTTTACCTTGGCTCCAATGCATGAACCAGTCCTGAAATTGGAAAACTGGAGAAGTTCTGCGTTGGGGAGATTACCTGGCATGAATCGTTGCTTAACCCGGATTCAACCTGCTTCGCCTCCTGTCCAGCCTGATACCCTGCCAGGGTTGCCTTCGCCTATTGGTCCTTCTCTGACGTCTTTGGGAAAGAGGAGGCTGAGAGACTACCTCCACACAGGTCGTATGACTGTCAGATAGAGCTTCTTCCTGGAGCACTCTTCCCCGCGGGAGAGTGTATCCTCTTTCACAGGCAGAGACTCAGGCATGTCGGACTACATCCAAGAGAATCTGGATAGAGGATTTATCCGAAAGTCATCGTCACCGGCAGGAGCTGGATTCTTCTTTGTGAAGAAGAAGGATGGATCCTTGCGCCCTGCATTGACTTCGGGGTCTGAATCAGGTCACCGTAAAAAAACAGGTATCCATTACCTCTTATTTCAGAGGTTGTTTGTCGTTCTCCGAGGGGCAAGGATCTTCACCAAATTGGACCTCAGAGGGGCCTACAATCTGATCCGAATTAAGAGAGGGGGACGAATAAAACAGCCTTCAAACCCGTGACGGCCACATGAATACCTGGTAATGCCATTCGGCCCCAAGCAATGCACCTGCGGTTTTTCAGGAATTTGTGAATGACATTTTCAGGGACTTGCTCTATACATGTGTCGTGGTTTACCTGGACGATATTTTGATTTTCTCTGCTGATTTAACGTCACA
>JARQOD010000004.1:180006680-180125241 GCA_033576555.1 Oophaga sylvatica
AAAACCTAGTGTTTATTGGGATGGTGAAGAAAACCCAAACCAGTGCAGGAGTTCATAAAACCGCACAGTGTTTTTGGTACTTCGGAGAGTGATTGGGGAAAATCAAGGGGGAGAAGGAGGGGAACAAAAAAGTGCAGGGTAGGTAAATCCCCCCTTGGTCTTCTGGCCCTTTGTCCAGTAACCTTTACGCCCCCCCCTTCAAGGGGGCCTCGGAAAACCTCGGACCGGTTTTAGGGGGTGTGTGGTGAAAAAAGCCAAACCAATTGTGTTTTCAGTGGGGTTCCAAATTTTTTTAGAACAAAAACCCTTCCCGGTCCAGAAATAAGGAGGAATTAAAATTGCCCATTTAGTTTTAAAAATTTCCCAGTTCCCATCAAAAAATGCTCGGAAAGGTGGTGGGTGGGTTTTTTGAGGAAGCTTTTTTTTTAGTAGAGATATGAAGACTTTGTGTTAAAATTGGTGGCAAAAAATCAAAAAACAAACTGGTTGTGGGGCCCCAAAATCTTATGGGTTTTTAAATCTGGGCCCCAATTCCAAAGACAAAAATTTTAAAGTTTTCGGAAACCTAAAACTCTGTAAAGAACTTTAAATTTGGCCCATTTTTTAAAATTTCAAGAATAGGTGGCAAATTTGTTCGGATTTTGGCCCCGAATCTGATTTTGACATATTCGGGCCATATCCGAACACTATTCTGGCTGAATGTATGTCTTAAGTTCATATTGAGTAATTTCTACTCCTATTAACTCTAATGAAGTTCAGCTGTGTTCGACGAATATTGCAAAAACAATATTTGAATCTGATCGTATTTGGAACCAAATCAGAACAAATTCGCTCATCTCTAATCAAGAACCCCTATCCACACTGATATGACAGAAGAAAACCATTCCTCCTCAGGTACTCCTGAAGAACGATTCCTATTGAAAGAGCAGAACTGAGGGTGAATTCTATATGCCCCGAAAAACAGTAAACTCATGACAATGGTTATTCACAGCGAACTCAGCTAGAGGTAAGTAAGAAACCCAATCCTCCTGATTCTCAGACACAAAACACCTAAGATATGTCTCAAAATTCTGGTTCATGTGGTCAGTCTTCCCATTCGACTGTGTATGAGAAACAGAATAAAATGAAAGATTGACCCCAAAATGAGCACAAAATGCTTGCCAAAATTTGAAAAAAAATTGCACCCTTTGGTCAGAAACAATATCAGAAAGAATCCTATGTAACTTCACAAATTCTTTGATAAAAATTTGTGCCAAGGTCTTGGCATTATGTAAAGCAGGTACTACAATGAAATGAGACATCTTGCTGAATCTGTCCATCATCACTAATATCACAGTATTACTAGTCAACACGAGTGGATCAGTGATGAAATCTACCGACAAAGGAGTCCAAGGTGTCACGACTCAGTTGTCAAGTGTCGTGGAACCAGGGGCTCCTTCCCTGTCCCTAACGCTAGGGGCACCCTAGCTCGCCCTGTTCCCTGGATTACTTCTGATGGTGAAGAAGTCGGGGCCACATACCTTGCCTTAATGCCTTAATACGCCCTCAGTCTGTACCCTTTCCCACCCAGGGAAGAGAGGAGTAGTATTGTACTGTAATACACCAACCAGACTAACAAGGTAATACAAAACCTACCAACAGTCTCAGATAAATCCACCCAACGCCTTATTAAACAACAACTACAAACCACCATCTCCTAGCCATGCAGAATAAGCCTGCTCTGGCAATAAGTGCTTGACATTGCCCAGAATATATACAAGAGGGGAGTGGCAACAGTAAACAGCCGAGAGCCTTAATGCAGGAAAACTTCCAAGAGCTCTCAACAGATTAACTCCTGAACTGCTAAAAGAAATATGCACCATTTAATATGAAGGTGAATTACTTATAAACAGTGCAGGAGTAGGAGAAATCAGACACTGTGGTCTTCTGGCTCCTCTTTGTTGCGGTAAACTCGTGACAGTACCCCCCTTTTACAAGGGACTACAGAACCTCAGAACCAGGTTTATCAGGGTGTGCCATGTGAAAAGACCAACCTAATCGCATATACATAAGATGCTGGTACTAACATCCTCTCTTCAGGGCCATATCCCTTCCAATGTATCAGATACTGAAGCGAACTAAATAATTAACGATCTTAGCTATTTGAAATTCCAAATCTCCATCAACAATGACCAGAGATGGCGGTAGCGGTGATAGTACAGAGGATGCAACATATATTTTGAGTAGAGAGTGATGAAACACATTATAAATCCTAAAGGTGGGTGGCAAAGCAAGGCGGAATGCTACAGGATTGACAATTGTCTTAATCTTATAAGGACCGATGAACCTGGGACCCAGTTTCCAAGAGAGAACTTTCAACTTAATGTTCCTTGCGGACAACCACACCAAGTCACCAATACACAAAGGTCAAACCCACCAAACGTGTCTGATCAGCCACACTCTTATACTTGGACACAATCTTCCTCAAATTATCAAGAACCTCTTGCCACACAGAAGTAATTGATGACAAAAGCTGTTCTACTTCAGATATTCCAGAAGAACAATTCCTATCAAATGAGCTAAGGATGAAACTCGTACATCCCGAAGAACGGGGACTTACCAGTACGTTCATGACAACGAATATTTACCACAAATTCAGCTAGAGGTAAGTAACACATTCCTCCTGATTCTCAGACACAAAATACCTAAGATAAGCGTCAAGATTCTGGTTAACCCGTTCAGTTTGCCCATTAGACATGCTTGTGAAATGCTGAAGAGAATGACAGAATGAGTGTAAAGCGTCCTCCAAAATTTGGAAATAAACTACACCCCCGATCAGAAACAATATCGACTGGGATCCCATGTAATTTTACAATCTCTCTGATGAAAATTTGCACCAAGGTCTTGGTGATAGGTAACGTGGGTAGCGCAATGAAATGTGACACTTTACTTAATCTGGACATAGAAAATAAAAACGCGGTCTGGTGAGGAGCGCTGGATTGAAGATGATGGAGGCAAAAAGGGTTAAAAAGGTG
Source organism: Oophaga sylvatica (assembly GCA_033576555.1). Taxonomy (NCBI): domain Eukaryota; kingdom Metazoa; phylum Chordata; class Amphibia; order Anura; family Dendrobatidae; genus Oophaga; species Oophaga sylvatica. Next base: position 180,009,695 of record JARQOD010000004.1, read on the forward strand.
CAAACCTTTATTAAAAGATAAATCCACAACGCGTTTCAAAGGCGTTCTGCCTTCTCCATCAGGTGGCATATTAAAAATGGGGGTTGACAAAAATATTTACCTCCACCATGAGAAAAAGAGGACGGCACTGCAATTACCGCTGCATTGTCATCATGCAATAACTCCAAACAAAAATATTTAAAAGAACAAAGAACCAATGAAAGAGGGCAATTAATGAAATAGAAAATTGCCCTTTTTCATTGGTTCTGTGTTCTTTGAAATATTTTTGTCCACCCCCATTTTTAATATGCCACCTGATGAAGACGGCAGAACACCGTTGACACGCTTTGTGGATTTATCTTTTAATAAAGGTTTGAACCTTTTTAATCCTTTTAGCCTCCATCATCTTCACTCCAGCGCTCCTCACCAGACAGCGTTTTTGTTTTCTTTGTCCATTCTCATCCCTCTCTGAGGGTGCTCGGCAGGAGCTGCTCATACAGACGCCTCCTCGGCAACTCAGGACCTTCGATCACGTGACCACTAGGACCTGCAGTCACGTGACTCACAGCGTGCACTGCGGTCTGTCCGACCACCGCATGGAGAATCTCCACTTCACCAGCGGGGAACGCTGTAGCTCTGCCTAGCCATCACAGGGGAACGTCTCATCACCACCTGTAGCTGTCAGCCTTCCACTCTTTGGGCGCACTACTCTCCATCATGTGCACACTGAGTTTATGCAGGGGTGCATAACCTCATAAGGTTAGTGGCTTCACAGCTCCATCTTTCATTTGCTCCACTGGTTCTGCTCATGCGCGTCCCTATTGTCTCTTTTTTTGCAGTTTATTTAATCTGTCCAACATCACCAAAATTACGGTATTACCTGCCGACAAGAGTAGCTCAGTGATAAAATCGACTGATAAATGAGTACAAGATCTACTGGGAATCGTCAATGGTTGGAGAGACCCAGTGTTGGAATATGTTTGGTGCAACAAGTCCATTCCTGTCTGAGTGTTTAGTTGCTATATTTGTATGCTGTTTATAAAGTTAAAAAAAAAACTTCCAGAGGCTCACAAAGGAAGAGCATGTGACTGTATTTCCTGTTTTTCTGTGTCTGTGTATGAGAGAAGCAGCCTGCTGTAGATGCTGCACAGATAGAGACACACAAATGATTTATTCCTGATCTATTAAGCTTATCATATATTGTTCCTGATTGTTGCTAATAAACAAGTTCTGTTGTCACACGCTTGGAGAGTATACTGAATAATTTGCTGCCAACAGGTTATGGGCCCAGAGTGACACAGAACCCCAGAGTAATACAGCAACAGACGCCCAGAGCAAAAGCAGCACAGAGCAACAGAGAAGATGTCCACTAGCAGCAATCCAGTCAAGTTCTCAGTGCCAAGCCTCACTAACCAAAACTACCAGTCCTTGAAATTCAAGGTGAAGATGCTGCTCATAAGAGAAGGTACGTGGAAATATACTCAGGACCAATTGCCTCATCCATTACCAGATGATTGGCTAGAGAAGGATCAGAAATCACAAAGCATTATCTCCCTCAGTGTAGATGATAATCAGATTGTGCATATATGCAAGTGTGCAACTGCAAAGGAGATGTGGGATGAGTTACAGAAACTGCATGAAAGATCAAATGTCAGCAATAAGCTTTTTCTCATGAGAAAACTGTTTCAGTGTAAGCTAAGTGATGGACAGAATATGCAGGACTATATAAGAAACACCCTAGAGATTGTGGAGCGTCTCAGGGGTATTGGAGAAGAAATTAAAGATTTCGTGTTGCTGCACTTCTTTTAAGTGGTCTTCCAGACAGTTGTGCCCAGGGCCGCCATCAGGGCATGACAGCCCTGACTGGTGTATGGGGCCCGATCAGCAGAGGGGGCCCACATCGGGCCCCGTCTTTTCAGCTGATCGGGCCCCAGTAGAAGAGACTGGGCCCGATGCGGGCCCCCTCTGCTGATCGGGCCCCGGTGACAGGTGAAGTAACTGAACTTGCGTGACGTCCGAGACGCAGGTTCAGTTACTCTATTGAGTTGCAGGCCCGTGCAGGCCCGCAAGTCAATAGTTAAAGCCGCCAGCCAATCGGAGGCTGGCAGCTGACGTCAGCGCGCACGGCGCTGGCGTATGACGTCATTGTCATTCGCCGGCAAGTGCGTGCTTGAAACGTCGGGATTCAGGACATATCAACGCCGCGGGAGCGCCGCAGCCAGGTAAGAACTTTTTTTTAAATTTATTTATTGAAATCGGCAATGTGGGCAGGATGGAATCGCTGGGGGGGCAGGATGGAATCGCTGGGGGGGGCAGGATGGAATCGCTGGGGGGGCAAGATGGGATCACTGGGGGGGCAGGATGGAATCGCTGGGGGGGCAGGATGGAATCACTGGGGGGGCAGGATGGAGTCACTGGTGGGCAGGATGGAGTCCCTGGGGGGCAGGATGGAGTCACTGCGGGGGCAGGATGGAATCACTGGGGGGCAGGATGGAATCACTGGGGGGCAGGATGGAATCACTGGTCGGGCAGGATGGTGTCACTGGGGGGGGCAGGATGGAATCACTGGGGGGCAGGATGGAGTCGCTGGGGGGCCAGGATGGAATCGCTGGGGGGAGGATGGAATCGCTGGGGGGGCAGGATGGAATCGCTGGGGGGGCAGGATGGAATCACTGGGGCAGGATGGAGTCACGGGGGGCAGGATGGAGTCACTGGGGCAGGATGGAGTCACTGGGGGCAGGATGGAGTCACTGGGGGGGCAGATGGAGTCACTGGGGCAGGATGGAGTCACTGGGGCAGGATGAGTCAGCGGGGGGCAGGATGGAATCACTGGGGCAGGATGGAGTCACGGGGGCAGGATGGAGTCACTGGGGCAGGATGGAGTCATGGGGGGCAGGATGGAGTCACGGGGGGCAGGATGGAGTCACTAGGGGGCAGATGGAGTCACTGGGGCAGGATGGAGTCACGGGGGTGGGGCAGGATGGAGTCCGGGGCAGGATGGAATCACTGGGGCAGGATGGAGTCATGGGGCAGGATGGAGTCACAGGGGGCAGGATGGAGTCACTGGGGAAGAGGGAGCATGGGAGGATGGAGTCACTGGGGGGCAGGATGGAGTCGCTGGGGCAGGATGGAGTCACGGGGCAGGATGGAGTCACGGGGGGCAGGATGGAGTCATGGGGAGCAGGATGGAGTCACTGGGGCAGGATGGAGTCACTGGGGCAGGATGGAGTCACAGGTGCGGCAGGATGGAGTCACTGGGGGCAGGATGGAGTCACTGGGGCGGCAGGATGGATCACTGGGGCAGGATGGAATCACTGGGCAGGATGGAGTCACTGGCGGAGGTGGAATAGGCAGGAGGATCACGGGGCTGGAGGATGGAGTCACTGGGGCTGGATGGAGTCACAGGGGCTAGGATGGAGTCACAGGGCAGGATGGAGTCACGGGGGCAGGATGGAGTCACTGGGGGGTAGGATGGAGTCACTGGGGCAGGATGGAGTCACTGGGCGGCAGCATGGAATCACTGGGGCAGGATGGATCACGGGGGCAGGATGGAGTCACTGGGCAGGATGGAATCACTGGGGCAGGATGGAGTCACTGGGTCTGGATGGAATCACTGGGGCGGATGGAGTCACTGGGGCTGGATGGAGTCAGGGGCAGGATGGAGACACGGGGCAGGATTGGAGACACGGGGCAGGATGGAGACACGGGGCAGGATTAGAGACATGGTGCAGGATGGAGACAGATGGGGCAGGATCATAGGGCAAGATGGAGACAGATGGTGCAGGATCATGGGGTAGGATGGATATGATGGGGCAGGATCATGGGACAGATGGGGCAGGATCAAGGGACAAATGGCCTGGGGCAGGATGGAGATAGATGGGGCAGGATCATGGACAAGATGGAGACAGATGGGGCAGGATCATGGGACAGATGGGGCAGGATCATCGGACAAATGGCCTGGGGCAGGATGGAGATAGATGGGGCAGGATCATGGGCAAGATGGAGACAGATGGGACAAGATGAAGACAGATGGTGCAGGATCATGGGGCAGGATGGATACGATGGGGACAGATGGGGCAGGATCATGGGGCAGGATGGATACGATGGGGACAGATGGGGCAGGATCATGGGACAGATGGTCTGGGGCAGGATGGAGACAGATGGTGCAGGATCATGGGGCAGGATGGATACGATGGGGACAGATGGGGCAGGATCATGGGACAGATGGTCTGGGGCAGGATCATGAGGCAGGATGGAGACAGATGGTGCAGGATCATGGGGCTGGATGGATACGATGGGGACAGATAGGGCAGGATCATGGGGCAGGATGGATACGATGGGGACAGATGGGGCAGGATCATGGGACAGATGGTCTGGGGCAGGATGGAGACAGATGGTGCAGGATCATGGGGCAGGATGGATACGATGGGGACAGATGGGGCAGGATCATGGGACAGATGGTCTGGGGCAGGATCATGAGGCAGGATGGAGACAGATGGTGCAGGATCATGGGGCTGGATGGATACAATGGGGACAGATGGGACAGGATCATGGGGCAGGATGGGACATCACATGATGGCAGGATAGGAGAACATATGGCTGGAGCCAGAAATGAGACACACAGGGGCCAGGATGGGAGATATTATTACAATAGGGGCTAATTTAGGAATATTATTACTGCAGTGATGTATTTATTTTTTTTTTGAGGATACTGTTATAAATGGGAGGGCGGTACTGTTACTGTGCAGAGCGACACTGTTGACTTTTTTTCCTTCATCTGGTGTAGTTTACAATTTGGGAAAAAAATAAGTAATGTGTTCTGCAAGCGGTTCTCTAGATAACTGTGTTATTTCCAGCAGAGATGAGCCCTGGCTGGAAGAAGTGATGGCGGTCTGTGCTGGATGAAGATTAAAAGCGAAGATGAAAGACTTCACCTAGAGACGTCACTGGTGAGTCAGTGTGTTACCTATACACTGACACTATACACTATTTACTATATACAGCGGTCCTGTGTACAATGTCACCAGTGATCACTGTATTACCTTTACATTATACACTATATACAGAGCTCCTGTGTATAATGTCACTGGTGATCACTATTACTTGTACACAGACACTGCATCAGTATTGTAGTGTTCAATCATAATGTGGTGGTAATATGTTGTCCGTCCATGGTGTGGCCGTATTTGCTCCTTGTATGTGCTATGCGCTCACTATGTGGTGGTAATATGTGGTCTGGTCATGGTGTGGTGGTATTTGTTCCTTGTATGTGATATTATTGGTCACCATATGGTGGTAATATGTGGTCTGGACATGGTGTGGTGGTATTTGTTCCTTGTATGTGGTATTATTGGTCACCATATGGTGGTAATATGTGGTCTGGACATGGTGTGGTGGTATTTGTTCCTTGTATGTGCTATTATTTGGTCACTATGTGGTGGTAATATGGTGTCTAGTCATGGTGCGGTGGTATTTGTCCACTGTATGTGATATTATTGGTCATTTTAAAAATTTAAAAATAAATAAAAATATACCTAAATTGTATTGGATATTTGAACAAATGTTTAATGGGTTAGAGTAGAGTAGGGCCCAGCCAAAAAAGTCTACCTTGTCGTGGTGGCGCTTAAAAAATCTTTTGACTTTGGATAGTTCAAGGGGTGGAGGCGGGGCTGGGGTGGAGCCTGGGTGGAGTCTCAAGGGGCCCCGAAAAGTTTGCCAGTATGGGGCCCCGAAATTCCTAGGGGCAGCCCTGGTTGTGACACACTCCTCGTGACTGCACTAGATGCATGGCCAAATCATGATCTGACACTAGAGTATGTTAAAGGCAAACTTGTGGATGAATTCAAGAGAAAAAACACAGCATGTAAGTAACAGTAGTGAATCCAGAGCAGAAAACAGCATTAAAGACACAGTATTTCCCTAAATATAAGTACAATCTGAGAGAAACTTGTGAATGTTTTGTCTGTAAAAAGCCTGGCCACCTTAAAGCAGACTGCAGAATTTGGAAAGCAAGAATGAGTCAGCCTAAAAAGCAGAACAGTCGTCAAAGGGTTAAAACAGCTATAAAGGAAGATTCTGCATGTGCTGAAGCTGCATTTAATGCCAGTACAAGCCCATCTGCAAAGCATATATGGTGTATAGATTCTGGTGCAAGCAGCCATATGACAAATAACAAGGATTTCTTCACTGACCTTAATGAAAGCAAGTCAGAAAAGGTCATCTTAGCTAATGGTCACTATATGACTTTAGATGGAGTAGGAGACGGATAACTTCACTGTCCAGCTTCCTCAGCACAAAGCAGAATGATCCCAGTAAAGGATGTTCTCTATGTTGCCAGCCTTGAAAGCAATCTTCTGTCAGTAAAGAAGCTCAGGAAAATGTAGTTACTTTTAGAGATAACAGCTGCATCATCTCAAAGAAGGGTCACAGTCTTGCAGAAGGAAAAATCCAAGATGAACTTTATCAGCTAAAATGCAAAGAAAGAGTGTACAGTGGTAGACAAAATCTGCATAAGAACTGTATCCATGTATGGCACAGACATCTTGGGCACAGCAGTAAGGAAGCTAGCTCAACTTGCTAATGGTATTGAAATCAACCAGTGTAGTCAAATAATGAAGTGCACTAGCTGTCTTAAAGGGAAAATGTCCAGAAAATCGTTACCTAAAATAAGCACCACTAAATCTGCACAGCCTTTGGATCTGATACATACAGATGTATGTGGTCTAATGAGTGTTCAAACTCCTAGTAAGAAGAGATATGTTATCACATTTATTGATGATCACTCCAGATATACAGTCGCCTACCTGCTTCACAGTAAGGAAAAAGAGCTATCGGATGTAAGTGGGTCTTCAAAAACAAATATGACTCAGAAGGTAAAGTTCACCGGTTTAAGGCAAGATTGGTCGTAAAAGGGTACTCGCAAAAGTATGTTGAAGATTATGATGCTACATTTTCTCCAGTTCCGACGCAAACCACATTCAGAACTTTAATGTCCGTAGCTGCAGTTCAACAGATGACAATCAGACATTTTGACATCAAAACAGCCTTCCTATATGGTGACATTGAAGAAGAGTTATAGATGAGCCAACCTGAGGGATATATTAAAAAGGGTGAAGAGCACCTTGTTTGTAAAATGCAAAAATCTCTCTATGGACTAAAGCAGTCGGCAAGAGATGGAACTCGAAAATGAACAAAGTTTTGATGGATGAAGGATTTAGAAGATCTCAAGCTGATCCTCGGTTGTATATGAAAAATTTGGCGAAGGAGTAGATGTATCAATATCCAAAAGCAAAAAAAAAATGCAGCACTCGCCAAATCCGTATAAAAAACCACAGTCCTTTAATTAAACCATGAGTATATGGACAAGGTTTAAAAGGGCTAGGTACATGCAGGCATGTATGTTGTGAATGTTTTAGAAATGAATTCTGAGCAGAAGCTCCCTCTGGTGGTTACAAACAGTACTGAACCATTCAATGAGGATTGGCAATCAGGAATCACAGACTGGCTGGATATAAGGGAGGTTCCCTCCCATCATGGTTGCCGGTGATCAATTGTTCTTGTCTCAACGTTGTTTCCTGGTTCACTTGGAAGCTTGCTGAGTCTTGCCTCTTCTCCTGCTCTCAGATAAGATATTTTCTGTTTTTTGTTTTTGTGCTTTCCATTTGCATATTTCTCTGCATTTCTGTGAGGTTGGCCAGGTTCCCCTCCCCGGGGGGCTTGGGCTCCTCTCGGTTCCTCTGGAGCCACTGTTGTTTGTTCATTTGCCTTTTCCAGTTTTTTCAGTGGCTGCGGCTTAGTTTTGTTACACCAGAGAACTAATTTAGGTGGTAGAGGTCGTGTGATCTCAGGTGTTTTTGCAATTAGTAGCGTTGGCTTTTTTTAGGGTTTTTTTTTATTGCAGTAAGTATCCTTCCTATCCTTTTCTGTCTAGGCAGATTGGGCCCCAGCGTTTGTTCATACTATTTTCTGTCTGTGTCTGTATTTCCTCTTGTCTAACCGCCATTACATGTTTGGGGGCTTCCTATGTTCTTTGGGGATCTGCTCCGGGGCAGATAGCTTTCCTCTTTCTATCTTTAGGTGTAGTTAACCTCTCAGGCTGTGACGAGGCGTCTAGGACCAACGTAGGAACGCTCCACAACTGCCTTTAGTTGTGGTGGTTAGTCAGGGTACTGCAATCCAATAGATTCCAACCTCTCTGGTGTATTGCCGTTTTTGCCTGCTCTCCTCAGCTACCGAAACATAACACATGTAGCAAAGAGAACAGGACTACAGCCGTTTGGACCCATGGAAGCGTGATTAACGCAAAACGGCCGTAGTCCTGTTCTCTTTGCTACATGCCTGCATGTACCTAGCCTTTTTAAACCTTGTCCATATACTCATGGTTTAAATAAAGGACTGTGGTTTTTTATACGGATTTGGCGAGTGCTGCATTTTTTCTTGCTTTTGGGTATTGATTTTTCTACATGTGTTTTTCTTGCAAGCACCGTTTTCACCGTGTCTACACCTGCCAGGTGTCGTTGACTCAGAGGTAATCTGCTCCACCCGTAAGTAGGCTGCTCTTGGTGCCATTTTGCTCTTTCTACAATTGTTTTGAAGGAGTGGATGTATGTTCTCTAATATGTAGACGATGTAATCATGTCTCATCAAAATGAAAAAGAAATTGCAAAGCTAGGTGAAATTCTCATCCAGTACTTTGAGACTAAGGACCTTGGAAATGTGACATATTATTTGGGAATCCAAATCCAGAGAGAGAAAGATGCGAGTTTTCTTCTCAATCAAAGTTCTAAAATTTCCGCAATACTAAACCAGTTTGGAATGTCAGAAGCCAAAGGTGCGTCAACACCAAAGGACCCGTCCTACTTAAAGTTGGAAGGAGAAGAAGATCTGCTACCCAGCAATGAGAGTTACAGACAAGCAGTGGGGGCGCTTCTGTACATAGCAACCACAACTCGTCCTGATATCACAGCCACAGTCAGAATTCTCAGCCGAAGTGTAAGCAAGCCATGCCAAAGAAACTGGAATGCAATTTAGAGAATTCTTCAATATCTTAAAGAAACTCAAAGGCTAAATCTTAAGATATCTGCATCAGGAGATCTCACTCTCAGAGGTTATGTGGATGCAGATTGGGCTGGAGATTTAAGTGATCGGAAATCAACAGATGGTTGTTACTTGTTCAAGTTAGGAGAAAATTCAATTTCTTGGTCCAGCAGAAACCAAGTGTCAGTCGCATTATCTTCTACAGAAGCACAATATATGTCTGCTGCTTATTGAAGTCAAAAAGTAAATTGGTTGAAACAACTTTTGGAAGATTTCGGCAAGCCATTAGCTCAACCAACAGTTATCTATGAGGACAATCAAGGATGTATTAAACTTGCCAGCAGTGAGAAGATTAGAGCAATGACTATGCACATTGATGTAAAACATCACCAATTATGTAACTTAGTGGAACGTGGGGTACTCGAGTTTGTTTGTTGCGAGTCTGACAAGATGATAGCTGATGTATGACAGCCATTATCAAGAGCCAAGTTTGTGGACTTCAGAACGGCAATGGGACTAACAGAATAAGCAGTTGTTGAGTGGGGATGTTGGAATATGGTTGGTGCAACGACTCCATTCCTGGCTATGAGTGTTTAGTTGCTAGATTTGTATGCTGTTTATAAAGTTTAAAAAAAAAACTCCCAGAGGCTCACACAGGGATAGCATGTGATTTCCTGTTTTTCCTGTGTCTGTGTATGAGAGAAGCAGCCTGCTGTAGATGCTGCATAGATAGAGATACAAAAATTATTTATTCCTGATCATTGAGCTTATCATATATTGTTACTGTTTGTTCCTGAATAAAGAATCTCTGCTGTCACACGCTTGGATAGTATCCTGAATAATCCGCTGCCAACCCCCAGACAGACTAGTATAAGAGGTTCTAGAATGCTCACAGACACTGCTGGTGGCTACATACTCCTGAACATCATGATGTACCCCTGACCACAAAAAAACGCTGATTAAGAAGATCTGTGATGACTTTATTACAGAGATGTCAGACCAAGACCCAATCATGATGTTCACTAAGAGCTGTCAGATGGAGATTCACAGGTACAAACAGTTTACCTAACAGTCAGCATGGCCATACCCCTGAGTTTCAACAACCTCTTTCTTAGGATCAGAGCATATAGATGCAATAACCAGCCCTTTTTGTAGTTTCGGAACTGGTTCACAATTATTTCCACCCCCATAAAAACGAGATAAGGCATCCACGCTAATGTTCTTGTTCCCTGGACTATATGTAACAAAAAAGTTAAACCTTGTGAAGAACATTGCCCATCTTGCCTGGCTAGGCGTTAGACAGTTTTCAGACTCGAGAAAAACCAGATTCTTATGATCTGTGATTAACATAACTGGATGAACTGCCCCCTCCAGAAAATGACACCACTCTTCAAAGGCCTACTTGATTAGCAAGAGTTCCCTGTTACCAATGTCATAATTATTCTTCACAGATGACAGTTTTTTAAAAAGTATGCACATGGATGCCATTTTCCAGGAGATGCACCCTGCAAAAATACAGCCCCCAACCCCACTTCAGATTCTTCAACTTCTACAATAAATGGCTGCGTGACGACAGGTTGTATGAGAATCGGTGCAGATGCAAAACACTCCTACAAGGTATCATATGCCTCCCTGGCCGGAATGGACTATTTGGAAAAGTCTGTCCCTTTCCTGGTCATATCAGTTAGAGGTTTGGCCACTACCAAAAAGTTTTTAGTTGAATCTCTTTTTTATTTCAAGTATGCAAAACAAGTCAATATGTAGTCACGCATTAACAATGGTCCATATATGATACATAAACATGGTAATACTTAATAAACTATGACCTCAAGGATACTTGAAATGGTTATTTTTTACAAAACAACAAAAAAAACTCCATCTATCAATTTAGCATGAAATTTCACATAAAAGCATATCCCTACGGGTCCATGCTTTGGCAAAAGGGTCGGACTGGCCCACTGGAGAACCGGAGGATTTTCTCGGTGGGCCCTGGCATCTGGGGGGCCCTGGCACCTGCTGGCATACAGGGGCCAGTTGCCTAGGGCCCCAGCTGCTCCAGGGGCCCCCAGCCGGTGGCGTGTCGCTAATAGCGGCACACCACGCAGCTGCCATGGGGGCCCGTGCCAGCGGAGCAGCAGTGGGTGACAGGAGGCAGGAGCCCCTGTCCCCACTGCTAAAGAGAAATGAATATTCACTGCTTCCCACCCACATGGGCGTGGGAAGCAGTGAATATCATTACTTACCTGTCACCCGCTCCAACCGCTGAGCGCCTCTGTGTCCTCGCGTCCTCTCTTGCTGCGATGTTCAGGCAGAGGGCGCGATGATGTCATTAGTGAGCGCCGCGCCCTCTGCCTGAGCATTCACTGCCGGAGGATCGAAGACGGCGGCGCTCAGCGGTGGAGCGCGTGACAGGTAAATCTCTCAGGTGCCGGGGCCCTGAGCCAGCGGTGACACCGGCACCTGTCCCCCATAGTGCGCCGGTGTCCCCGCCTGCTCAGGACACCGGCACCTGGCCCCCCAGCGATGAGAGGTGAGTATGTCTTTTTTTTTTTGCAGCAGCAGCAGCAGCTGCTGCAGCATAAAGGGGCCTATTCAATGCAGCATTTATGGGAGCACAGTCTGTGGAGCATCTATGGGGGCATAATCTATGGGGGCATAATCTGTGGAGCATTTATGGGGGCATAATCTATGGGGGCATAATCTGTGGGGGCATAATCTGTGGAGCATCTATGGGGGCATAATCTGTGGAGCATTTATGGGGGCATAATCTATGGGGGCATAATCTGTGGAGCATTTATGGGGGCATAATCTCGGGGCATAATCTGTGGAGCATTTATGGGGGCATAATCTGTGGGGCATCTGTGGCATCATTATGGGGGCATAATCTTGGGGCATAATCTTGGAGCATCTATGGGGGCATAACTGTGGAGCTTCTATGGGGCATAATCTAGGGCAAACTATGGGGCATAATCTATGGAGCATCTATGGGGGCATAATCTATGGAGTTTTATGGGGCATAATCTATGGAGCATCTATGGGGCAATTAATCTATGGGGGCATAATCTATGGAGTTCTATGGGGGATAATCTATGGAGCATCTATGGGGGCATAATCTATGGGGGCATAATCTATGGAGCATCTATGGGGGATAATCTATGGAGCATCTATGGGGATAATCTATGGGGGCATAATCTATGGAGCATCTATGGGGGCAATAATCTATGGAGCATCTATGGGGGCATAATCTATGGAGCTTCTATGGGGGCATAATCTATGGGGCATATCTATGGGCATATTATGGGGGCAATAATCTATGGGGGCATAATCTATGAGCTTCTATGGGGGCATAATCTAAGGAGCATCTATGGGGCACAATCTATGGGGGCATAATCTATGGAGCATCTATGGGGGCATAATCTATGGGGCATAATCTATGGAGCATCTATGGGGGAATAATCTATGGAGCATCTATGGGGGCATAATCTATGGAGCTTCTATGGGGGCATAATCTAAGGAGCATCTATTGGGGCATAATCTATGGGGGCATAATCTATGGGGGCATAATCTATAGAGCTTCTATGGGGGCATAATCTAAGGAGCATCTATGGGGCACAATCTATGGGGGCATAATCTATGGAGCATCTATGGGGGCATAATCTATGGGGGCATAATCTATGGGGGAATAATCTATGGAGCATCTATGGGGGCATAATCTATGGAGCTTCTATGGGGGCATAATCTAAGGAGCATCTATTGGGGCATAATCTATGGGGGCATAATCTAAGGAGTATTTATGGGGCATAATCTATGGAGCATCTATAGGGGCATAATCTATGGGGGCATAATCTATGGAGCTTCTATGGGGCATAATCTAAGGAGCATCTATGGGGGCATAATCTATGGGGGCATAATCTAAGGAGCATTTATGGGGGCATAATCTATGGAGCTTCTATGGGGGCATAATCTATGGGGGCATAATCTATGTTGGATAGTCTATGGAGCTTCTATGGAGGCATAATCTAAGGAGCATCTATGGGGGCACAATCTATGGAGCTTCTATGGGGCATAATCTAAGGAGCATCTATGGGGGCACAATCTATGGAGCTTCTATGGGGGCATAATCTAAGGAGCTTCTATGGGGGCATAATCTAAGGAGCATCTATGGGGGCATAATCTATGGAGCATCTATGGGGGCATAATCTATGGGGGCATAATCTATGGAGCATCTATGGGGGCACAATCTATGGAGCATCTATGGGGGCATAATACATGGGCAGCATATGGGGCACAATCTATGGAGCATCTTGTGGGGCATAATACATGGGGCAGCATATGGGACATAATCTCATTTTCCACCCTAGGCTTATACTCAAGTCGATAAGTTTTCCCAGTTTTTTGTGGCAAAATTAGGGGGGTCGGCTTATACTCGAGTATATATGGTATATATCTATTATCTATCTATCTATCTATCTATCTATCTATCTATCTATAGCATTTACTTATACGCATTATCCTTATGAGGGGGGCAGCATTATCCCCTATGAGGGGGCTGCTTTATAATCTATGAGGAAGGCTACCCCAGCTCCTGCTACATATGTAATGTATGTAGTACAGTTCATAAAGCGTCTTGTGCTTGGGTGCGATGAACATACATGAGACACAGGTTTGATATAGAAAGTCCTGTATTACTTCATACAAGTTGGCAAAATATAGTCACACAGTTTGCGGACACAGAAGCAGGAGACACAGCAGGCCAGAGTAATCTAAGCTCAGCAATCACTCTCACAATAGATTCAGGATCTTCTTCTCTGTTACCGTGAGTCCATGCAAACGTGGGTCTTTCAAAGAGCAGGGTTCAGAGTCCACAAGTGCTTCAGAGTTCCTCAGTAGGAATAGCTGGAGTACAAGGTCCAAGGCTTACAGGAGTCAAGTCAAGTCACAGGTTCACTGCAGGCTAGATTCTGAAGCACTGATTGCTCAGCTGTGGCTGCTTAAGAAGCAAAAGGAGAGAATCAGGGCGGGAACATGCAAGCTGGAAACTCCATTTTGACTGAGGGCAAGATAGCTGCAGCAAGACAGAAAGTAAAATGGCTGACGAACAAACTGAGTTTCAGAAACATATACACAGAACCTTACATTACTCCCCCCTTAGGGACAACCTCCGGATGACCTCAGACCAGGCTTGTGTGGGTACCTCTGATGAAACTGACGGAGCAAGCGAGGAGCATTAACGTTATTGACTGGTTCCCATGAGTTGTCCTCCACTGGGTAGCCCTGCCATTTAATCAGATATTGTAACTGATTTCTATACAACCTGGAATCTAAAATCCTTTCCACCACAAATTCTTCCTGACCATCGACTAGCACTGGGTCAGGGCAAGGAGAAGAACGTCCAGGAAACGTATTGGGTGTCGCAGCCTTTAGTAGGGATACATGAAAGACAGGGTGGATTCTCATAGTTGTGGGCAGTTGAAGACGACAAGCAACGGCACTTATAATTTTACTGATTTTATAGGGTCCAATGTACTTATGTCCCAACTTAGACGATGGAATCCTTAACTTAAGATTTCTGGTTGACAGCCAGACCAAGTCTCCTACCTTGAAAGCTGGTGCAGGTTTACGAAATTTATCTGCTGCTTTCTTATACCTTTCCTGAGCCGATTCCAAATTTTCCTTTAGAAGATCCATTTTCTTCTGTAAAGACGTGATTCTTTCAGCCACTGCTGGTAAAGGCGTTTCTATGGGAAATCGTGGTAGAATGTTAGGATGATAACCTAGATTAGAGTAAAAAGGAGACTGTTTAGTGGAGGCACTCTGAGAGTTGTTATACGAGAACTCAGCTAATGGAAGTAGATCCACCCAATCATCCTGTAGGTGGCATATAAAGCAGCGGAGATACTGCTCCAGGGTTTGATTGGTTCGTTCGGTCTGTCCATTAGTCTGGGGATGAAAAGCAGAAGAAAGGTTTACTTTAATGTCCAATGCTGCACAGAAATTTTGCCAAAACCTAGAAGTGAATTGCACCCCTCGATCCGAAATAACCTCATCCGGTACTCCATGTAAGCGAAACACATCTTTAATCATCAAATCTGATGTCTGTTTTGCAGTGGGTAAACCGACACAAGGGATAAAATGAGCTGCCTTTGTTAGACGGTCAACCACCACTAGAATGGTGTTCTTCCCCTGAGAGGTTGGTAACTCCACAATGAAGTCCATAGAAATGGATCCCCACGGGCGGGACGGGGTGGGAAGAGGCTGTAACAGACCAGTTGGTGAGGAGCGAGGTGTTTTGCATCTTGCACAGACTTCACATGAAGTGACATAGTTTAAAACATCCTTCCTGCAAGTGGGCCACCAAAAGAAACGAGAAAGAAATTCCTGTGTCTTAAGAATTCCTCTATGCCCAGCTATCTTGGAATCGTGAATGAGTTGCAATACTCTCAATCTGACTGTTTCAGGAATATACAGGCGTTGTCCCTGAATCCACACACCATTCTTAAAGACAAGACTTACGTCCCTTGGGGGTTGTGCCAAAAAGGAATCCGCATGGTATGCTTCCTTGATGTCCTTAAGTAGGTCTTGATTATGAATTACTCCTAGGAATCTAGAGTCAGGAAGAATAGTCTTAGGAGGAGTAATTGGACGTGTCTCTGCTGAGTAAATCCTAGAGAGTGCATCAGCCTTTCCATTGCGCGATCCTGGTCTATAAGAAATGATAAAATTAAATTGGTTTAAGAAAAGATTCCAGCGAGCCTGGCGAGGAGTCAGGCACTTAGCCGACCTGATAAACTCAAGGTTACGATGGTCTGTCAGGACGACTATTTGCTGTGCAGCTCCCTGAAGAAGGTGTCTCCATTCTTTGAAGGCGGCAATAATGGCCAACAACTCTCTATTGCCCACATCGTAGTTCCTCTCAGCCGAAGACAACTGCTGGGAAAAGAAGGCACAGGGATGCAAGACATTGTTCTCACCTGTTCTCTGAGAGAGTATAGCTCCAACGGCACAGTCTGAAGCATCCACCTCTATTATGAAGGCAAGCTCGGGGTTGGGATGTACTAGGATAGGTGCAGTGGTAAATTTATCTTTTAGACGGGAGAATGCTTCCTGGGCTTGGAGAGTCCAGGAGAACTTAGACTCTTTCCGGGTAAGTTGGGTGATAGGTGACACTACCTCAGAGAAATTTCTAATGAAACGTCTATAGAAGTTGGCAAACCCGATGAAGCGCTGTACCTCCTTCACATTTCTAGGACTTGGCCAATCCTTGATGGCTTGGGTTTTTCTTCCATCCATACTAATTCCTTGTGTAGACAGTACATACCCCAGAAATTGAATTTCGGTCCTATGGAATTCACACTTTTCAAGTTTGATGTAAAGATGATTTTGTCTTAGACGTTCCAAGACCATTCTCACATGTCCATGATGTTCCTCTGTGGAGTTAGAAAAAATTAGAATATCATCCAAATAAATTACCACGAATGTATCTAGGAGATCCCTGAAGATGTCATTGTCATGTGTGCATCGCCACGAAGATCGTCGCGGTTGCACATTCTGACTTCTCACAGCTGAGTTGCTGTTTCTTTGTGTTTGGCAGTTAGGGAGTTAATTCTGTCTGTGCTCAGTTCTGGGACTGGGTGCAGTTTTCTCCCGGCTGCAATTAATTATTTGTTGATTGGTTTCCTTTAAATCTCTGGTTGTCTGTGTTGGGAGTTGCCAGTGAAATTCTTCATGCAGACCACAGATAGGATTGTATCTGTATAGACTTAAGTTAAAGAGCTCCTTAGTTGTTTTAAGCTCACCTTGCTTAGAGTTTAATATCCCAGATCATTTATGTTCCTTCTGTGTTTGAGTGTGTATGCAAGTCTGTGTTTTCTCCAGTCTGTCTTATATGTCTAATCTGTGTATTTAGCAGAGATCAGCCCATATCCCTTTGGTGGTAATCAGAATCCTTCTTAGGACTGATTACAGGGTTCAGGGACTGATAGGAGACAGGGTTAGGCTGGAGACTTGGACCTCTGAACCATTATCAGTACCTCCAAGGTGAGGGATTAGTTAGGACCCCAGTTTAGGGTCAGGTTAGACCCCCGGTCCTCCTCTTTCCTGTGACAGTGTATCAAGTCCTCAAGATTAACCCTGAGTTCAACGGATATCGTGTCAGGTAAATCTATTCTATATTTACATGCTGATGTTGCTAATCTATATGTTGTATAGAGTGTTGTTCTTTTAAGAATAGTTTACTGACATCGTACACATATCACAAGACCGCGTGACATTTTCACTGGCCCATAAAATTATTCCCAGTTGCCATGGATCCAGTAGCCCAGCTGGCTCTGCAGTTGCAGGGATTATCCATGGAGCTGACGGACATTAAGTCCAAAGTTTTGTCTCCCTCGGAGCAAACCAGATTTGAACCTAAAGTAGCTCTCCCGGACAGGTTCACTGGTGGGCGAGACAAATTTTTTACCTTCAGGGAAGCATGTAAATTGTATTTTCGGCTTCGGCCTCGATCATCAGGGAGTGAAGAGCAGAGAGTGGGAATTGTTATCTCGCTCCTACAAGGGGACCCTCAATCCTGGGCCTTCTCCCTTCCTCCGGGATCCCGGCTCTACAGTCAGTAGATCGATTTTTTACTGCCCTGGGTTTGGTATATGATGACCCAGATCGGGTCTCTCTTGCTGAGACAAAATTACGTAAGATACAGCAGGGAGATCGTCCGGCGGAGGAATTTGCTTCTGAGTTCCGTAGATGGGCCACAGATACTCAGTGGAATGACCCAGCTCTTAGGAGCCAGTTTTGTCATGGGCTTTCTGACAAATTAAAGGACGTTTTGGCTCAGTATGATTCTCCTCCATCACTGGAGGCTGCTATGGCCCTAGCTATCCGTACTGATAGACGGCTCCGGGAGAGGTGCGAGGTAACTCCGCCCCCTGTTGTTACTCCACCTACTACTAAAGTCCCTTATGTTGAGGTTCCCCTTGTCTGTTCGGAGGAGCCTATGCAGTTGGGAGGGACATCATTTCGTAGGAGGGGATTGGCGGTACGCCGCAGGACTAGAAGGTGTTTCTTCTGCGGGAAAGAGGGACATTTTGTTGGGGGATGTCCATCCCGTGCCTTGTTGAGCAAAAAGTCGCCGGAAAACTGTTAATCCAGGTTGTGTGGTGGACGACAACCTGGGAGTATGTATTTCGTCCGCTAGTTCTTCTCAGTTCCTTGTACCAGTGGAGGTGGTGGTTGGTACGAGAGTGGAGAGATTTTCTGTTCTTCTTGATAGTGGGTCCGGGGCTAATCTGGTTGACGCTCAGTTTGCTCAGGCTCAAGGTATGCATCTGAGTGTATTGGTCAAACCGATCCCTATATTCTCCATTGACGCCAGGCCTCTCGGCCAAGGTAGCTTTGTTCATGAGGTTCATAACATTGACCTTCGGGTAGGGGCAATACATAGGGAACTATTATCTTGTTATGTGTTGGAGGGTCTACCTACTCCTATTGTGTTGGGACTTCCTTGGTTGGTTAAACATAACCCTGTGATTAATTGGCAGTCCAGAGATATAAGCCAATGGGGGGAGTTTTGCAAAAGTAACTGCATGAACACAGTCATCAGTGCGGTCGTGCCTAGTACTTTGCCTCCTTTTTTGGAGGACTTTGGGGATGTGTTCTCTGAGGAGGGGTGTCAGGAGTTGCCTCCTCATCGCGTGTATGACTGCTCTATTAATTTACTTCCTGATGCTAAGTTACCTAAAGCTAGGTTATATAACCTTTCTGGTCCTGAGAGGCAGGCTATGAAAGATTATATTTCGGAAAGTCTGGCCAAAGGGCATATTAGACCTTCATCTTCCCCAGTGGCCGCGGGGTTCTTCTTTGTGAAGAAAAAAGATGGAGGCCTACGCCCTTGCTTGGATTTCCGCGAACTTAATCGGATTACTTAAATCCGTATCCACTCCCTCTGATTCCTGATCTCTTCAATCAAATTGTTGGCGCCAAATGGTTCTCTAAATTGGATCTCAGGGGGGCGTATAATCTGATTAGGATAAAAGAGGGGGATGAGTGGAAAACGGCGTTTAACACGCCGGAGGGACATTATGAGAACCTTGTCATGCCTTTTGGTCTGACTACTGCACCAGCAGTATTCCAACATTTTGTTAATGACATTTTTCGTCATCTGGTGGGGCTGTTTGTGGTCGTATATTTGGATGACATTTTAATTTACTCACCAGATCTTGTGTCTCACCAGGAGCATGTGAGACAGGTGTTGCAGATCTTGCGAGACAATAAACTATACGCCAAACTGGAAAAGTGTGTATTCGCCGTACAGGAACTTCAGTTTTTGGGTTTCTTGGTGTCAGCCTCCGGTTTCCGTATGGACCCTGAAAAGGTGAGAGCAGTGCTTGAATGGGATCAGCCAGAGGATCTTAAGGCTCTGCAGCGTTTTCTGGGGTTTGCTAACTACTACCGGAAATTTATTTGTAATTTCTCATCTGTTGTCAAACCTCTCACTGACATGACAAGAAAAGGGACGGATTTTTCTAAATGGTCGGACAAAGCTTGCCAAGCTTTTTCCTCTTTGAAAAAATGTTTTGCTTCGGCACCCGTTCTCATCCAACCAGATGCATCACAGCCGTTCGTTGTGGAGGTGGACGCGTCTGACGTAGGGGTGGGTGCAATATTGTCCCAGGGTCCGTCCCCTGGTAAATGGCATCCGTGCGCTTTCTTTTCTAAAAAATTGTCGTCCGCCGAAAGGAATTATGATATCGGCAATAGGGAACTTTTGGCCATTAAGTTGGCTTTTGAAGAATGGCGTCACTTTTTGGAGGGGGCAGTCCACCCGGTCACCGTCATTACTGATCACAAGAACCTGCTGTATTTGGAATCTGCTAAGCGTCTGAATTCCAGACAAGCTCGATGGTCGTTGTTTTTTACCAGGTTTAATTTTGTTGTCACTTATCGCCCTGGATCTAAGAATGTTAAGGCGGATGCCTTGTCTCGCAGTTTCCCAGGGGCCGGGAAAATGGATGACCCGATTCCTATCCTTCAGGAGGGGGTGGTAGTGTCGGCTGTATGTTCTGAGCTTGAGGAGGAGGTGTTAGAGGCTCAGGGGGACGCCCCTGCAGGACCTCCAGGGAGACTGTTTGTCCCAAATCAGTTGAGACAAAAGGTTATTGAGGCACATCATAATTCTGCTTTAGCAGGACATCCAGGGAGTAAGGCTACTTTAGATCTCCTTTCTCGCCGGTTTTGGTGGCCTAACGTTAATAAAGATGTTTTAACTTTTGTCGCGTCCTGTGGGGTTTGTGCTCGCTCTAAGACCCCTCATACCCGTCCGTCTGGGACGCTCTTACCCTTGAAACTTCCGGAGCGTCCATGGACTCATTTGTCTATGGACTTCATCACGGACCTTCCTCAGTCGTCAGGGAAGACTGTCATACTGGTGGTTGTTGACAGGTTCAGTAAGATGGCACATTTCATTGCTCTTCCTGCCCTCCCTAATGCTAAAACTCTGGCGCAGGTGTTCATTGGGGAGATTGTGAGACTTCATGGGTTGCCTTCTGATGTGGTGTCAGATAGGGGGTCTCAGTTTGTGTCCAAGTTTTGGAGGGCATTTTGTTTACGTCGGGGGATGCAATTGTCATTTTCCTCGGCTTTTCATCCGCAGACCAATGGTCAGACAGAGCGTCTGAATCAAAGCCTAGAGACTTATCTTCGGTGTTTTGTCTCAGAGAACCAGGAGGACTGGTCTTCTTTCTTGCCTCTGGCAGAGTTCGCTCTTAACAACAGGCGGAGCGAGTCCACTGGTAAGTCCCCGTTTTTTGGGGCATATGGTTTTCATCCCCAGTTTTGTACATTCAATGGGGGGGGCCCTTCTGGGGTTCCTGAGGAGGAGCGTTTCTCGTCGTCACTTGCTTCAGTGTGGAGAGGTGTATTGAATAATCTGAGTGCTATGGGGAACCGTTATAAACGTATGGCTGATAGGAGGAGAGTTTCTGGTCCAGATCTTAATGTGAATGATCTGGTATGGTTGTCTACCAGGAATATAAAACTTAAAGTTCCCTCCTGGAAGCTGGGTCCCAGATTCATCGGGCCGTACAGGATCAGTTCCATAATTAATCCTGTGGCATTTCGTCTGGACCTCCCTCCTACGTTTAAAATTCATAATGTGTTCCACAAGTCATTACTTAAGAGGTACTGGCACCAGTCATACCATCACCTCTACCTCCTCCTCCAGTGGTGGTCAATGGTAACTTGGAGTTTCAAGTGTCAAAGATCATTGACTCACGTCTGAATCGCCGGTCCCTTCAGTACTTGGTGCATTGGAAGGGGTATGGTCCAGAGGAGAGGACGTGGGTTCCTGCATCTGACATTAACGCAGATCGTTTGGTGCGGACCTTCCACAGAACTCACCCGGGCAAACCTGGCCCTGAGGGTCCGGAGGCCCCTCGTAGAAGGGGGGGTACTGTCATGTGTGCATCGCCACGAAGATCGTCGCGGTTGCACATTCTGACTTCTCACAGCTGAGTTGCTGTTTCTTTGTGTTTGGCAGTTAGGGAGTTAATTCTGTCTGTGCTCAGTTCTGGGACTGGGTGCAGTTTTCTCCCGGCTGCAATTAATTATTTGTTGATTGGTTTCCTTTAAATCTCTGGTTGTCTGTGTTGGGAGTTGCCAGTGAAATTCTTCATGCAGACCACAGATAGGATTGTATCTGTATAGACTTAAGTTAAAGAGCTCCTTAGTTGTTTTAAGCTCACCTTGCTTAGAGTTTAATATCCCAGATCATTTATGTTCCTTCTGTGTTTGAGTGTGTATGCAAGTCTGTGTTTTCTCCAGTCTGTCTTATATGTCTAATCTGTGTATTTAGCAGAGATCAGCCCATATCCCTTTGGTGGTAATCAGAATCCTTCTTAGGACTGATTACAGGGTTCAGGGACTGATAGGAGACAGGGTTAGGCTGGAGACTTGGACCTCTGAACCATTATCAGTACCTCCAAGGTGAGGGATTAGTTAGGACCCCAGTTTAGGGTCAGGTTAGACCCCCGGTCCTCCTCTTTCCTGTGACAGTGTATCAAGTCCTCAAGATTAACCCTGAGTTCAACGGATATCGTGTCAGGTAAATCTATTCTATATTTACATGCTGATGTTGCTAATCTATATGTTGTATAGAGTGTTGTTCTTTTAAGAATAGTTTACTGACATCGTACACATATCATAAGACCGCGTGACAGTCATTCACCAAGTGTTGAAAGTGGCTGGGGCGGTACTCAGACCAAAAGGCATAACTAGATATTCAAAGTGTCCATAGCGTGACCTGAATGCAGTCTTCCATTCATCCCAGGTCTAATACGGACTAAGTTATAGGCCCCACGAAGATCTAGTTTAGAAAAAATTTTGGCATGTCGCACTCTCTCCAATAACTCAGGATTAAAGGCAATGGATAACGGTTTCTAATAGTAACCTTATTGAGTTCCCTATAGTCTACGCATGGTCTCAGAGATCCATCTTTCTTCTTTACAAAGAAGATGGGTGCACCTGCAGGAGATGAAGAGGGGCGTATGAAGCCCTTGGCTAGATTTTCGTCTATGTAATCCTTTAAAGCCTTTAACTCGGGCCCCGCCAGGGGGTAGATCTTACCAAAAGGTATCTCTGCTCCAGGCAATAATTCAATTGGACAATCATATGGACGGTGAGGAGGAAGCTGGTCAGCGTTCTTCTTGTCACATAAATCCACATAGTCCTGGTATACAGCTGGTAGTTCAGGGACTGACATGGTTCCTTTAGGAACAGAGCAAGCTGAAACTTTTGGACTCATCTGTTTCTCTGGAAAGTGTAATTCCTTGGTCTCCCAGTTAATGGTAGGATTCTGAGCCTGCAGCCATGGTAGCCCTAGAATAATGGGAAAGTGGGGAGAAGCGATAAGCATAAAGGACAGTTTCTCTTGATGATCTTTACCCATAAGAACCTTCAAAGGCTCTGTTTCCTGATCCACTGGTCCAGAGGTCAGCAGGGAGCCATCCACAGTTTCCATCTGTACTGGAGTAGCCTTCTTCACTGAACGTATCCCCTGTTTCAGAGCAAAGGAGACATCCATAAAATTTCCACTTGCCCCTGAGTCGATCATAGCAGAGCTAGACACCCAAGCTGAGTCAACCCAGAGTTTGATGGAAAGAAAGCAATGAGAATTGTTTTTCTTACAACTCAGCTGGGACACCGCTGAGGAAACTTGAAAAATGGCAGCGTTTACACAGTCAACGTCCTCAGAGGTAACGGAGTTTAAGTCCGAGAAATCAAGATCTGTTGCTGCAGATCTCTCTGGAGCCTGAGGCTCGGACCTGACAGATCCCCTCTCGCAACACTCACAATGAATGAGTGCTGCAGTAGTCTTACGAGAACGGCTGGGGCAGTTTATAATGAAGTGCCCTGACTTACCACAATAGAAACATAGATTCTCCTTAAAACGATGTTCCTTGCGTGCATCACTAACCCGTCGTTGTAAAGAGTCTACCTGCATGGGTTCAGGTTCAGGTTCCCGTGTAATCCTACTCAAAGGTTCCTTAGCTGGAGAGGAAGGTAGGAAAAGGTTAGTGCGATTGCTTTCGAACCATCTCTCTTGCCTACGTTCAGTCAGACGAGTATCAATACGGATGCAGTAGTTAATAAAGTCACCTAACGCAGTGGGAGGGTCGGCACGAGCAAGTTCATCCTTAATCAGTGGAGATAACCCCTTTCGAAAAATAGATTTTTGGCGGAACTGTCCCAGGTGGTATCAAGGGCCCATCTCCTGAAATCCAAGGCATATTCAGCTACCGAGTGCTTACCTTGGCGCAAAGCTAACATGGCTGCTTCAGCTGTTGCACCTCGATTGGGGTCATCAAACACCTGCCCCATGGCTGAAATAAAATCATCAAGGTGATTCAAACAATCATCCTCAGTCTCAATCAGAGGGTTTGCCCACATCAAAGCCTTGTTGGTAAGCAACATAATTATAGTAAGCACCTTAGATCGTTCAGTGGGAAATTGTGAAGCATGTGCAGAAAAAAAAGATTGCATTGATTAATAAATCCCCTGAATTTCTCACGTTCACCGCCAAAACGAAAAGGGGGCAACTTGGGAATCCCAGAACTCGGGGCTACGGCAGGAGCCTGGACTCGCCCCTCTAGAACCTCAATCCTGGCTCGCAAATCCTGGGTAGTCTGTCCAACCACTTGCAAATTGTGATTATTGAGGTCCTGTAGATTTGTAAAACGGGTCTTTATATTCTGCAAATCTGCAAGGATATTATCAGTCACTCCGCAAAGTTCCTTTATGCGGGCCTCCATTTTCCAGATCTTTTAAGACAGGATTACTGGAAAAAGAGGAGAGGAAAAAAAAAAAAAACAATAGTGTTTACCTGTGGTAACACTTGCAGAGAAAAAAAAAATTAAGGGAACTGCTCACCTGGAATGGTTGTGAGAAGTCACAACCACTATCATCACAGAAAGTTCAACCAGACATCTGATATCCAGAGTTACAGCAGACAAAAAAGAGAAAAGAAAGAAAAAAAACAATAATGTTTTACCTGTGGTAACACTTGCAGAAAGAAAAAACTTAAGGCTAAGTGCACACGATCAGGAATAATTGCGTTTTTTTCGCGTTTTCCGCGATTTTCCGCAGGTTAAACCGCGAAAAAAACGCAAGCATTAAGCATTCTATACTTGTTAATTGATTGCGCATGTTTTGTACACATGTTGCGGTATTTTCCGCGAAAAAAACGCTTTGCGGAAAATCTAGCAACATGTTCATTAATTTAGCGTAACAGCGGTGATTCCGCCGCCATAGGAATGCATTGAACCGCTTACTTTCCGCATGTGGCTATGCCCACTATGCGCAATGTAAGCGGTTCATGTGCGGATGGTACCCAGGGTCTGGAGCAGAGGAGACTCTCCTCCAGGCCCTGGGTACCATATCCCTGGTAAAACAATACTTAAAATAAAAAATAATGATATTTCTCACCTTCCGGCGTCCCACGCAGCTTTCCCGCCTTCAGCGACGCTCCCGCCAACTTCCGTTCCCAGTGATGCTTTGCGAGATCACCCAGATGGCGTAGCGGTCTCGCGAGATGCTACGTCATCGGTGTGATTTGTCGCAAAGGACTCCTGGGAATAGGAGTTGCCGGGAGCGTCGCTGAAGGCGGGAAGGCTGCGGGGGCCGCCGGAAGGTGAGAATATCATTATTTATTATTTTTTTATTATTTTTTACATTAGATCTTTTTACTATTGATGCGGCATAGGCGGCATCAATAGTAAAAAGTTGGTCACACGTGTCAAACACTATGTGTGACTCCTGTGACCAACCTGTCAATCAGTTTTCCAAGCGATGCTACAGATCGCTAGGAAAACGCTAGCATTCTGCAAGCTAATTACGCTTGCAAAACGCTATTATTCTGGCGGGAATCAGCATACAAAAAACGTGCGTATTTCCTGCGGGAGAAGTGCGGGATTGCCGCGGAAATTTCCGCGGCAATTCCGCAACGTGTGAACTTAGCCTAAGGGAATTGCTCACCTGGAATGGTTGTGAGAAGTCACAACCACTGTCATCACAGAAAGTACAACCGGACGTCTGATATCCACAGTTACAGCAGACACAGCCTTTCCAGACCCAGCAGACACTAACGTTTGGCTTCAGAATCTTGTAATGTATGTAGTACAGTTCATATAGCGTCTTGTGCTTGGGTGCGATGAACATACATGAGACACAGGTTTGATATAGAAAGTCCTGTATTACTTCATACAAGTTGGCAAAATATAGTCACACAGTTTGCGGACACAGAAGCAGGAGACACAGCAGGCCAGAGTAATCTAAGCTCAGCAATCACTCTCACAATAGATTCAGGATCTTCTTCTCTGTTACCGTGAGTCCATGCAAACGTGGGTCTTTCAAAGAGCAGGGTTCAGAGTCCACAAGTGCTTCAGAGTTCCTCAGTAGGAATAGCTGGAGTACAAGGTCCAAGGCTTACAGGAGTCAAGTCACAGGTTCACTGCAGGCTAGATTCTGAAGCACTGATTGCTCAGCTGTGGCTGCTTAAGAAGCAAAAGGAGAGAATCAGGGCGGGAACATGCAAGCTGGAAACTCCATTTTGACTGAGGGCAAGATAGCTGCAGCAAGACAGAAAGTAAAATGGCTGACGAACAAACTGAGTTTCAGAAACATATACACAGAACCTTACAACATAATTAAGACATGTACTACCTTATATTATACCCTGATATTAGTGTGTTTTACTGCACAATTGGTGGTCTTGTATTTATTTCTATGTAGCTACATAGTGGGCCCCAAGAATGATTTTCTCTGGTGGGCCCAAGTTGTTCCAGTCTGACGCTGTTTGGCAATACAGTTATCAAACAAACAACAAAGAGACACCTCCACAAACATATCAAACAAACAATAAAAAAAGGGGGGGAAGGGGGAGGGAGAGAAAAGGGGGAAGGGAAGGCGACAAACATATATCCAAGAAAGGGGGAATATATTAGAACACACCTCATTCCTCCACGCAGGCCCCAACACCAAGACCGAATCCGCCCCTCCGTGCCAACGGTCATTATTCAAACATCATATGAAACTTTGGTGAATTCTGAAACAGGATCCACACACTCTATGCTTCTCTGAACCTATCAGCACAGTTGTTATAATCAGCAGCCAGCTCTTCCATTCTGAATATGTTTACCATTTCGTGATACCAGTCCAAGATTGAGGGAACCTGTGTTGATTTCCAATGCCGTGGAATTATTGTGCGAGCCGCTGTTAGGCAGAATCGCAAAATATCTTTTTTCTGAAATTTGATTGATCGAGGCAGAATAGAAAGCAACGCGATCTCTGGGCTCCCTACTACCCCATTCCCAGTAATCAAAGCATAATTTGAGAATACCTTCTCCCATAAAGGCTTTATCTTATTACATTCCCACCATATATGGAGCATTGTACCCCTCTCTT
This sequence comes from Oophaga sylvatica, assembly GCA_033576555.1. Taxonomy (NCBI): domain Eukaryota; kingdom Metazoa; phylum Chordata; class Amphibia; order Anura; family Dendrobatidae; genus Oophaga; species Oophaga sylvatica. The sequence continues at coordinate 180,036,662 of JARQOD010000004.1, forward strand.
CTCCACAATGCCAGCAATCGGCGGATAGCGCTGGGAACATGGCATGCAGTTTTACAGGATATTGATACCATCTAGCCATAATTTTAAAATTCTTCTCCTGAGCATAACAAGCTACTGACATTTTGTGTGTAAACAGGAATCCCTTTTCCCAATCTTTAGCAGGTATGACAGTGCCCAATTCCTTTTCCCATAGGTGCTGATACTGCAGCTTTTCTGACAAACTCTCTCCAACCAGGTAATTATAAAGTAAAGAAACGTTATGATTCGGAGGAGATTCTTTTAAAAATAGCCTTCAAAAGAAGAAAGCAAATATTGAGATAGAGGCGCCGACCCCTGAGAAGATAGAAAAGACTGCAACTGCAAGTATTCCATCCACGACAACTTCCTGAATGGTGATCTATTCTGCAGGGTAACAAAGTCCGGCAATTTGCCATCCTGCAGCATCTGTGCCAGACGAATGTCATCCACCGCTTTCCAGCCTAGGAAAGATTTGCGCATATATCCGACGGGGAAGGATGGGTTAGAAAAGAGTAGGATGAGAGGACTTACTTCGTGTGGTGAACAACATTTTTTCCTAATTGTATGCCACATTTTAATTGTTCCCCTCGTTAATTCTGACATCCCCCTTATCATCAAGGCATCAGATGCACCAAGCCAAGGGAGATGCCCAAGTGGCACATCCACCCCCATTTGCTCAATGTGAACCCATTGCTTCGACGACATACGGAACTGCCAGTCCACAAGACGACCCAGAACAGAGGCCTGGAAATATTTCTTAAAATTCGGAAGCCCAAATCCCCCCCCCCCACTCAATTTAGGGCGATTCAAAGTCTGCATGCTTATCCTTGGTCTAATTTTACCCCATACAAATCTGGTCATTGCTGTCCGTAGTGTGCTGAAAAAGCTACAAGGAGGAGATATGGGAACAGTTTGAAAAATGTACAAAAAACAGGGCAGAATGTCCATTTTTACCGCATTTATTTTCCCAAGCCAGGACATCCGCAATTTGCTATAGCTCGTTAGGTCTTTATACGTACGATCTAATAGGGATTGGTAGTTGAGTGTAAACAGTTTTGACAAATCAGAGGAGATAAACACCCCCAAATATTTTCTTGCCTCTAATTTCCATTTGAACGGGAAATTATTCATTGCGAGTTCAACCTCTCTCTGCGGCAGTGAAATATTTAGAGCCTCTGTCTTGGAATAATTAACTTTAAAGTTACTTAAAGCTCCTAACCTATCAAATTCCTTCATTATGGAGGAAAGGGATATCTGCGGTTTAGAGACAAAAAGGAGGTCATCTGCGTACAATGCTGTTTTATAGGTTCTGGACCCCAATGTGATCTCATGAATGTCACTATTTTTCCTAATTGCATTAGCCAAATGCTCCATTACTATTACATATAAAAGGGGAGACAGCGGGCACCCCTGTCTAGTACCATTCCGTATCTCAAAAGAGGATGGTATAGCCCCGTTGACCCTTACCTTAGCAGTAGGGCATGTATACAATGATAGAATTATTTGCAAAAACCGCGGTCCGATGCCCATATGACACAATGTCTCTTTCATAAACCCGCAATGCAACCTATCAAAGGCCTTCTCCGCATCGACGGATATAAGACCCATAGGTAATGAACCACTTTTAGCTCTAGAAATCAATAACATAGTTTTAATAGTATTATCCTGCGCTTCTCTGCCCTGCACAAATCCCACCTGATCTGTGTTAATAAGAAGGGGTAATAATGGGGCGAGTCTTTCTGCTAATATTTTGGAAAATATTTTGATATCTACATTTATTAATGATATGGGCCTATAGTTAGCTGTACTTGTGAGGTCTTTCCCGGGTTTAGGGAGGAGACTAATGTGAGCTTCCAATGACTGGGGGGAAATCCTGTTTTGTCATTTACTGAGTTAAAGGTTTTACTCATAATAGTGGATAATTGTGCTTTAAGGGATTTATAAAACGCGAGAATCCATCCGGGCCAGGTCTTTTACCCGTGGGCGTGGATTGAATTGCTATATTTACCTCCTCTTCCATAATATCCCCCTCTAATGCCTCTAATATCTGACTATCTAAGGATGGTAAGGTATTGTCTCGAATATATTTTCTAATACGGTCAGCCAGGACATTTGGGGAAAGATCCGAATATTGTCCTTTGACATTATATAATTTTTCATAGTACGAGCGGAATGTATCCACTATTCCTTTTGGGTTGTGTGTATCCTCCCCATTAGATATTTTGATATATGGGACAAATGCTGCCACAGAGTGAGGGTGAAGCAATCTGGCGAGTGTCCAACCACATTTATCGGACGATTCATAGAAAAAACTTTTTATATGTTCCCTATGTCTCAGGTACTTCTGATCCAGTAAGGCTCTAAGATCGTTCCTTTTTTTTGTCAAATCTGCTAGAGTGCTAGGTAGTAGTGTTCGTTTATGTGATACTTCCAATATGTGTATTTCCCTCAGAAGGTCATCCACCCATAAATTCCTCTCCCTCTTGAGTCTTGAACCATGCTTAATCAATACTCCTCGCAAAACACATTTCAGGGTCTCCCACTGCACAGGCACCGAATTCTGATCCCCCTCATGAACCTGCAAAAATAGTTCAATAGTTTCCTTCACCTCTGCCGTGCAAAGACCATCCTTCAGCAGGTGATCTTTTAACTTCCAAGTCCATGAGCGCTGGATCAATGAGGGAATCGATACAGATAGGAAAACCGGAGCATGATCTGACCACAGGATATCACCTATAGTAGCAGATGGGCTCCATGAGAGAGCATGGTGACTCAATAGGAAGAAATCAATACGACTGTACGAACTGTGCGCCGAATTGAAATATGTGTAATCCTTACCCTGCTGGTTCAAAATGTGCCAAATATCTGTCAGCCTGAGGGCGTGGATGACCCGCTTTAAAGATCAAAGTTGCCTAAGGGGACGGCGCCCCTACCGGAAGAGGAATCTGCCGTGGGATTCCAAGTGACATTGAAGTCTCCCCCTACAATCATAGTTACTTCTGCAAAATCAGAGAGAGAGGTCAGAAAAGATCTGCAAGCGGGAACCTGATCCTTGTTAGGAAGGTACTAGTTTGCTATTGTGCACATTGTTTCTGCTATCTTGAGGTTGAGGAAAACATATCTGCCTCGATCATCAATAAGAGAATCCACGAGGTTATACGCCAATGACTTATGTATCGCTATGGATACCCCCTTAGAGCGCGATTCCGGATTAGTGCTGTGGAACCATCGGGAATAATATTTATCTCTTAATGTTGGCACATGCCCACTTTTAAAATGCGTTTCTTGTAACATGAGAATCTGAACTCTATGTTTGTGCATCGAATACAAGGTCTGCGAACGCTTCTGTGGAACATTAAAGCCCCTCACATTCAACAAGCTAATTTTAACGGAGGACATGTTTACCGATATGATAAAAGATGGGAGGTAGGGTCACAAATAAGGGAAACACACGACGGAAAGTTGTACAAAGAAGGAGGGGAAAGGAAAGAGGTTACGAGAAAAAAGGAAATAAACAACAACAAAAAAAAGGAGAAACTAGATTAACGTAAAGCAATACAGCAATCTAGTGAGGGGAGATAGGTAACTTTACACCTGCCAGCAGAGTGTAAACCCCTTGAGAGGACGGACTTTCTACCGAGGAGTCCCCCCCAGGCCAGACATCAGGTCATGCCGTTTGTCTGAGATTTTGAGAAACTAGCAACCAATCTGCTATCTATATGAATTATCAAAAATCATTGCACTGGGCTTTAGCTCAGTATATAACATATCAAAACATACTAATATATGCATTTCACTTCAATTACAAAATACGTTGTAAACAATTTTCTCGCCTCCAAAGGTATAAACATTTGAAATATATATAACTTTCTGATATCACTTATAAGAAAAATCGGCTCTAATAGGCAATATGGCGTAGTGACCCCAGTGTCTTATTATGAAGAGTGCTTCAATCTGGCGTAGTAGGGCCATGGGAACCAGAGTGGACGCCCCTTTTTCCTCTTCTGATCCTGCCTCCTGATCCTTTTTGGAGTCGGTCCTTGGATTCATCTTGGGGTCCGGCCAGTCATCTGATAGTATGGATACATGGGGAATCCCCAGGCCCTCCACAAAAGCCGGGACATCCCCCAAACAGTGAACCGTTTATACAGTTCCAGATCGGCGAACCTGTAAGCGAAAAGGAAAGCCCCAAGAATATAGAATGCCCTGCCATCTCAGAATTTCCAACAATGGCTTCAGCGCCTTCCTTTTTTGTAATGTGTGACGCGACAAATCAGACAATAACTGTACAGGATGATCCTGATGGCGGATGGAGTCCATCTTTCTGGCTTTCACCATGATGCTTTCTTTTATTTTATACCTGTGGACCCGACAGATCACATCACGAGGCTTAGAGGCATCAGGGGACCTGGGGCCCAATGATCTATGAACCCTATCCAATTCAATCCCATTATCCAGGGTCAGACCCAGTATGAAATTAAATAAATGACACACTGCCTCTTCCAGGTTATTGTGTTCAATTGTTTCCGGGAGTCCCCTGATCCTAATATTGTTGCGTCTCCCCCTATTTTCAATATCATCTATTAAGTCTATCAAATATTCCAGATGATAAGTATGAGATGACAGAGTCTGTTCATAGGTATTAACTTGCTGAGCCACTGATATTGTACGTGCCTCAGTAGCAGACACTTTCTTATTTAACTCCTGCATTTCTGCACTAAGAGTAGCTGCCTCAGCCCTATAAGAGGATTCCAACCGAGACATGTAATCTTCCATATCTTCCCTGGTTGGGATGGCTTGTATGCGGGCTCTCAAATCTCTCCACACTGCCTTTTGTGGCAAATCCAGTGGATGGCTCTCCTCTGAGCAGCTAGAAGAGGGACACAGCTCTGCGGCGAGGGATTCTCTCTCCGGGGTGCTCCTGGTGCCCTCCAAGGGTATGTGCCCTTCTACATCAGGGCTCTCATTTATACTGAGCTTCCCCTCCTCCACTAGACCCACCATCTGAGGCCCCATCTTTTCCACACACCTGGGTTCCTTAGGCGCGGGTCCAGGGTCCGCCATTTTAACTCCCTCCTTCTCCTCCATCGCCACATCCTGCTTTCCAGCCTCTCTCTGCGCCCGCCGAGCGGTGTCCCCGGGTCTCGGCATGGCCCGGTCCGCCGTCCTCGGCCCCAAAGGAAGAGCATCTCGGGTGCTTCCGGCATCACGACCAGAAGCCGAAAAGTGCCGTGCATTTGCCGCCGCCATCTTGGATTCCATCCTCGCGCGGGAGAGACTGCTGTGCTTCTTAGTAAGCGCGTTATAGATGTCGGTGGGGTCCGCTGGGTAGCCACGCAAGTCTGCGCCGTGTCCTTCTTCCGTTTGGTAGGCATTAATGTATTTTGGCCCAGTTTAAACTCTCAGGCATGCCCTAAAGCCGGCCTAGGTACGGGAGCATCGAAAAGGTGCGTCTTCACTCCTCCATAGCCAGGCTACGCCCCCACTACCGAAAAGTTTTTGACAAGATGTAGGTGTAATGGGGTGCATGACCCCTGAAACCTGAGGCAAGAAAAATTTACTGCAGACTCTTTATTTCAGTGCTGCAAAAAGTTTATTTGTGGGAGCAGGAAACGACAAAATTATGGCTCTGGGTTGAGCAACAAACTTTAGATGTTTCAACCCCAACAGGGTCTTTTCGCTTAGTCGTTTTAGATGGTTGGAGCAAGAGAAAGAAAGATTTCTTAGTAGTGGCCTGACAGCCATACAGGCGTGGTAGCGCCAAATCCAGCGTCAACACCATAGCACCTTACCGCACATGCCCTCTGCAGTATTCCACTATTAAGTAATCTCTCTTTCTATTATACTACAGGATTATGCAGCATAAGCCAAGGTAGTCCAATAACAACAGAAAAGGGCAAGCCCTCTAGCACACAACAATCGATTAGTTACAAGTGCATTGCCCCTACATGCAGATGTATCACTCGAACAGCCTGAGTAAAATAACCTTGGCTCAAGTCAGAGTCTATGTCGATTATCAGTATTGCTCTAGACAGTTTATGTGGCTTGAGACCCTGATCCTGGACGAACTTGACATCTATGAGATTAAACCCCGCCCCACTGTCCAGAAAGACTGAAATAACTACCTTACTATTGCCAAGATGGTTCTCACCCGGTAAAAAAAATTGTGACCTACCCACAGATGAAACATGTAAACCCTGGTTGCTAATCTCCCTGCAACCTGGGCTCTAGTTTTCTGGCATCTGTTTGCGGTTATGTATGGAGGGACTAGTACTCACAAAATGGCCCTTTCCACCACAGAAAAAACATACTTCCTTTTTATGCCGAACTGCAGGAGGATCAATAAAACGAGACGTCCCCTCAACTGCAGAGGTTCCTCAGTTGACTCAGCCCTAGATTTCCTTGACCCCAGTACACCCGAAAATTAGAGTGTCGCCTTATGTGAAGATGGCGATTCACATGGATATCTAGAGACATTGCTGCCTCCAGGGAAACCAGGGTCTAGGGCAAAGGCATTCTCTACAGAAGTTTTCATCAACATTTCATTACATTTGTGTGGCAAGGGGTTCTGAATAATTTGAAGAGGATGGGGGCCAAATATAAAAGTGTGGCTTATTGCAGAAGTTTGGTGGGTCCGGCTTGTGTGTTAGTGATTTGGTGTGGTTGTCCTTGAGGAACATTAAGTTGAAGGTTCCTTCTTGGAGATTGGGACCCAGGTTCATCGGTCCTCATAAGATTGTGGCTGTCATCAATCCTGTAGCATTCCCGCTTGCTTTGCCACCCGCTTTTAGGATACATAATGTCATTCATCAGTCTTTACTCAAAAAATACCTTGCATCCTTAGAACCATCATCACCACCTCAATCTCTGGTTATTGTTGATGGGAGTGTGGAATTTCAGAATGCTAAGATCATTGATTCTTGCATGGATTGTTGGTCTTTTCAGCATCTGGATCACTGGAAGGGTTGTAACAAGGTGGCACAGGGTGGTAGTCATGGCTGGGTTCACTAGGACACAATCAGTAAGCACCCCAGCCCTTTGCACATGTAAAGACAGAAAAAGACCAGCCCTGTGGCACAGTTAGTTACCTTCGGCACATGGTTGCTCCTCATGCTGGTATGGTGTCCTCTGGATGCACCACACGTCATACATCGGTTCCAAAAGTGGCAGCTTTTAATAATGCAGAGATAAGAGATAAAACTTCCCGCGCTTTCCCTATTCAGATACGCAGCATTGTCGGCTCTCATCCGGTTCCTGGGAGAAAACAGTCTTTTGGTGGATACTCACACAGTTCCAGTGACCTTTCCAACTGCCTGGCAGTTCTTGGTAGCACTTCCTCTACTGCCCGGCAGTCCTTTCTCCCCTCCAGGGGTATACGAGGCTCCCGACCAAGCGGAGAGTCTTGCCCTAGGCAAGCCTGCCAGGCACTGCTCCAGGAACAGGAAATTCCGTCCCGAAGCTTGTTGGGCCAGCCCCTTTTATTAACCTCTTTTCTCCTAAGCTTAGGAACTCAACATATTCAGTATAGTTTACACAATACAAGAACATACCTACAAACACAGCACATTACATTGGTAAAACGTGTTAGTATCCATTCAGTTTGACCATCCGCCATTTTGTTGTAGTTTCTGGCTACTGGTCTGTTTTCCCCTGGTGCTGAGCTTGTCATTGGTAAGGTGATTGTATCACCCTTTATTACCCTGCATCTGCCTCCCAGTCCTTGCTGGACATCAGTGTTAATCCGCTTGAGTTCTGGCTAGGAGTCTTGATAGTTTTGTGCTATACTTAGTTGTTGTGAATGTTTTGGAAATGAATTCTGAGCAGAAGCTCCCTCTGGTGGTTACAAACAGTACTGAACCATTCAATGAGGATTGGCAATCAGGAGTTACAGACTGGTCTGATATAAGGGAGGTTCCCTCCCATCATGGTTGCCGGTGATCAATTGTTCTTGTCTCAACTGTGGTTCCTGGTTCACTTGGAAGCTTGCTGAGTCTTGCCTCTTCTTCTGCTTTCAGATAAGATTTTTTCTGTTTTTGTTTTTGTGCTTACCATTTGCATATTTCTCTGCATTTTTGTGAGGTTAGCCAGGTTCCCCCCCGGGGGGCTTGGGCTCCTCTCAGTTCCGCTGGAGCCATTGTTATTTGTTCATTTGCCTTTTCCAGTTTTTTCAGTGGCTGCGGCTTAGTTTTGTTACACCAGAGAACTGATTTAAGTGGTAGAGGTCGTGTGATCTCAGGTGTTTTTGCAATCAGTAGCGTTGGCATTTTTTAGGGTTTTTTTGGATTGCAGTGAGTATCCTTTCTATCCTTTTCTGTCTAGGCAGATTGGGCCCCAGCGTTTGCTCATACTATTTTCTGTCTGTGTCTGTATTTCCTCTTGTCTAACCGCCATTACATGTTTGGGGGCTTCCTATGTTCTTTGGGGATCTGCTCCGGGGCAGATAGCTTTCCTCTTTCTATCTTTAGGTGTAGTTAATCTCTCAGGCTGTAACGAGGCATCTAGGACCAACGTAGGAACGCTCCATGGCTGCCTTTAGTTGTGGTGGTTAGTCAGGGTACTGCAATCCAATAGATTCCAACCACTCTGGTGTATTGCCGTTTTTTGCCTGCTCTCCTCAGCTACCAAAACATAACACTTAGTGCAGTTCTGGGATCTTTAGTTCTGCTTGCTTAGTCTTTTGTTTTTTCCTTTTGTTTCTGCAGCTTCCTCTGTTTCCCTGCTAGGAGGTTACCAGTGTTTTGTTCCCAGTCCCTAGATCTTTCTGGGATCCCCTTCCCCGTCCTGCAGGTCTTCGCTTGAGTTTAGACTAGGATCGTCGGTGGGTCTATTCGCAAGGAATAGGTTGCTTGCTCCATCATAGGGATCGAGTCTAGTCCTAGAGCAGGGTCAGATTCTCCCCCGCTCTATTCCTGAGTTGCAGACCCATAACAAAACGCTAATACATGACATTGTACATTAATATATAGGTGAGCCATCAGGGTACCGCATGGGACACATGTACCAGACATAAAGGAAAGAGAAGGGCAAATGAGGGTCCCCGCCACTTCCTTACAGTGTTTCGGTACTAAAGAGAGAATGTGAGTACCAGCATCTGACATCCATGTAATCAGGTTGATCTGGTCGTTTCACGTGGCACACCCTGATAGACCCGGCCCTTAGGTTCCGGAGGTCTCTCTTAAAAGGAGGGAACTGTCTCGGGTTTACAGCAACAAAAAGGGCCCAGAAGACCACAGTGTCTCATTCTACATACTCCTGCACTAATTAGAAGCACTTCACCATCATATTAAACAGTTCAGGTTTCTTCTAGCAGTGCCGGGGTTAATTTGTTCAGTTGAGCGCTCCTGGACCTTTTCTTCTTTGATGTTCTCAGTTGTACAGTGTTGGCCACTCCCTCTGGTATATATACTTCCAGCGTCGGACTGGAACACCTTGGCCCACCAGAGAAAATCATTCTTGGGGCCCACTATGTAGCTACATAGAAATAAATACAAGACCACCAATTGTGCAGTAAAACACACTAATATCAGGGTATACTGTAATATAAGGTAGTACATGTCTTAATTATGTAGCAGGAGTTGGGTAGCCTCCCTCATAGATTATAAAGCAGCCCCCTCATAGGGGATAATGCTGCACCCCTCATAGAGGATAATGCTGCCCCCCCTCATAGGGTATAATGCTATATAATATATATATATATTATATAGATAGATGATAGATACCATATATACTCGAATATAAGCCGACCCCCCTAATTTTGCCACAAAAAACTGGGAAAACTTATCGACTCGAGTATAAGCCTAGGGTGGAAAATGAGATTATGCCCCATATGTTGCCCCATGTATTATGCCCCACAAGATGCTCCATAGATTGTGCCCCATATGCTGCCCATGTATTATGCCCCCATAGATAATCCATAGATTGTGCCCTCATAGATGCTCCATAGATTATGCCCCATAGATGCTCCATAGATTATGCCCCCATAGATTATGCCCCATAGATGCTCCTTAGATTATTCCCCCATAGATGCTCCTTAGATTATGCCCCATAGAAGCTCCATAGATTGTGCCCCCATAGCTTATGCCCCTATAGATGCTCCATAGATTATGCCCCCATAAATGCTCCTTAGATTAGGCCCCATAGATTATGCCCCATAGATGCTCCTTAGATTATGCCCCCATAGAAGCTCCATAGATTATGCCCCCATAAATGCTCCTTAGATTATGCCCCCATAGATTATGCCCCCATAGATTATGCCCCCATAGATGCTCCTTAGATTATGCCCCCATAGAAGCTCCATAGATTATGTCCCCATAGATGCTCCATAGATTATGCCCCCATAGAAGCTCCATAGATTATGCCCCCATAGATTATGCCCCCATAGATTATGCCCCCATAAATGCTCCACAGATTATGCCCCCATAAATGCTCCACAGATTATGCCCCCATAGATTATGCCCCCATAAATGCTCCACAGATTATGCCCCTATAAATGCTCCACAGATTATGCCCCCATAGATTATGCCCCAATAAATGCTCCACAGATTATGCCCCCATAAATGCTCCACAGATTATGCCCCCATAGATTATGCCCCCATAAATGCTCCACAGATTATGCCCCTATAAATGCTCCATAGATTATGCCCCCATAGATTATGCCCCCATAAATGCTCCACAGATTATGCCCCCATAGATTATGCCCCCATAAATGCTCCACAGATTATGCCCCCATAGATTATGCCCCCATAAATTCTCCACAGATTATGCCCCTATAAATGCTCCACAGATTATGCCCCCATAGATTATGCCCCCATAAATGCTCCACAGATTATGCCCCATAGATTATGCCCCCATAAATGCTCCACAGATTATGCCCCCATAGATTATGACCCCATAAATGCTCCACAGATTATGCCCCCATAAATGCTCCACAGATTATGCCCCTATAGATTATGCCCCCATAAATGCTCCAGATTATGCCCCCATAGATTATGCCCCCATAAATGCTCCAGATTATGCCCCATAGATTATGCCCCCATAAATGCTCCAGATTATGCCCCCATAGATTATGCCCCCATAAATGCTCCACAGATTATGCCCCCATAGATTATGCCCCCATAAATGCTCCACAGATTATGCCCCCATAGATTATGCCCCCATAGATGCTCCACTGTGCCCCCATAGATGCTGCAAAAAAAAAAAAAAAAAAGACATACTCACCTCTCGTCGCTGGGGGCCAGGTGCTGGGGTCCTGGGCACCTGCGATATTTACCTGTCACCGGGTCCACTGCTGAGTGCCGCTGTCTTCGGTCCTCCGGCAGTGAATGCTCAGGCAGGGGGCGCGGCGCTCACTAATGAAGTCATCGCGCCCTCTGCCTGAACATTGCAGCAAGAGAGGGCCCGAGGACAGCGACGCTCAGTGGTTGGAGCGGGTGACAGGTAAGTAATTATATTCACTGATTCCCACGCCCATGTGGGCGTGGGAAGCAGTGAATATTCATTTCTCTTTAGCAGCGGGGACAGGGGCTCCTGCCTCCTGTCACCCGCTGCTGCTCCGCTGGCACGGGGCCCCCATGGCAGCTGTGTGGTGTGCCGCTATTAGCGACACGCCACCGGCTGGGGGCCCCTGGAGCAGCGGGGGCCCTAGGCAACTGGCCCCTGTATGCCAGCAGGTGCCAGGGCCCCCCAGATGCCCGGGCCCACCGGAGAATCCTCCGGTTCTCCGGTGGGCCAGTCCGACCCTGTATACTTCCCTCTGGCAATCAGGGATTGCCAGTGTAAGCTTCATACTGCCTTGGTTTTGGAGTTTTAGATTTTGGTTGCTTGATGAGCTGTTTGTAGTGTTGTTCACAAAACTGTCGCTTAGTGATTAGTCTGTGTGCATATCCTCAACCTCTCCTATTAATTTTTTCCTTACTTTACTTCCCAGTGTTCTACTCTGTTGTTTGTGAGTGCATATTTGTATGATTGGTATTCTAATTTATCCCTGTCCATCTTCCAATGTTATTCTGGTTTGTGTATTCTTATTCACTACAACTCAGTACTTCCCTGGGTGGGGGAGGAGACAAATAAGGACTGATTTAGGAGTTTAGCAAGGCACGGGACCCTGGCATCTTCATCATAAGAAGTAATCCGGGAAGCTGGGCTAGCTAGGGCACCCCTAACTTTTGGGATAGGAAAGGAGCCCCTAGCCCCGGGATATCCTGGAACAGTGCCGTCACAACTAAATTGTTTATATGACAATGGGCTTAAAGTGTAACCATCATTTTAATTTTATTTTCATGAATCAATAGTACACGTAAAAATAAGCAACTTTGTAATATACTTATTCAGAGAAATCTGATTTTTCTCCTGGACTGATCACTCATTCTCAACATTCTCAATTGTGAGGTAAAATCTGTATTTGGTGAGGATACTTTCCCATTTCTGAGCTAGGAGATGACAGGTGTAAGGCCGGCGTCACACAAAGGCTCATACCCATTTGTGGAAAAAAAAACGGTCCGTTTTCTGGATGGAAAAAACGGTCCGATTATATGCAATTGTCATGCGATTGCCATGCGATTTGTATGCGATTTTTAATCGCATCATCCGTTTTACATCTGTTTTCCATCTGTATGCAATGCGATTTTAGCATGACGTTTTACATAGAGCAGTTCTCTCTATGTAAAAAATCATGTAAAAATCACATTTAAAAAATAAAATGTACACAAAAAGCAAATAATTATATATATATATATATATATATATATATATATATATACAGTACAGACCAAAAGTTTGGACACACCTTCTCATTCAACGATTTTTCTGTATTTTCATGACTATGAAAATTGTAGAATCACACTGAAGGCATCAAAACTATGAAGTAACACATGTGGAATTATACATTACACTTTACAAAAAAGTGTGAAACAACTGAAAATATGTCTTATATTCTAGGTTCTTCAAAGTAGCCACCTTTTGCTTTGATTACTGCTTTGCACGCAGAAAAGGTGAATGGATGGACTCTACATGCCTGGTTCTCACCGTGAAGCATGGAGGAGGTGGTGTGATGGTGTGGGGGTGCTTTGCTGGTGACACTGTTGGGGATTTATTCAAAATTGAAGGCATAGTGAACCAGCATGGCTACCACAGCATCTTGCAGCAGCATGCTATTCCATCTGGTTTGCGTTTAGCTGGACCATCATTTATTTTTCAACAGGACAATGACCCCAAACACACCTCCAGACTGTGTAAGGGCTATTTGACCAAGGAGGAGAGTGTTGGGGTGCTATGCCAGATGACCTGGCCTCCACAGTCACCAGACCTGAACCCAATCGAGATGGTTTAGGGTGAGCTGGACCGCTCACCGCTTCAATTTTGAATAAATCCCCAACAGTGTCACCAGCAAAGCACCCCCACACCATCACATCATCTCTTCCATGCTTCACGGTGGGAACCAGGCATGTAGAGTCCATCCGTTCACCTTTTCTGCGTGCAAAGCAGTAATCAAAGCAAAAGTGGCTACTTTAAAGAATCTAGAATATAAGATTATGCCCCATAAATGCTCCACAGATTATGCCCCCATAATTATGCCCCCATAAATGCTCCACAGATTATGCCCCCATAGATTATGCCCCCATAAATTCTCCCCAGATTATGCCCAAATGTCACGATTAGCCCATAGATTATGCCCCATAAATGCTCCACAGATTATGCCCCCATAGATTATGCCCCCATAAATGCTCCACAGATTATGCCCCCATAGATTATGCCCCCATAAATGCTCCACAGATTCCTAATGCTCCCCAGATATGCCCATAGATTATGCCCCCATAAATGCATAGCCCCAAAATTATGCCCCATAATGCTCCAGATTATCCCAGATATGCCCATAAATGCCCATTATGCCCCTATATGCCCATAATGCTCAAGATTATGCCCCATAGATTATGCCCCCATAAATGCTCCCAGATTATGCCCCCATAGATTATGCCCCAATGCTCCAAAATGCCCCATAGATTATGCCCCATAAATGCTCCACAGATTATGCCCCCATAAATCTCAATTATGCCCATAGATTATGCCCAAATGCCGATATCCCCATAGATTATGCCCCCATAAATGCTCCAGATTATGCCCCCATAGATTATGCCCCATAAATGCTCCAGATTATGCCCCCATAGATTATGCCCCCATAGATGCTCCACTGTGCCCCCATAGATGCTGCAAAAAAAAAAAAAAGACATACTCACCTCTCGTCGCTGGGGGCCAGGTGCTGGTGTCCTGGGCACCTGCGATATTTACCTGTCACCGGGTCCACTGCTGAGCGCCGCTGTCTTCGGTCCTCCGGCAGTGAATGCTCAGGACATATTTTCAGTTGTTTCACACTTTTTTGTAAAGTGTAATATATAATTCCACATGTGTTAATTCATCGTTTTGATGCCTTCAGTGTGATTCTACAATTTTCATAGTCATGAAAATACAGAAAATTTTTTGAATGAGAAGGTGTGTCCAAACTTTTGGTCTGTACTGTATATATATATATATATATATATATATATATATATAGGTCATACACTTCTACATAGTATAATAGCCGCTAATTCAATTGCCGGCTTTTGTGAAATTTCAGACCCGACATGAAATGACACATGGTTTACATACGTTAGTTTTCACTAACAATTACATGAGTGTATGTGTGCAAAATTTCATACATGTAGGGGTTAATTAAAGGTGTAAATTCGTTGAAAAAAATGTGTGGGCTCCCGTGCTATTTTCTTAACCAGACAGACAAAGCCAGCGAGTGGGGGCAGATAATAATAGCCTAGGGAGAGTGCATTTATTTTGTGCCCCCCCTGGCTACTACTATCTGCCCCCAGCCACCCCAGAAAAGGCAAATCTATAATTAGATTCGCCCTTTCTGGCACTTTGCCCGTCTATTCCCATTGCCCTGTAGCGGTGGTGAATGGGTTAATAATGGGTTAAAGCCACCTTGCTATTGAAAGGTGACTTTAAGCCAGGTTAATAATTGAGAGTTGTCAATTAGACAACTCTCAATTATTAATCCTATTGTATGAAAAATAAATAAAACACACACACTTTAATAAAAAATCATTTTAATGAAATAATGACAGTTTTTGACCATCTTTTATTGTACAGGTAATCCTCGATTCCCTTGCTCTCCTGTAATAAAGAAAAAATAATAAAGCAACATTATTCCTACCTATCCGGTGCTCTGCCAGGTCCCACGCTGTAATCGTTTACAAAGGGTTAACTGCCTAACAGCTAGCAGCACAGCTAATACTGGCTGCTCAGCTGTAAGCCCCTGAATGAATGAGTTCCACTCCCGGCCACAGAAGAGGAAGTGATTAGTGTGGGAAGCTTAATTGATTGCTTCCCACAGTAATCATTTCACTTCAGGTCAGCCGGGGACTCCCTCTGACGTCACTGATGCTGTGCGGTGTCCCCGGATGACTTGAAGTGAAATGATTACTGCGCATAATGCTTTCATGCGCAAAATATGCAGCCACACCCTGACAACGGATGAAATACGGATTGTTGTGCCGGCAACATTTTGGCGTATTACGCTCATACAATACGGTCCGTATTTTTGTACGGTGAGTGTGACGCTTTACTGAAAATATTTTGTGTAAACGGGACAAGGAGGAGCTTTGTCTCTAGCTCCTTCCCTGCTACCTCTACATTGCAGATGGCAGTTGCTACTAAAAAATGTATTTAGAGGTAGCAGAGGAAAAGCTAGAAGCAGAGCTTCTCCCCTGCTTTTACCTGTAAATTAAGAATTTTGAGAATAAATGATTAGACCTGTTGGAGAAAGAAGCAAACTTCTCTGATAAGATATTTGACAAAGTTGTTTATGTGTAAGAGCGCTATTGATTTATGACTTTAACCCCTTAACGTCCAATTACAGACAGGGGAACGTCTCCCCCTGTTTGGTGCGGGCTCCGGCGATGAGCCCGCACCTTTTCCGGCGCATGACAGCTGATCTGTACAACTAACATGTGCCCGGAACAGCTGCAGGTGGAACTGCGATTCACCCATGATTCACCCGCAGCTGTTAACATGTTAAATGCTGCTGCAGCCCTGCTCTGTGTAGCAGAGGCAATTGTACAAATTCAGCTTCAAGTCTCCCATGAAGACTATTGAAGCAAGTAAAAAGTAAAAAAAAGTTTTTAAAAATATTAAAAAAATAAAAAAATTTAAAAGTTCAAATCACCCGCCTTTCGCCCCATTCAAAATAAAACAATAAAAAAATCAAATATACATATATTTCACATTGCTACGTTCAGAATTGCCCGATTAATAAAAAGAATTAATTCAATTTTAAACGGCGTAGTGAGAAAAAAAATAAAAACACCATAATTACTTTTTTTTGGTCACTGCAACATTTTAATAAACTGCAATAATAAGCGATCAAAAGATTGTATCTGCTCCAAAATGGTATCATTAAAAATGTCAGATCGGCACGCAAAAAATAAGCCCTCACCCAGCCCCAGATCCCGAAAAATGGAGATGCTACGGGTTTCGGAAAATGGCAACTGTTTTTTTTTTTTTTTTTCAAATTTGGGAATTTTTTTTCACCACTTAGATAAAAAAGAACCTAGACATATTTGGTGTCTATGAACTCGTAATGACCCTGAGAATCATAATGGCAGGTCAGTTTTAGCTTTTAGTGAACCTAGTAAAAATGCCAAACAAAAAACAAGTGCGGGAATGCACTTTTTTTGCAATTTCACCACACTTAGGATTTTTTTTTCCATTTTCTAAGAATATGCCTTAAAAATATGAAAAATTGAGAAAGCTTAGCTCATAAAATGGCCAATTCATGTGTAACTGGAAGGCTCGTTAAGGCGTCTCTCGTTTTCCAGGTCCTAACTAATGCCAATCCTCACTTAGAAAAAAGTCTTATCTGTATGGGAACTTATGAAACCTCTCTTTAGACTGAAATCTACATTTCTGTGGAGGGGTACAGAAACCTGGAAAACGAGAGACGCCTTAACGTGGCTTCCAGGTACACATAAATTGGCCATTTTATGCGCTACGCTTTATCAATTTTTCATATTTTTAAGGCAGTGATGCAATTCATTTTTCATATCTTATGTTTGCAAGCTACAGTGCTTCCTTTTTTGTTTGAATATGTATCTCAAAAAAACAAGCCCTCACATGGCCATTTTGACCAAAAAATAAAAAAGTTATGGCTCTGGGAAGAAGGGGAGCAAAAAATGAAAATGCAAAACCAAAAATACCCCTGGTCGTTAAGGGGTTAAGTTAAGGAGTGATTTTGAAGTGACAGATTCCATTTGAGAAAATACAGTATAAGTAATTGACTTTTGAAATCACAACTGCCTTCTTAATGAATAATTCCATAGCAAGAATTATCATAATCAAATACATATCAACCCATTGAACTGTAATGATATTATAGAATGCAGAATGCAAATTTCCACTCCCTGAATGTGAATGCATGCAAAAAATGATTGTTGTATTACTAATTAATTAGAGACAAGCATGGACAATTTTCTGACAGGTAACCTTGTGTAATCAGTTCTAAAGTTCAAACAAACAAAATGATCCTGCTCACCCTTTCCAAAATTAATCCAGTCAGTGGGAAGCCCAAAAAGCATGCCACTTCAGGGCATTTTAGGTATACTAGATATGTCCATGTAAATGATCCAGCTTCCATTATATATAAAAACATCACAATTATTTAATCCATTATAAAACTGATTATGAATTAATTTTCTATTGATTCTTTTTGTCATTTAATCCATTAAAAAAGTGAAAAAATATACTGTACATACTTTCCAAAAAGTTGCAGGGAATACCCTTCATAAACAACCAATGCGTTTAGAACTCTTATAGTCCTGCTGAGTGAACCAAGTTTGGAGGTTTTATACCTCCACTTAGGCCGGTCTCACACGTCCAGATATTTTCGGTACCGGAAAAATTGGTACCGGAGATATCCATGTCCGTGTGTCCGTGTAAATACGTGGTATATCCGTGTGGCACACGTGTGCCGAACGTGTGCTGCATCAGGACCACACAGACGGCCGTAAGGGAAGAAGCTCTACAGTAAGCACTGTTCCCCTGCTTGTGGTGCTGAAGTCGGCTGTCATTATTCTCCCTGCTCTGTCAGCAACAGCGAGCAGGGAGAATGAATGAAAAACAAACCGACGTGGGATCCCCCTTAGTTTTTGAACCAACCTGGCAAAACTATACAGGTGCGGGCTGCTATTCTCAGGCTGGAAAGGGGCCATGAATATGGCCCCTCCCTGTTGTGAATATGCTGGAGGCGGCTTCTGAGCTGGGGCTCCCTCCAGTGGTTGCTGAGGGTAATGAACTGATTACTGAATGGCCTTCAGCTGGCGCTGAATGGTAGGATATAAGTGGCCTGAGTTCCCAGCAGCCTTGCCGGTTATCAATTGTTCCTTCTGGTCTTGCTTGAAGCACTGCTAGTTTCCTGCTCTCCTTCAGGTAAGTGTTGACTGCAGCCTGTCCCCTTTTGGGGGTCTGGCGCTGCAATTGTGCTCCGTTTGTGTCTGCACTTTTGCTTTGCTCCTTTGTTACATTTTATTTGCTGAATAGCGTTTTCTTACACCAGAGATCTGATTTAGGTGGATGAGATCGTGTAATCTCAGGTTTTTTGGCAATCAGAAGTGTTGGTATTTTTGTTAGGATTTTGTTGGATTGCAGTCAGAATTCTTTCCTGTACTTTTCTGTCTAGACACATTGGGCCCCAGCATTTGCTCATTCTATTTTCTGTCTGTGTCCGTGCTTTCTTCTTGTCTAACCGACATTACTTATTTGGGGGCTTCCTATTTTCTTTGGGGATCTGCTCCGGGGCAGATAGCTTTCATCTTTCTGCCTTTAGGTGTAGTTATCTCTCAGGCTGTGACGAGGCGTCTAGGATCACCGCAGGAACGCTCCATGGCTACTTCTAGTTGTGTGGTTAGTTCAGGTTACTGCAATCCAATAGGTTCCAGCCTCTCTGGTGTATTACCGCTTTTGCTATTTTTTGCTATTTCTCCTCAGTTACCGAAACATAACAGCCCAAAAACTGAAAATTGTATGGTACTCACAGAAGGGGAAAATAGTAATAAGGAAACTCTGTTTGGTGCATTTCTTTCCCCTCTTTTTTCTGGGTGCTGAGGAGGAATTTTTTTTTTTTTCTCTCAATGGAGTTTGCACAGTTGTCTGGCCGTGTGGAGCAGCTTGTCACTGAGGTTCGGAGTACTGCTACCTATCTTGCTGGGTTGCCGATTGTGGAACCTAGGATCCCCATGCCAGATTTGTTTTTGGGGGATCGATCTAAATTTCTGAATTTCAAAAATAACTGTAAGTTGTTTTTTGCCGTAAAGCCTAAGTCCTCAGGGAACGTGGCACAGCAGGTTCAAATTGTCATCCCCCTGCTGCGCGGCGACCCTCAGGATTGGGCTTTTTCCCTGACACCTGGGGATCCTGTTTTGAATGATATTGATGTATTTTTTCAGGCTCTGGGGTTATTGTACGATGAACCTAATGTCACTGTTCAAGCTGAAAAGATCTTGTTGGCATTAAATCAGGGTCGTGAAGACGCTGAGTTCTACTGTCAGAAATTTCGAAAGTGGGCAGTCCTGACCAAATGGAATGATGATGCTTTGGCAGCCCTTTTTCGAAAGGGTCTGTCAGAAAAAGTAAAGGACGTTATGGTGGGATTCCCTGTTCCCTCTGGTCTCAATGATTCTATGTTTTTGGCCATTCAAATTGACAGACGTTTGCGTGAGCGCAGAGGTATGCGTGAGATAGTGTTGCCTTGTGAGCCAGCTCCTGAGCCCATGCAGTGTGATGGAGTGACTTCTGGGACTCAGCGTCATGAGTTTCGTAAGCACAGTGGGTTATGTTTCTACTGTGGTGACGCTTCTCATGCTATTTCTGTCTGCCCTAAGCGGGGCAGACGTTTTGCACGCTCAGTTGTCTTGGGTAGTGTTCAGACTAAATTTCTGTTGACTGTTACCCTGATTTGCTCCCTGTCCACATTTTCTGCTCAGGATTTTGTTGATTCAGGAGCAGCTATTAACCTGATGGATTTTGACTTTGCCAAACGTTGTGGGTTTCCCATGATACCCCTGCGGAAGTCTATTCCCCTACTGGGCATTGATTTTACCCCTTTGGTGGAGAATAAACCCTAGTTTTCTACTCAGGTGATAAGGAGGGTTGAACCAGATCATCAGGAGAGTTGCAAATTTCTGGTGTTGCATAATCTGCATGACATTATTGTACTAGGTTTCCCTTGGTTACAGTCTCATAATCCTGTTTTGAATTGGAAATCTGTGTCTGTGACCAGTTGGGGCTGCCAATGTGTTAATACTGACACTCCTGTTTTTTCTGCCTCTCCCCAGTCTCAGGATGTCCCTGACTTTTTGACTGATTTTTCTGATGTGTTTAGTGAAAGTAAAATCTGCATCCTTGCCCCCTCACAGGAGCTATGATTGCGCTATTGAATTAGTGCCTGGTGGTAAATTTCCTAAAGGTCGCCTTTTTAAGTTATCTGTACCTGAACACGATGCTATGCGATATTATATCAACGGAGTCATATCAGACCATCCTCTTCACCCTTGGGCACCGTTTTTTTCTTTGTGGCCAAAAAGGATGGTTCATTGAGGCCATGTATTGATTATCGCCTCCTGAATAAGATCACTGTTAAATATCAATATCCGTTACCTTTGATTTCTGACCTATTTTCCAGAGTGAAAAGTGCTAGTTGGTTTACCAAGCTTGATCACAGAGGGGCGTATAACCTTATTCGCATTAAGCACGGGGATGAATGGAAGACGCCGTTTAATACCCCAGAGGGGCATTTTGAGTACCTAGTGATGCCTTTTGGGCTTACTAATGCCCCTACCGTCTTCCCATCCTTCATGAATGATATTTTCAGAGATTTTGTGGATAAATTTCTGATTGTTTATTTGGATGATATCTTGATTTTTTCCAATGACTGGGACTCTCATGGGAAACATGTTCGGACTGTGTTCCAGATTTTGAGAGAGAATGCACTCTATGTGAAGGGATCAAAGTGTCTTTTAGGCGTACAGAAGATCTCATTTCTGGGATTCATTTTGTCTCCGTTTGTTATTGAAATGGACCTGGTCAAGGTTCAGGCCATCTGTGATTGGGTTCAACCTACTTCATTGAAGGCTCTTCAGAGATTTTTGGGTTTTGCCAATTTTTATCGTAAATTTATTGGTAATTTCTTTGGTGTTGTTAAACCATTGACTGATTTGACCAAAAAGGGTTCCGATGTGGGTGAATTGGCCTCCTGAGGCAGTATCTGCATTTCAGGAACTTAAGCAGAGATTAATTTCTGCTCCTGTTCTACGGCAGCCTGATGTTTCTCTGCCGTTTCAGGTGAAGGTTGATGCCTCTGAGATTGGGGCTGGTGCCGTTTTGTCCCAAAGGCATCCAGAGACCTCTAAGAGTAACCCTTGTGCCTTTTTCTCTCGAAAATTTTCTCCAACTGAACGTAATTATGACATGGGTAATCGGGAGTTATTGGCCATGAAGTGGGCCTTTGAAGAGTGGAGACATTGGCTGGAAGGAGCCAAACATCAGGTGGTGGTCCTCACGGACCATAAGAACCTGGTTTATCTCGAATCAGCCAAGCGACTTAATCCTAGACAGGCCAGGTGGGCCTTGTTTTTCACACGTTTTAATTTTGTGGTTTCTTTTCTTCCTGGCACTAAGAATGTCAAGGCGGATGCCCTCTCGAGGAGTTTCTTTCCAGATTCTCCTGAGTTATCTGATCCTGCTGTTATTTTGAAAGAGGGTGTGGTTCTTTCCGCCATTTCGCCCAATTTGAGACTGGCTCTGGAAGGGTGTCAGGAGGATAAACCTGAGCGCTGCCCTGTTGGGAAGTTGTTTGTTCCAGACCAGTGGAAAAAGAGTGTGATGTCTGAGATTCATTGTTCCGCGTTGGCTGGTCATCCCGGGATTTTTGGTACCAGAGACTTGGTGAGTCGCTCCTTTTGGTGGCCTACTTTGTCTCGTGACGTCAGGGACTTTGTGCAGTCCTGTGGGACTTGCTCTCGTTCCAAGCCTTGCTCTCGTTCTAGTGGTTTGTTAATGCCATTATCTGTATCCAAGAGGCCATGGACCCATATTTCTTTGGATTTTATTTCTGACCTTCCTGTCTCTCAGAGAATGACCGTTATCTGGGTAATCTGTGATAGGTTTTTCAAGATGATACATCTTGTGCCATTACCTAAGTTGCCTTCCTCCTCCGAATTGGTGCCTTTGTTTTTTCAGCACGTGGTTCGGTTACATGGCATTCCGGAGAACATTGTGTCTGACAGAGGAGTCCAGTTTGTTTCCAGATTTTGGAGGACATTTTGTTCTAAACTTGGTGTTCAGTTGTCTAGACCGAAACTCCAGTATTTGGTTAAGTGGAGAGGTTATGGTCTGGAGGACAATTCTTGGGTTTTTGCTTCGGACATTCATGCTGGGAGACTTATCCGTGCCTATCATCGAGCCCATCCTGATCGGCCTGGTTGCGCAGGTGAGGGTAATAAACAGCAAAAAACAGCAAAAGCGGTAATACACCAGAGTGACTGGAACCTATTGGATTGCAGTAACCTGAACTAACCACACAACTAGAAGTAGCCGTGGAGCGTTCCTACGGTAATCCTAGACGCCTCGTCACAGCCTGATAGATAACTACACCTAAAGGCAGAAAGATGAAAGCTATCTGCCCCGGAGCAGATCCCCAAAGAAAATAGGAAGCCCCCAAACATGTAATGGCGGTTAGACAAGAAGAAAGCACGGACACAGACAGAAAATAGAATGAGCAAATGCTGGGGCCCAATCTGTGTAGATTGAAAAGTACAGGAAAGAATTTTGACTGCAATCCAAAAAAAACCCTAACAAAAATACCAACACTTCTGATTGCCAAAAAACCTGAGATCACACGATCTCATTCACCTAAATTAGATCTCTGGTGTAACAAAACGCTATTCAGCAAATAAAAAGTAACAAAGGAGCAAAGCAAAAGTGCAGACAAAAACAGAGCATAACTGCAGCGCCAGACCCCCAAAAGGGGACAGGCTGCAGTCCACTGCAAGCAGCAAACCAGCAGAGAAAATCCAACAGAGGAAAAAAACAGCAAACACTTATCTGAAGGAGAGCAGGAAACTAGCAGTGCTTCAAGCCAGACCAGAAGGAACAATTGATAACCGGCAAGGCTGCAGGGAACTCAGGCCACTTATATCCTACCATTCAGCGCCAGCTGAAGGCCATTCAGTAATCAGTTCATTACCCTCAGCAACCACCGGAGGGAGCCCCAACTCAGAAGCCGCCTCCAGCATATTCACAACAGTACCCACCCCTTGAGGAGGGGTCACCGAACCCTCACCTACGCAACCAGGCCAATCAGGATGAGCTCGATGATAGGCACGGATAAGTCTCCAGCATGAATGTCCGAAGCAAACACCCAAGAATTGTCCTCCTGACCATAACCTCTCCATTTAACCAAATACTGGAGTTTCCGTCTAGCAAAACGAGAATCCAATATTTTCTCAACCACATACTCCAAATTACCCTCAACCAAAAACAGGGTCGGGAGGCGCAGCCATAGGAACCACTGGTTCGACAAACCTCTTCAATAAGGACTTGTGGAACACGTTATGGATCTTAAATGTCCCTGGAAGAAGCAAACGGAAGGAAACCGGATTAATAATTTCCATGATCTTATAAGGTCCAATGAACCTTGGCTTAAATTTTGGAGATGCAACCTTCATATGGATATTCCTTGAGGACAACCAAACCAAGTCCCCCACTTTAAAACGAGGACCATCAGTCCTATGCCGGTTGGCAAACCGCTGGGCCTTCTCCTGAGAGAGAGACAACCTCTCCACCACCTGGTCCCAAATCTGCTGCATACACTGCACAATAGAGTCAACCCCGAACAGACAGAAGCCTCCGCCTGTCCTGAAGAAAATCGAGGGTGAAACCCGGAATTGCAGAAAAATGGAGACATCAAGGTGGCAGAGCTAGCTCTATTATTAAGAGCAAACTCAGCCAAAGGCAAAAAAGAGACCCAGTCATCTTGATCAGCAGACACGAAACATCTCAAATAAGTCTCCAAGGTCTGGTTTGTTCTCTCGGTTTGTTCATTGGTCTGAGGGTGAAATGCAGAGGAGAAAGACAACTGAACACCAAGTTTAGAACAAAATGTCCTCCAAAATCTGGAAACAAACTGGACTCCTCTGTCAGACAAAATGTTCTCCGGAATGCCATGTAACCGAACCACGTGCTGAAAAAACAAAGGCACCAATTCGGAGGAGGAAGGCAACTTAGGTAATGGCACAAGATGTATCATCTTGGAAAACCTATCACAGATTACCCAGATAACGGTCATTCTCTGAGAGGCAGCAGGAAGGTCAGAAATAAAATCCATAGAAATATGGCTCCATGGCCTCTTGGGTACAGGTAATGGCATTAACAAACCACTAGAACGAGAGCAAGGCTTGGAACGAGAGCAAGTCCCACAGGACTGCACAAAGTCCCTGACGTCACGAGACAAAGTAGGCCACCAAAAGGAGCGACTCACCAAGTCTCTGGTACCAAAAATCCTGGGATGATCAGCCAATACGGAACAATGAATCTCAGACATCACACTCTTTTTCCACTGGTCTGGAACAAACAACTTCCCAACAGGGCAACGCTCAGGTTTATCCTCCTGACACCCCTCCAGAGCCAGTCTCAAATTGGGCGAAATGGCGGAAAGAACCACACCCTCTTTCAAAATAACAGCAGGATCAGATAACTCAGGAGAATCTGCAAAGAAACTCCTTGAGAGGGCATCCGCCTTGACATTCTTAGTGCCAGGAAAAAGAAACCACAAAATTAAAACGTGTGAAAAACAAGGCCCACCTGGCCTGTCTAGGATTAAGTCGCTTGGCTGATTCGAGATAAACCAGGTTCTTTTGGTCCGTGAGGACCACCACCTGATGTTTGGCTCCTTCCAGCCAATGTCTCCACTCTTCAAAGGCCCACTTCATGGCCAATAACTCCCGATTACCCATGTCATAATTACGTTCAGTTGGAGAAAATTTTCGAGAGAAAAAGGCACAAGGGTTACCCTTAGAGGTCTCTGGATCCCTTTGGGACAAAACAGCACCTGCCTCAATCTCAGAGGCATCAACCTCCACCTGAAATGGCAGAGAAACATCAGGCTGCCGTAGAACAGGAGCAGAAATGAATCTCTGCTTAAGTTCCTGAAATGCAGAAACTGCCTCAGGAGGCCAATTCACCACATCGGAACCCTTTTTGGTCAAATCAGTCAATGGTTTAACAATACCAGAGAAATTACCAATAAATTTACGATAAAAATTGGCAAAACCAAAAAACCTCTGAAGAGCCTTCAATGAAGTAGGTTGAACCCAATCACAGATGGCCTGAACCTTGACCGGGTCCATTTCAATAACAGACGGAGACAAAATGAATCCCAGAAATGAGACCTTCTGTACGCCAAAAAGACACTTTGATCCCTTCACATACAGTGCATTCTCTCTCAAAATCTGGAACACAGTCCAAACATGTTTCACATGAGAGTCCCAGTCATTGGAAAAAATCAAGATATTATCCAAATAAACAATCAGAAATTTATCCACAAAATCCCTGAAAATATCATTCATGAAGGATTGGAAGACGGAAGGGGCATTAGTAAGCCCAAAAGGCATCACTAGGTACTCAAAATGCCCCTCTGGGGTATTAAACACCGTCTTCCATTCATCCCGTGCTTAATGCGAATAAGGTTATACGCCCCCCTGAGGTCAAGCTAGCACTTTTCACTCTGGAAAATAGGTCAGAAATCAAAGGTAACGGATATTGATATTTAACAGTGATCTTATTCAGGAGGCGATAATCAATACACGGCCTCAATGAACCATCCTTTTTGGCCACAAAGAAAAAACCGGCGCCCAAGGGTGAAGAGGATGGTCTGATATGACCCTTCTCCAATGACTCCTTGATATAAGATCGCATAGCATCATGTTCAGGTACAGATAAATTAAAAAGGCGACCTTTAGGAAATTTACCACCAGGCACTAATTCAATAGCGCAATCATAGCTCCAGTGAGGGGCGAGGATGCAGATTTACTTTCACTAAACACATCAGAAAAATCAGTCAAAAAGTCAGGGACATCCTGAGACTGGGGAGAGGCAGAAAAAACTGGAGTATCAGTATTAACACATTGGCAGCCCCAACTGGTCACAGACACAGATTTCCAATCCAAAACAGGATTATGAGACTGTAACCAAGGGAAACCTAGTACAATAATGTCATGCAGATTATGCAACACCAGAAATTTGCAACTCTCCTGATGATCTGGTTCAACCCTCCTTATCACCTGAGTAGAAAACTGGGGTTTATTCTCCACCAAAGGGGTAGAATCAATGCCCAGTAGGGGAATAGACTTCCGCAGGGGTATCATGGGAAACCCACAATGTTTGGCAAAGTCAAAATCCATCAGGTTAATAGCTGCTCCTGAATCAGCAAAAGCTTGAGCCGAAAATGTGGACAGGGAGCAAATCAGGGTAACAGTCAACAGAAATTTAGTCTGAACAGTACCCAAGACAACCGAGCGTGCAAAACGTTTTCCCCGCTTAGGGCAGACAGAAATAGCTTGGGAAGCGTCACCACAGTAGAAACATAACCCATTGCGCTTACGAAACTCATGACGCTGAGCCCCAGAAGTCACTCCATCACACTGCATGGGCTCAGGAGCTGGCTCACAAGGCAACACTATCTCAAGCATACCTCTGCGCTCACGCAAACGTCTGTCAATTTGAATAGCCAAAAACATAGAATCATTGAGGCCAGAGGGAACAGGGAATCCCACCATAATGTCCTTTACTTTTTCTGACAGACCCTTTCGAAAAAGGGCTGACAAAGCTTCATCATTCCATTTGGTCAGGACTGCCCACTTTCGAAATTTCTGACAGTACAGCTCAGCGTCTTCACGACCCTGATTTAATGCCAACAAGGTCTTTTCAGCTTGATCAGTGACATTAGGTTCATCGTACAATAACCCCAAAGCCTGAAAAAATACATCAACATCATTCAAAACAGGATCCCCAGGTGTCAGGGAAAAAGCCCAATCCTGAGGGTGTATGAATATACACTTGTTGTTGTCTAAATTATCTGACCCAGGAATATTGTGGATACTATTATTCATTGAGGGGAGGTTTATCCTTATTCTTATTCATATCATTCTCCTCTCATCAAGAGTGGTGACCTTGTGTGTTTGTTAAAGTGTTTTCTAGCGTTTGTATATACATATATTGTGTGAACCGGCTGGTTCTTTTTAAATTTTATAATTAAAGGTTAATTTTTATCCTGCACTTCTACCTTGCTGATTATACACACATTTTTGATTGGTAGATCCATTATATAGTCTTTTCACTTATATCCTATCATTCAGCGCTAGCTGAAGGCCATTCAGTAATCAGTTCATTACCCTCAGCAACCACCGGAGGAGCCCCAGCTCAGAAGCCGCCTCCAGCATATTCACAACAGGGGCCCATATTCATGGCCCCTTTCCAGCCTGAGAATAGCAGCCTGCACCTGTATAGTTTTGCCGGGTTGGTTCAAAAACTAAGGGGGATCCCACGTCGGTTTGTTTTTCATTCATTCTCCCTGCTCGCTGTTGCCGGCAGAGCAGGGAGAATAATGACAGCGGACTTCAGCACCACAAGCAGGGGAACAGCGCTTACAGTAGCCCCGGCGGCCGTCCGTACACACGGAGGACAGTGTGAGCTGTTCTCCGTGTGCCGTGTACAGCACGTTTTGCGGACCGTGCGCTCCCACAAACACTGACATGTCTCCGTGTTTTGCACACGGTCCGTGAAAACATGCTGACATCTACATAGACCCATACATTTCAATGGGTCTACGTGTGTCAGTGTCTCCGGTACGTGAGAAAACTGTCACTACACGTACTGGAGCCACCGACGTGTGAAACCAGCCTTAAGTGAACAGTTCAGCAGAGGTTGGAACATGCAACTACTGCCACCCACTTAACAACTCAGCATAGTTAACATACTCTAAGAAAGTAACTTAGTTCTTGTTTTTCCCTCCCCTTCTTCCCAGAGCCATAACTTTATTTTTTTCCATCAATATGGCCGTGTGAGGACTTGCTTTTTGCCGGACTATTTGTACTTCTGAATGACACCATTGATTTTCAAAGTCTAAAATCCTCAGTTTTAACTTAACCACTGCTCAACTGACTGATTTAGCATCGATCTCCCCTTGGAACTTAACTGATGACAACTTAACATACTTAGGCTTGCGGTTTACCAAAAATATTAAATCTCTGATTCCCACAAATTTAGAAATCCTTTCTACTACCATAAATAAAGTCTTAAATGCCCTAAAAGATAGAGACTTATCATGGTGGGGAAGGATCGTGACTGTAAAATCATATAATCTACCAAAAATCTTATATGTATTCAGGTCGCTCGCGCTGAAAATCTCCTCCTCATTCCTTACCAGTTTGCAAAGCTCACTTAATCATTTTATTTGGGGTAGGGAGAAAGTCAGAGTGGCTCAAAATGTTCTTTATAATCAAAAACTTTATGGTGGAGCTGGACTAGTGAATATTTCGGCTTATTACTCTGCTAATCTGATCAAACAGAGCTGTTTTTGGTGGCCTCATAAAGACCCTCCAGCCTGGTACGATTTAGAACTCTTTTTAAGCAACAACAAACCTCCCCATTTGTTAGTATTAGGTTTTCTCTTAAACAAGCAAATTCCTTACAGTTCCCACCCATTCTCCAGCCCTCCATTGAGGCCTGGAAAAGGCTTGCTAAACCAAAAAAGGGTTGTGATAAAATCCATATCCTCAAGAATATTCCATTATCTCTTATCCATGAATCTAGGGGATTGGTCTTGGACCCTCTCTGGCTCAAATTGGGTATTAAGAAACTGGGAGATATCTACGATGGTTCTAAATTCTATCCTTATTCTTTTATTAAAGAACATTTCCATTCATCCTCCCTATCATTTTTTCACTACATTATTCTCAAGGAACAAATTAATGTCTTCCTGCAAGTGCGCCCTCGGATTTCTGAACCGGTTTTATATTTACCGTATATACTTGTGTATAAGCCGAGATTTTCAGCACCTTTTTTTGTGCTGAAAATGCCCCCTCAGCTTATACACGAGTCATTGGGCAGAAACCAGTGGGGGAGGGGGTGCCACGGCAGGAGCCGGTGGCTGGGACATCATACTCACCCTCCCCGTGCCATCGCTGAAAGTCCCGGAAATCCTGCTTTGTACCCGGCTTCCTGAAGCTCTCCTGTGCTGAGCGGTGACGTAATACCGCTCATTAAGGTCATGTAATATGGACGCAATGCCACTCCCATAGGCCTGGCGTCCATATTCATGGCCTTAATGAGCGGTATTACGTCACCGCTGAGCACAGGAGAGCTGCAGGAAGCCGGGTACAACGCAGGATTGCCAGGAAGTTCAGCGATGGCACGGGGAGGGTGAGTATGATGGGGGGGATAACGGAGGACGGGGGAAGCATGGAGGAGGACAATGAGCACGGAGCAGGACGGGGGAGGACGGAGAGCACAGAGGAGCAGGAGCAGGACGGGGGGAGGATGGAGAGCACGGAGCAGGACGAGGGGGAGGATGGAAAGCACAGAGGAGCACGGAGCAGGACGGGGGAGGACGGAGAGCACAGAGGAGACGGAGCAGGACGGGGGAGGATGGAGAGCACTGAGCAGGAGGAGGGGGAGGATGGAAAGCACAGAGGAGCACGGAGCAGGACGGGGGGAGGATGGAAAGCACAGAGGAGCATGGAGAAGGACGGGGGAGGATGCAGGGCACAGAGGAGCACGGAGCAGGGCGAGAGGAGGATGGAGAGAACAGAGGAGCATGGAGCACGGACGGGGCGGGCAGGCAGAAGGACGGGGAGCAGAAGGGGGGGGAGCACAGCGGAGGATAGAGCAGGAGGGGGGAGCACAGAAGAGAATGGGGAGCACAGAGCTGGATGGGGGAGCAAGGAGCAGGACGGGGGCAGCACAGAGCAGGACGGCGGTTTATACACCCGGCTTATACGCGAGTCAATAAGTTTTCCCAGTTTTTTGTGGCAAAATTAGGGGGGTCAGCTTATACACGGGTCGGCTTATACATGAGTATATACGGTACTTTGCAACTTAGATCAGATTCATAACATTTTTTGGAGTCTTAACTACGTTTACCAATGGTTTAACCACAGCACGCAGTTGGTCAAAACACAAAACATGGTTAAATGGGAGTCGGAACTTCATTTAACGTTTGACCACTCTGAATGGGAATATGCATGTACGCTTTCCTATGCATCTTCTCTCTCTATGGCCCTTCAAGAATCATACCACAAACTCCTCACAAGGTGGTATTTTACTCCTGCTAGATTATCTAAAATTAACAAAATTCATTCACCTAATTGCTGGAGAAACTGTGGTCGTTATGGTAATGTCTTACACATTTTCTGGCAATGCCCGAAAATCCGTCCCTCTGGAAGAAAGTTTTGGGTCTTATAAATGCCATCTCTTCTAAACAAATTCTACTAACACCTCAATTGGCCCTTCTCACTCTAAATACTGAAAAAATTGATCCACATTTGAGATTATTAATAGTCCACATCCTACTGGTAACCAAAAACAGCATTGCTCTCTACTGGAAAAAATAAGAGTCACCCTCTTTTCAAGACATTGTTGATAAAATCACACTTCATAAATCGTTTGAATATAAACTAGCATTGGTTAATAACCACTGCGATAAATTCTTCAAAAAATGGTCCAAATGGATGGAATTGTTTCCCTAATATACGAAATGAACTTGTCTGTTTTCTTTCTTATTAGTTCATTTTATGTTATAAACTTTGTCACTAATGTACTATAGTTACAATTTCATATTGTTTCCTCCTTCACTGACTTTCCTGCCTGTTCCTTTCCCTTTCCTTGTATCTCCCTCTTTCCCTTCCTTATTCCCTATTGTTTCCCTTCCCGTCCTTGAAAATTTGAAAATTTGAATAAAATTATTGGAAAAGAATGACACCATTGATTTTACCATGTCATGTACTGGGAAATGGGAAAAAAATTCCAAGTGTGGTGAAATTGCAAAAAAAAACCTGCAATTCCTCAATTTTTTTTTTACCATGTTTACTAAATGCTAAAACTGCCATTTTGATTCTTCAGGTCATTACAAGTTCGCAGATACCAAACATGTCTAGGTTATTCTTTATTTAAATGGTGAAAAAAAATCCAAAGTTTGTAAAAAAGAAAAAATGGACCGAAACCCATAACATCTCCATTTTTTGTGATCTAGGGCTGGTTGAGGGCTTATTTTTTTGCGCCCTGAGGTGATGTTATTATTGATACCATTTTGGGGTAGATCCGATGTTCTAGTCACCTGGTATTGCATTTTATTGTAATGTTGCGGTGACCAGAAAAATTTAATTCTGGTGTTTTGATTTTTTTCTTGTCACGCAGTTTACCGATCCGATTAATTTATTTTATATTTTGATAAATATTTGAATGCAGCAATATTAAATATGTATATTTATTTTTTATTGTGTTATTTTGAATGTGTAGTAGAAATTATCTTCTCCTATGAACTACGGCCACTGGCCGACGTTCATAGAGGATCTGCAATGATAAGGATGGGGGTCTTCTGCATATTACCAGCTGCCATGACAACCCATCAGCGCCCCTCGATCATGTGACAGGGGCGCCAATGGGTGTGTCTTATGACGCGCTTCCGCCGAGTGCAAGTTAAATGCCGCTGTCAGTGATTGTCAGCGGCATTTAACATGTTATCAGCTACAGGAGGCTAGAGATTCCACCATGGGCTGTTAGAGGCTGATCAAATCAGCTGTCATGTGCCAGGAAAGATGCAAGTTCAGCGCTGGTGCCCGTATCAAAGAGAAGGATACGACCTTCAAAGTCGCGAAAAGGGTTAATAACAAACTTAAAACTACGATGAAAAAATTATATATAAATAGAAAGTACTAACAAACAGGGCAATAAAGAATCAATTTTTTATTGGATTAAAAAAATCTGATGTCTTTATATACACTTTAAGGCCTCATACTCACTGGCTGGAAAAAAATCGGTCTGTTTTCTGCAGGAAAAAACTGTACATTTGTTGTAAAAAGGCATGCGATTTTGATGCGATTTTAAATCGCACCAAGCGTTTTCTGTCAGTTTTCCATCAGTTTTCCATCTGTATGCAATGCGATTTTAACATGAAGTTTTACATAGAGCAGTTATCTCTATGTAAAAAGTCATGTAAAAATCACATTGTAACAAAAAAATTTTCACAAAAAGCAAATAATTATATATATAATATGTATATATACATCTAATATATATATAATATATATATATAGGTCATACACTTCTACATAGTATAATAGCCGCTAATTCATCCCTGGCATTACTGCAAAATCACACTGACAGCTTTAATAAAGAATAGAAACAATACATATACACACATAGAATACATATATATACATATGTAATTGTGACATATATATATACATATATTTATAGTTCCTAGACTTCTACATACTGTAATAGCCGCTAATTCAATTGCCGGCTTTTGTGAAATCACAGAAGCCGACATGAAATGATACATTGTTTCCACACAGTTAACCATGTCATTTCCTGTATTTTGATATATGGTTTGAACTTACAATTACATGAGTGTATTTGTGCAAAATTTCAGACATGTAGGGGTTAATTAAAGGTGTAAATTCGTTGAAAAAAAATGCGTGGGCTCCCGCTGTATTTTCTCCACCAGACAGACAAAGCAAGCGAGTGGGGGCAGATAATAATAGCCTAGGGAGGGTACATTTTTTTTGTGCCCCCCCTGGCTACTAACATCTGCCCCCAGACACCCCAGAAAGGGCAAATCTATAATTAGATTCGCCCTTTCTGGCACTTTGCCCGTCTATTCCCATTGCCCTGTAGCGGTGGCGAATGGGTTAATAAGGCGTTAATGTCACCTTAGTATTGAAAGGTGACCTTAAGGCAGGTTAATAATTGAGAGCTGTCAATTAGACAACTATCAATTATTAATCCTATTGTATGATACAAAAATCAAACACACACAGTTTAATAAAAAATAAGTTTAATGAAATAATCACACAGTTTTTGACCATATTTTATTTTCCTGCTAAAACCATTTCCTGTAATAAAAATAAAATAAAAAAGCAAAATTATTCTTACCAATCCGATGTACAGTCAGGTCCCACGGTGTAATCCATCAGAAAGGGTTAACAGGTTACAGCTTGCAGAGAGCTAATGCTGTCTGCTGAGCTCTTACCCCCCAAATGAATAACTTAAGGTACTGCCACACTAAACGTTCCCGCTAACGATCACGATAACGACGCTATTGTTGGCGTGATCGTTTTAAGGTCGCTAGTAGCTGCCATACTTGACGATCTCATTAACGGCGCATCAGCGGTTAGCGATCTTTTTACCGACTTTGGCGGTCGTTGGGATGTGCCACACTGCATGTACTGTGAAAGATCACGACCTCGATAGGCGTGACTGAGCGCAACCTTTTGCACGCCCCTCATCACAGATTGGTGGTCACTATGTATGTCATAGATATTATCACAGCTCTCCCGCTTTGTGATTGGTTGACCGCGTCATAAAAGACGACGTATCAGCACTCCTCTCCATTGCTCTCGAGCAGAAGCGGTTCTTTCAAATCACCAGCATCATTCCAGTGTGTCCTGCTAGCCTTGGTAGCTACTGCGATCCAGTTTACGCCACTATTTCGGTTGCTACGTTCTACGTTGGGTTTTTTTGCGATCCAGTCTGTGGCGTATCCTCTGCGATCCAGTTTGTGACGCTAGTTTCCCTATTTTTATTTTCACAATCACACAGGTTTTCTAAGGTAGGTATTTTTTTTGGCACATTTATTTTTTATTTTGTCTTTAATTTTACAGATCCATTTTAGATCACTGCTGTTGTTAACCATTGTCGTCCATCATGTTTTTTCATTGTTTTGTTCAGGCACGCCACCATTTTATGATCCCAGCTCTGTCTATGTTTACTCATGCTGCGCCCACCACTACCATTTTGTAATCCCTGATTTTTTGCGTAATTGTTCATCTGTTTTTTTTCCCATTCTTTTGTTCAGCCCCCGCCCACGACCACCATTTTATGATACCTGCTCTGTCTATGTTTACTCATGCTGCGCCCACCGCCACCATTTTGTAATCTCTGCTCTGTCTATGTTTACTCATGCTGCGCCCACCGCCACCATTTTGTAATCCCTGATGTTTTTGCGTTTGTTCATCTGTTTTTTTTCCATTCTTTTGTTCAGCCCCCGCCCACGACACATTTTATGATACCTGCTCTGTCTATGTTTACTCATGCTGCCCACCGCCACCATTTTGTAATCCTGATGTTTTTTGCGTAATTGTTCATCTGTTTTTTTTCCATCTTTTGTTCAGCCCCGCCCACGACCACCATTTTATGATACCTGCTCTGTCTATGTTTACTCATGCTGCGCCCACCGCCACCATTTTGTAATCCCTGATGTTTTTTGCGTAATTGTTCATCATGTTTTTTTTCCCATTGTTTTGTTCAGCCCCCGCCCACGACCACCATTTTATGATACCTGCTCTGTCTATGTTTACTCATGCTACGCCCACCACCACCATTTTGTGATCCCAGCTCTGTCTATGTTTACTCATGCTACGCCCACCACCACCATTTTGTGATCCCAGCTCTGTCTATGTTTACTCATGCTACGCCCACCACCACCATTTTGTAATCCCTGCTCTGTCTATGTTTACTCATGCTACGCCCACCACCACCATTTTGTGATCCCTGCTCTGTCAATGTTTACTCCAGCTGCGCCCACAACCACCATTTTATGTTCCCTGCTGTGTGCAATGTTGTAGACTATGTAAGCATTTTATTTAACCATTCTGCTGTTCTCACATAATCATTTTTTTATTACAGATGGCTGATAAGCAGGAGTTTTTGCGTGATTTTATCGAGCTGTACCGCACAATGCCGTGCCTCTGGAAAATAAAGTCTGCAGATTACTGTAACCGGTTGAAAAAGAAGGACGCCTACCAAAAACTGGTGGAGCTCTGCAAGAGCCGTTACCCTGATGAACCGGCGGATGAGTCAACGGTGAAAAAACGGATTCAGGCCCTCCGCACGGTTTACAAAAAAGAGCTCAATAAAGTTATAAATTCTACAAAATCTGGAGCGGGGGCCGAAGAAGTTTATGTCCCCCAACTGTGGTACTTTGATCTGTTCGCTTTTACAAGGGACCAAGAAGTACCCAGACAAGGGACATCCATGTCGGATCTAGACCCAGTGATCCAGCCGGACTCCCGTGTCATACATGTAAGTACCTTTGTATTACAACACATTTTAATGTACATGCCAAAGTATACTTAAATTTAAAAAATATTATTGTGAAATGTAGATAAAATGGCTGAATTTATCCCTTCATGTACTGATAATTTATGTAGCTCAACGGTTGAGGCCTATCCATTTACAAGTGTCGTTTTCACAATTTTGCTGTTTTTGGGTATAGTGTGAAGATTAATTTCTTTGTCTTTACAAGTGTCGTTTTTCACATTTTTGCTGTATATGGGTGTTATAGTGTGAAGATTAATTTCTTTGTCTTTGTGATTTACCATTTGTTTTTTGTTCATGCAGGACACAGAAGAGGCGGTCTCCACACCTCCAACTGAACAAGACAGCATGCCGGAAGTAGTCGAGCCACCATCATCTGTGCGGAGGCGGCTTTCACTTTCAGGAACGAAAAGGAAGGCTCCCACCTCGGCTCCCACCTCGGCTACTCCTGAATTGGTGGAAATTGCGCAAAAAGTTCTTACGGCAGAAAAAGAACAAACTAAAATAACTGGCTTTGCATATTTTGCTAATGAGAAGCTGCCTACTCTGGATCCTGTTCAGCGGCTTCATGCTGAGAGACTGATGTTTGAGGTACTGACTCAAGCGTCTTTTGGAAACCTGGATAACAGATATGTCGTCATGCCAAGACCGCAGTACCCGGACTACTCATGGCCCAACAATCCTGTGCCGAACCCAATTGGGATAAATCCTGCAAACCCAAACGTTGGTGCTCCCCCTTATTTTTATACACCGCAGAAGCAGCGTGGTAATGGCAATGATCCATCTTACCAGCAGTTGTAGTTTTTAAAATGTTTTACAAAAGTTTTTTTTGTTGTTTATATATTTTTACATTGATACCTTTTTTAAAAAAAAATTATTTATCTAATGAATTGTGGTCTTTTCTTATGTGATGTCAACTATTAAAATGTTGTATTTTTATTACATCTACTTTTCACACATGGGGTCATGGGAATACCAGCTGTCATAGGAGTTCCATCATAGGGAAAAAATGAAATGAAAAAAAAATCAAAAATTAACATTTCTTTTAAAGGCCCCTGGTCACACTAGCGCTAAAACCTTATGCTAAAAAATAATACACCACACCTGCGTAGATTAACGTAAAATAGAAAATATATATTTTTCTCATATATAATATATATTTTTTTTTTAAATAAATCAAATTTAAATAAAAACCAAAAACATTAACATAATAACATAAACATAACATAGTAACATAAAATTAAAAATTATATACAAAATAATAACAAAATAAAAATGATAAAAAAAAAAAAAATTAATGAGGCCCCGGACTCCAGGAAATGCCCTCTCCAGCATCACCCCGTGTTGATGCACAGCTCCCAAGGCACTTTGCAGCGCTGCCACCGCTGCTTGCATGGCTCCCACAGCTGTATTTATGGCTCCCACAGCGCTGCTCATTGCCGCCGTCAGCCGGCGGTGTGACATCCGCAGGTCCTGGGCAGTTGGGATTTCTGTGGAGGTAAAGGTAACAGTTAA
This sequence comes from Oophaga sylvatica, assembly GCA_033576555.1. Taxonomy (NCBI): domain Eukaryota; kingdom Metazoa; phylum Chordata; class Amphibia; order Anura; family Dendrobatidae; genus Oophaga; species Oophaga sylvatica. The sequence continues at coordinate 180,073,607 of JARQOD010000004.1, forward strand.
CCAGGGAATTCTGTTGCAACATCAACATGTTATGTTTGTTAACACTTACGGTTTTCCTCAGAGGAAACGCTGACCGCCCACCCAGGACCTGTTGCTCCGCCGGCTAGGGAAAAAAAAATAAAAAATTATGTCACAACAGTCATTACACATAAGACCTTACAAAGTTCTCAAACTTGTCTGAAGATTATATAATGTGCGTTTATTACCTGATGGGGAGCCTGCATCCGTGTCACGGGATGATGCTGGAGAGAAGGCAACGTCTGGGGAAGGGCTGGAACCCACAGAATCTGGAGGGGGGGTTGCTGCCGGAGATGGGGTTGAAGGGTCGGAGAGGTGTGGTGAAGATGGTGGTGGAGGGGTAGCCGGGGAAAGAGATGGAGGGGTAGCTGGGGACGGTGGAGCCGCTGGTGCTGGTGAAGGTGGTGCTGTAAATAAAATATACAATTCAGTCAAATAATCCTTCTACTAACCCCGTTACTGCCAGTTCTTCCATCTATGCCTGTAAACCCCCTCACGACTGGTACTCCCTTCACTGCCTGCCTGCCCTATCACTGCCTGCCCTCCCATCACTACTGGTCCTCCCGTTACTGCCAGTACTTCCATCTATGCCTTTAAACCCCCTCACGACTGGTACTCCAATCACTGCCTTGGCCCATCACTGCGGGTGCATTGATATAGGTAGATAAGGCTACTTTCACACTTGCGTTTTTTTGTGCAGCGCAACTTGCGCTATCGGATGCATGCGCAATGTACCCCTATCTTTAACACGGCGGGCGCAGGGTCTAGCGCTTGCACGCGTTCATGTGCGTTTGTCGTGGCTGCGCATTTTCCCGGTGTTTTTTCGATAAAAAAAGACAGAGATGATAGAGCCAGAGATGATGGAGACAGAGATGATAGAAATGTGACACATAGACAACGCTTGCGCCAAAAAAACGCAAACGCATGCAAAAAATGCATGAAATCGCAGACAAACGCTGCGTTTTTTTGTCTAAATGCGCATGCTGATGCGACTAAATATCGCAGCTTTTACAAGCGTTTCCATGCGTTTTTTTAATGCGCTTCATGTGCGATCGAAACGCAGCGCAAAAAAACGCAAGTGTGAAAGTAGCCTAACCCACAAAACATAACCTCTCAAGATACCCTCATCAATACTCACTCAGAGGCCTGCGGAGCTGGGCCCGGATGCTAGCGACCCTCTCGCGTGAGCGGTATCGCAGGTCCGCCAGCTTCTTCCTGATCTGTGCTCCAGTCCGCCGCACATTGAAGCGCCTCTGCAGGCCCCGCCGGATCCTCTGCAGGCATACCCTTTTGTGGCGCCTTGGATGCGCCACAGGTAGCCTGCAGCAGTGGTAATCCCACTGGTCCGTTTTTCGAACTAAAAAACGGACCTCCTCGTCCGTCCATCTTGGGCCGCGCTGTCTGCTTCTCACCGCCGCCATTGCCGCCATTACAAACAACAGCGCATTGGGCGACGCCAGCGCCATGACGTCACAGCGTGCGCACGTTACGTGCGGCCGCACTCGCGACGCAAAACGGTATTGCGATTAAAAAGTGACCGCAGCAGCCATGCGCCCAGCTGGAGCTCGTGAGGTCACATTGCGATCAGAATGGCCACGCAAATCTGTGAATAGCTGCATATCTGAATAGCTGGAGCTCATTATCGTCACCTTGCGATGACAATGGCCTCGCAAATCTGTGAATAGCTGCATATCTGAATAGCTGGAGCTCATTATCGTCACCTTGCGATCATAATGGCATCGCATATCTGTGAATAGCTGCATATCTGAATAGCTGGAGCTCCTTATCGCCACCTTGTGATCACAGTGGCCTCGCAAATCTGTGAATAGCTGCATATCAATAGCTGGAGCTCCTTATCGCCACCATGCGATCACAATGGCCTCGCAAATCTGTGAATAGCTGCATATCAATAGCTGGAGCTCCTTATCGCCACCTTGCGATCACAATGGCCTCGCAAATCTGTGAATAGCTGCATATCTGAATAGCTGGAGCTCATTATCGTCACCTTGCGATCAGAATGGCATCGCATATCTGTGAATAGCTGCATATCTGAATAGCTGGAGCTCATTATCGCCCCCTTTGTATCAGAATGGCATCGCATATCTGTGAATACCTGGGATTCACTGGTGAATGTTGACCTTTACCTCCCAAAATGTAATTTTATATATTTATATCAATTTTTTAATCTTTAATCTATGACTAAAAATATATGTTATATATTTAAACCTTATATATGCTGCTGTGGTGTATTATGTGTTATTTTTAATTATAAGGTTTGAATGAACAGTAGTGAGACCATGGGCCTTTGAAATAATTGTTAATTTTTTAAATTTTTTTCTTTTTATTTCTTTAACAATCAACTCCTATGACTGATGGTACTCCCATGACCCCGTGTGTGACAAGTAGATACAATGTAAAAAAAAAAATACACAACAAAAAACATTAGAAAAGATTTTAAAAACTACAGCTGCTGGTAACATGTCTCGTTGCCATCCCCATTACTCCCTCCCCACATCTCACCCATCATTATCCCTTCTCCCATATTGATAAAATAATTTAAAAAAAAAGACACAAATACATTTTTAAAATAAAAATTTTTTATTATAAAAACATTGTTAAAAAAAAGGGTAAAGTAAAACATTCTCAAAATCAAACTATATATGCTGCTGCCAACTCACTGCACCAGGCCCATTAAAGTAATGGCAGTACTGGTCTCTGCTGGCCTTCGCATTGTCCTTGCTCCTGCCTTGATTGACAGGTTGAAGGCCTGCAATAGCGGGATCATTGTCACGCCATTCTCCAAGCACCACGTCACCATTGCTGTCCGAGTCCATGAAGCCTGGCGGACTGTAAGTACCAGCATCACGTTTTCTAGAAAATTGTGCAGCACGCAACAGGCCAACACCACCGAGTCTATGGATTCCAGCTTCATATTGATTGGAGTGTGGAAAACCCTGAAGCGGTTGGCCATTATGCCGAAGGCATTCTCCACAACGCGCCGTGCCCTAGACAGTCTGTAATTAAAAATCCGCCTTTCCTCTGTCAAAGTCTTTTGTGGGTACGGTTTCACAAGATGCGCATGAAGGGGGAAGGCTTCATCGCCCACAAAAACAAAGTTTAGGTTGGCGGTGGTGTCCATGTTGGTTGGCAAGTTAAGTTTATATTAAGCAACCGTTTCACAAAACTTGTGTGCTCCAAAACGCCACCGTCAGAAACCCTTCCATTATGCCAACATTAACGTCAATAAATTCATAATTGCATTAACAAGGCCATGAGGATCACGCTGAAGTAGCCCTTGTAATTATGAAAAAAGGATCCGCTTTTGGCTGGTTGCGTGATCCGCACATGTTTGCCATCCAAGGCACCACCACAGTTTGGGAACTGCCAAATCCTTTCAAAATCAGAGGCAATAATTTGCCATTCCGCCACTGATTTGGGAAAAGGCATGTAGCTCCGTAAACTGCGGACAATGGCATTGCATGTCTCCGGAATTAGTTCTCCAAGCAGCGACCGAGAAATTGCAGCAGAATATTGCAAATCCTTCATTGAACGTCCGGTTGCCAGAAATTGCAGCGTTACTGCCAAACGTTCCTCTGCTGAAACAGCTGCACGCATCCGGGTATCCTGCCGTTCAATGAGTGGCCTCACAGCTTCCAGTAGGAGCTTGAATGAATCCTCCGACATCCGTAGATAATTCCGGAAATCCTGCGGATTCTTCTCCTGCAACTCCCTCACTAGATGCATGTGGGAGAATTTGGACCTCTGCTCCAGCCATTCCCTGATCCACATGCGACGCTTTCGCTTGGAGCGCCTCTCTTCCACCCGCGCCTCCTCTTGCCGATCTGCCTCCATAGATAGTGCAACTGCGACAATAACACGCTCCCGGTGGACAGGTTCATTATGTGCAACCTGTACGGTAAAGAAGAGAAAAGTTAATTACTAATTAATTACTATTAATAAAGTGTTTAAACAAATAAAATAAAGAATAGAATAAATATATATAAAAAAAAAAAAATTCAACTTTTCAGTTAACATTTAATATACAGTTTACAAATGTCTAAAATGGTGGGGGTGTAAAATAAATAAAGCAGACGAAAAAAAAAAAAAATAAGGTCAGGGGTGTAAAATAAATAAAGCAGACGGAAAAAAAATAAAATAAAGGAAATTAGGTCAGGGGTGTAAAATAAAAAAAGCAGACGAAAAAAAAAAAAAAAGGTCAGGGGTGTAAAATAAATAAAGCAGACGGAAAAAAAATAAAATAAAGGAAATTAGGTCAGGGGTAGTGTTGAGCATTCCGATACTGCAAATATCGGGTATCGGCCGATATTAGCTGTATCGGAATTCCGATTCCGAGTTCCGATATTTTCGTCTTATCGGATACCGGAATCGGGATTGTCACTGTCACTGTCAGTGTCCGTCGGTCGGGTCTGTCAGGAGTCAGCGGCACTTACCTGGCAGAAGATCTCCGGCGGTCACGTCCTGCACTGCTTCATGGCCGCAATCTTCTTTCCCCGGCGGTCACATGCAGTTTCTCGCGATAACTGCAGTGACTGCTGGGTAATCCCGGCCGTAAAGCAGTCAGTCCGATGACGTCACCGCCGGGGAAGCAGGTAATCAGCTGTGCTGCGTCGCGATGACAGGCTCTGCCTGTCATTGCGATGTAGCAGAGCTGGATCGCCGTGGGACTATCGTTACTATGGACTGCGTCGGACAGGTGGTATACTGTTGGTTTGTTTTTTTTCTTTTTTTACAGGAGATCGATGGCGTCGCAGGAATGAGAGTATAATAAAATTAATGAAAACTGTGTTGTCTCTTTTATTTCATTAAAAGACTTTTTTCTTGCTTTGTCTTTTTTTTATACATTTAATAACTTTGGGATTAATAATGGATCGGTGTCTTATTGACGCCTCTCCATTATTAACCGGGCTTATTGTCACCGTGCAATCAACGGTGACATTAACCCCTTATTACCCCGCTTGCCACCGCTACAGGGCAAGTGGGAAGAGCCGGGTAAAGTGCCACAATTGGCACATCTTTTGATGCGCCAAATGTGGGGCTGCTGTAGCCTGGTATTATCAGGCTGTTGAGGGCCAAAATCCATGGGCCTTGACAGTCTTTTAATACCAGGCCGCAGCAGTCTGCATTTTACTTGGCTGGTTAATAAAAATAGGGGGGATCCCCACGCCGTTTTTTTTTCGAGGGGATCCCCTATTTTTGTTAACCAGCCAAGCTAAGCAGACTGCTGTGGCCTGGTATTATCAGGCTTGCAAGGTCCATGGATATTGGATCCTTACCAGCCTGAAAAACCAGGCCTCAGCGGTCTGCTTCATCTGGCTGGTTAACAAAAATAGGGGGGACCCCACGCCAATTTTTTTCGAGGGGATCCCCTATTTTTGTTAATCAGCCAAGATATGCAGACTGCTGTGGCCTGGTATTATCAGGCTGGCAAGGTCCATGGATCTTGGCTCCTTAACAGCCTGAAAATCCAGGCCTCAGCGGTCTGCTTCATCTGGCTGGTTAACAAAAATAGGGGGGACCCCACGCCAATTTTTTTCGAGGGGATCCCCTATTTTTGTTAATCAGCCAAGATATGCAGACTGCTGTGGCCTAGTATTATCAGGCTGGCAAGGTCCATGGATCTTGGCTCCTTAACAGCCTGAAAATCCAGGCCTCAGCGGTCTGCTTCATCTGGCTGGTTAACAAAAATAGGGGGGACCCCACGCCATTTTTTTTTCGAAGGGAACCCCTATTTTTGTTAATCAGTTCCCTCTGACGTCACTGATTGTGTCCCTGGCTGACCTGAAGTGAAAGTGGAAAGCAATCAATTAAGCTTTCCACTTAAGGGCCCGTCTCACATAGCGATATCGCTACCGAGATCGCTGCTGAGTCACTAGTTTTGTGACGCAGCAGCGAGCTCACCAGCGATATCGCTGTGTGTGACATTCAGCGACGATCAGCCCCCCTGCCGGGTATCGCTGATCGTCGCTGAAATGTCAGGACCTTTTTTTGATCACTGGTTTCCCGCTGACAGGCACACATCGCTGCGTGTGACAGGCGGGAGACCAGCGATCCGCTGGTAACCAAGGTACACAGCGGGTTTCCAGGCGCGGGGCTGTGCCTAGAAACCCGCTGTGTACCTTGGATACCAGCGCCCTGATGCAGGGAGCTGGTATCCAAGGTACACAGCGGGTTTCCAAGCGCTGCGCGGTGCCTGGAAACCCGCTGTGTACCTTGGTTACCAGCGGATCGCTGGTCTCCCGCCTGTCACACGCAGCGATGCGTGCCTGTCAGAGGGAAACCAGCGATCAAAAAAAGGTCCTGACATTTCTGCGACGATCAGCGATACCCGGCAGGGGGGCTGATCGTCGCTGAATGTCACACACAGCGATATCGCTGGTGAGCTCGCTGCTGCGTCACAAAACTAGTGACTCAGCAGCGATCTCGGTAGCGATATCGCTATGTGAGACGGGCCCTTAAGCGATGTTACCCGCAGTGTCGCTGTCCCAGATCGCTGCCTGAGCTGCCTGTTTGGCAGCTCAGCAGCGATCATGTAGCGATACACCAGCGATCCTGACAAGTGCATATCGTTGTCGGGATCGCTGGTGTATCGTTATGTGACACCCAGCCTTTACTCTCCTGTCAGGCAGGAGAGGAACTCATTCATTTGGGGTTTACTGTGAGGCTGCAGCATTAGCTGCGGTCCCTGCAGTAAACATTAACCCTTTCTGAAGGATTACACCGTGGGACCTGACTGTGCATGGGATAGTAAGAATAATTTTGCTTTTTTATTTTATTTTTATTACAGGAAATGGTTTTTGCAGTAAAATAAAAGATGGTCAAAAACATGTGTCTTTATTTCATTAAAATGATTTTTAATTAAAGTGTGTGTGTTTTATTTTTATTTCATGCAATAGGATTAATAATTGATAGTTGTCTAATTGACAGCTCTCAATTATTAACCTGGCTTAAGGTCACCTTTCAATAGCAAGGTGGCTTTAACCCCATATTAACCCATTCGCCACCGCTACAGGGCAATGGGAATAGACGGGCAAAGTGCCAGAAAGGGCGAATCTAATTATAGATTTGTCTTTCCTGGGGTGTCTGGGGGCAGATGTTAGTAGCCGGGGGGGGGCAAAAATAATGGTCCCTCTCTGGGCTATTATTATCTGCCCCCACTCACTGGCTTTGTCTGTCTGGTTGCGAAAATAGGGCGGGAGCCCACGCATTTTTTTTCAGCAATTTTACACCTCATATATATATATATACATGTCATTGAATTTGTGACACATATATATATATATTTATATTTGTAGTTCATACACTTCTACATAGTATAATAGCCGCTAATTCAATTGCCGGCTTTTGTGAAAATGCAGAACCCGACATGAAATGACACTTGGTGTACATAGGGTTAACCATGTCTTTTCATGTCCTTTGCTATCTAATTTGCACAAACAATTAAATCAGTCTATGTGTGCAAAATTTCACACCTGTAGGGGTTAATTAAAGGTGTAAATTCGTAGCAAAAAAGTCCGTTTTTTTTACAACGAATTTACACCTTTAATTAACCCCTACAGGTGTGAAATTTTGCACACATAGTCTGATTTAATTGTTTGTGCAAATCAGATAGCAAACGACATGAAAAGACATGGTTAACCCTATGTACACCAAGTGTCATTTCATGTCGGGTGCTTCTGTCTTTTCACTGAAGCCGGCTTTACCCGGCAATTGAATCAAAGGATATTTTACTATGTAGAAGTGTATAAACTATACATATATGTATATAATATATGTCACAATGACATGTATATATATATATATGTATTCTATGTGTGTATATTTAGTGTTTACAAGGAAAGAATGGGTTTTTTTTAGTTGCGATATTTTGTTCCCATAGACTTACATGGGACTTCCGGTATCGGTATCGGGTATCGCCGATATTTTAGTGATATCGGCGATACCATTCCGATTCCGATACTTTAGGATATCGGAAAGTATCGCTCAACTCTAGTCAGGGGTGTAAAATAAAAAAAGCAGACGAAAAAAAAAAAATAAGGTTAAAAACCATTATCAAACAACATCACAAACAATATTTACCTTGAATCCAAATATCCCAAAGATCCAAATCCAAATGGGGATGGATGGTGCTCTAGCGACTCAGACAGGATCGCAAAAACCCACCACTGCGCCACAAACAGGATCGCAAAACTCCGACACACGATACTATCCTTGCAACAACGCACAAAGAGACCCATAAGGTGCTCTGGAAACAATGGATGGGGGCGCAGTTATTATAGCTGAGGTGATGTTATGGTCACCAATCGGAGCTGTAGGTCGCACATCGTTCACAAAAGGTGCCAAAGACAGCGATTCAGGCTCACCAGCGGGACGCCAACGATCAAAATACGGTCCAGAACTCTAGTGAACGATCAACGAGATCACAGCAGGGGTCACGTCGTTGCTACATGCCACACACAACTACGTCGCTAACGAGATCGCTAAATAGTGACGTATTTTAGCGATCTCGTTAGCGACGCTGTTTAGTGTGGCATACCCTTTACTCTCCCAGCGAAAGGAGAGGAATAGATTCATGAATGAAGCTTAATTGATTTATTGCCACTTTCACTTCAGTGACCTGACCTAACGTGAAAGTGGATACAATCAATTAAGCTTCATTCATTAATCACATCCTCTCCTGTCGGCAGGAGATAAGCTCATTCATTCAGGAGCTATCAGATGAGCATGCAGGATTACTTGCGCTGCTTATCTGATTGCTAGTTAACCCTTTGTGAAGGATTACATCGTGGGACGTGACAGATCGCCAGATAGGTAAGAATAATGTTGTTTTATTATTTTATATTTATTTTAGAAGAACAAGGGCTTCGAACGGATTAAGAGTGAAATAAAAGATGGTCAAAAATATGTGTTTTGATTTCATTAAAATTATTTATTCTTAAAGTGTGTTTGTGTTTTTTTATTTACTTCAATAGGATTAATAATTGATAGTTGTCTAATTGACAGCTCTCAATTATTAACCTACCTTAAGGTCACCTTTCAATACTAAGGTGACATTAACGCCTTATTAACCCATTCGCCACTGCTACAGGGCAATGGGAATAGACGGGCAAAGTGCCAGAAAGGGCGAATCTAATTATAGATTTGCCCTTTCTGGGGTGTCTGGGGGCAGATGTTAGTAGCCAGGGGGGGCACAAAAAAAATGTACCCTCCCTAGGCTATTATTATCTGCCCCCACTCGCTTGCTTTGTCTGTCTGGTGGAGAAAATACAGCGGGAGCCCACGCATTTTTTTTCAACGAATTTACACCTTTAATTAACCCCTACATGTCTGAAATTTTGTACAAATACACTCATGTAATTGTAAGTTCAAACCATATATCAAAATACAGGAAATGACATGGTTAACTGTGTGAAAACAATGTATCATTTCATGTCGGCTTCTGTGATTTCACAAAAGCCGGCAATTGAATTAGCGGCTATTACAGTATGTAGAAGTGTAAGAACTATAAATATATATATATGTATGTGTTACAATGACATGTATATATATATATATAATAATATATATGTATTCTATGTGTATGTATCTACTGTTTTGTGAGCTGTCAGTGTGATTTTACAGTAGCCGGGGATGAATTACCGGCTTTTCAAAGGAGACTGGTGCATATAAATCGGACAGCACGTGCATGGTGCGAGTGCTGTTCGTTTTTTAATCGCACCCATTGACTTGCATTAGCGATTTTCATCCCAAAATCGCATCAAATCGCAGCAAGCTGCGATTTTTTTCTCACACCAATATCTGATGAGAAAAAAATCGCTAATGAGAACTCACCCATTGACTAACATTGGTCAGATTTGCATCCGATTTTTTATCGTCTGATTTTCATCCGTTATCGGCACCAGTGAGTATGAGGCCTAAGCTGGAACCTTTACCTTTTTGACAATCGGTTATAGACATAATTACAAGAAAGATTCATCTGAATAATAATGTTCAACTATCAGAGGGTAAAATTCACATAATTTTTTTCAAATGGTTGGCTCTACTTATGGAACAGAATTACAAGTTTCCTCAAGGAGTGTATTGGTTTTAGTAAAAGGTTTACACACTCTCAAGTGTGATGGTAAGTGGTAATTCACTCAGTAGGCCTTTCTTTATTTCAGCAGGTGTGGGGTTACCTTTAAAGGGAAGGTTCTCCTATTGTTTTTAACTCAAAATTAAATTCACTGTTTTAAAGTCACGCTGTGATGGTCTATGGCAAGGTAGGGGGCTTTAAATTGTCCCTGGAAATGGGACCTCAACTATCCCTGTCCAGGGGGTACTCTTAACCCCTTAATGACTTTTTTCAGTTTTGCATTTTTGTTTTTCGCTCTCCTTCCCAGAGCCATACTTTTTTTTATTTTTCCGTCAATATGGCCACGTGAGGGCTTATTTTTTGCAGGATGAGTTGTACTTTTGAACAACATCATTGGTTTCACCATGTCGTGTACTCGAAAATGGCAAAAAAAATTCCAAGTGCGGTGAAATTGCAAAAAAAGTGCAATCTCACACATGTTTTTTTTGTTTGGCTTTTTTGCAAGGTTCACTAAATGCTAAAACTGACCTGACATTATGATTCTCCAGGTCATTACGAGTTCATAGACACCAAACATGTCTAGGTTCTTTTTTATCTAAGTGGTGAAACAAAAATTCCAAAGTTTGCATTAAAAAAAAATAAATTGTGCCATTTTCAGATACCCGTAGCGTGTCCATTTTTCGTGATCTGGGGTTGGGTGAGGGCTTATTCTTTTGAGTACCGAGCTGATGTTTTTAAGCATACCATTTATGTGCAGATCTGTTCTATTGATTGCCCATTATTGCATTTTAATGCAATGTCGTGGCAACCAAAAACATATAATTCTGGCGTTTCGATTTTTTTCCCACTATGCTGTTTAGCAATCAGGTTAATCCTTTTATTTTTTAGTGATAGATCGGGCTATTCTGAATTCGTTGATACCTGTGTACGTGTGATTTTTTTTTTTATTGTTTTATTTTGAATGGGGCGAAAGGGGGTGATTTAAACTTGTATATTTTTTATTTTTTTCATATCATTAAAAACATTTTTTTTTATTTTGGCATGCTTCAATAGCCTCCATGAGAGGCTAGAAGCTGCCTCAACTCGATTGCCTATGCTACATACAGGCGATGATTAGATCACCTAAATGCAGCAGAATTACAGCATAGCTATGAGCGCAGGGTGGCGCATCCGGCATCAACAACAATACCTCTGGTTGTTATGCCAACGCTAACACAGGTCAGCGATGCGTGTATTTCCGGCCCAGCGGCCGGAAGCTGCTTGTTAAATGCCGCTGTCAGCATTTGACAGCGGAATTTAACTAGTTAATAGGCGTGGGTGGATCGCGATTCCACCTGCGCCTATTGCGGGCACATGTCAGTTGTTCAAAACAGCTGTTATATCCCGGTTTTGATGCGGGGTCACTGCCGGAGCCCTCATCAAAGCACGGAATCTGACCTCGGACGTACTATACCGTCCGAGGTCAGAAAGGGCTTAAAGGTAGAGAGGCTCGCGTCTCCGACCTTTCTATGCTCCTGTTAAACTCCACTCTGTCCTCTCCCTCATCCCATGAGGCATGGGATAGAAATGTAAGATAGAAATGTAAGGTAAACAAGACACAAAGGCAAAACAGGGATAACAGAAAACCTCTATCATACAAAAGCACTAACCAACAATAGGAAGGAGGATAGGGGCAGGGAGGAATAAACTAAATGGGAACAGGTACCAGGAGATAAACATACACGTACTACAGCAAACCACAGATCACTACTACAGCAACTCCACTCCAACCACTTAGCTGTAGCACTCAGCACAAGAAGTCAAATCTTTCATTGGCAGGGACTTCAAGGTCTTGCCAGTTTTGAGGATATGTGCCCACATTGCAGAAATGCTCCGCAATTGTACAGAGCATTTGCGCAACTCCCCGCCACGTGTATTGTTGCACAGCTTCTGAATCCACACCTTTGCAGTAGAAAACTTCACAGAGCAGGCTGCATGGGATAACAAGCTTTTACTTCTATCAACATGAGGTAAAGGAAGAATGCAGTCATTTCAGCATTGCATCAGGAAACAGGAGCAAAACAAAAGTGAAACTACAAGTGAGACTATTTCTTATACAATACATTAAACAGAAGGAAACGTTACACAACTTTCGCCATCTATTGTCAGGTCAACATAAAGTCCTCCTTTTCCTTATAATAAGTCCCAATCTGTTGCATATGCCAACACCCTTTCTCAACAGTAAGGACTTATTCAATCAAACCCAACTTTTTTATTAGTCTCTGATGTTTATCAGAATTCAACGCCTTCGTGAAAATGTCTGCTGTCATTTCTTCAGTAGGATAATACTCCAACTTCAAGACTCCTTGGTTCTGATGATCTCTCAAGAAATGATATTTCACATTAATATGCTTGGTTCTTGGATTGACTCTTTCCATCTGAGCAAGAACAAGACATCCTTGATTGTCCTCTTTTAGTTTTGTTGGTTCCAACTGTGGTTGTCCTTGGTCTGTTAACAATTGTCTTAACCACAGTTGTGAATAATCTGGAGGCGACTTCTGAGCTGGGGCTCCCTCCGGTGGTTGCTGAGGGTAATGAACTAATTACTGAATGGCCTTCAGCTGGCTCTGATTGTGATGATATAAGTGATCTGAGTTCCCATCAGCCTTGCCGGTAATCAGTTGTTCCTCCTGGTCTTGCTTGGAGCACAGCTTGCTTTCCTGCTCTCATTCAGATAAGTGTTTTGCTTTTTTTTCCTCTGTTGGATTTTCACTGCTGGTTTGCTGCTTGCAGTGGACTACAGCCTGGTCCCCTTTTGGGGTCTGGCGCTGCAATTGTGCTCATTTTGTGTTTGCACTTTTGCTTTGTTCCTTTATCACTTTTTATTTGCTGTGTTGCTGTGTGTTACACCAGAGATCTGATTTAGGTGGTAGAGATCGTATGATCTCAGGTTTTTTTTGTTAATCAGAAGTGTTGGTATTTTTGTCAGGGTTTTTTTGGGTTGCAGTCAGAATTCTTTCCTATACTTTTCTATCTAGACAGATTGGGCCCCAGCATTTGCTCATTCTATTTTCTGACTGTGTCCGTATTTTCTTCTTGTCTAACCGCCATTACATGCTTGGGGGCTTCCGATTTCTTTGGGGATTCTGCTCCGGGGCAGATAGCTTTCATCTTTCTGCCTTTAGGTGTAGTTATCTCTCCGACTGTGACGAGGCGTCTAGGATCACCGTAGGTACGCTCCACGGCTACTTCTAGTGTGGCGGTTACTTTAGAGTACTGCAATCCAATAGTTTCCAGCCTCTCTGGTGTATTACTACTTTGGCTATTTTTTGCAATTTCTCCTCAGCTACCGAAACATAACACACAGTACTTCTTGACTCGCATGTGCTGCTGCAACATATTCTGCTTCTGTTGAAGATAGTGTCACAATAGACTGTTTCTTACTTGTCCAACTTATTGGTCCACCTGAGAGAAAAAAAATATGTCCACTGGTAGATCTTCTGTCAGTTGGATCTCCAGCCCAATCTGCATCAACATATTCTGTTAAAATGCAATTATCACCTATGGGAAATTTCAGCTTAACATTGCTAGTTCCTTTCAAATAACGTATTACTCTCTTCACGGCATTCCAATCAGCTTTATTTGTTTTTGATACCTTTCTACTCAGGATTCCTACTGCTGCTGCGATGTCTAGTCTTGTAACGGTCGCTAGATACAGTAGTTTTACTATTGCTGTTCTGTATTCTTCATTGTTTGGTAGCAAATTTTCTTCACTGTTCATCTCTTTGAGATAATTAGTTTCCATTGGAGACTTACTGTTTTTGCATTCTTTCGTCCAAATTTTTATGTTATGTCTTGAATCATGTGATTTTGATTCAGTAGGAAACTTCCATCTTCTTCTCTTTCTATTTGTATTCCTAGGTACTGTTTTACATTTCCCAAGTCTTTGATTTCAAAATTTTGTTCCAGGATTTTTAGAATGTTTTCTTTATCCCTTTCTTGTTTAAAACAAATCAAAATGTCGTCTGCATATATGAGTACATAAATCCATCTATTACTCAGCCTTTTTGTGTACAAGCATGGATCAGTTTTGCTTCTTTGAAATTTTTCATTTGTTAGTACTTCCGTGATTTTGTCATTCTACGCTTTAGCTGCTTGCTTTAAAACATATATGCTTTTCTGTAGTTTACAAACTTTGTTTGGATTTGTTTCATCTTTGAATCCTGGATGTTGTTCCATGTAAATGTCTTCTGTTAAATCTCCATTCAAAAAAGCTGTCTTTACATCCAGATGTCTTAGTTCCATCTGTCTTCCCAAGAGATAGATTCATACATTTTACTTGTACTTGCCTTGTATGAGAGGTGTTTTGGTGGTTTTCCTTTGTTTTCTCTTGTTGAACGTCTTGGTTCTGTGTCTGTTTTGTAGTTGTGATTCTTCACTTTCAGTATTTTGTTCTTCATTAATTTCTACTTCTTTCTCATCAGATACTTCTTCAGTTATGACACTATTGTTTTTCTCATTTTTTGTTTCAACTGAAATCATAATGTCTTCATTTAAATCTTCAATGAATGTCACACTGTTACTCACCGTAACTCTGTCTGTTTTGGGATCTAAGATTCTATATCCTTTGCAATTTTCACTACATCCAACGAATATTCCTTCCGTGGATCTGTTTTGAAGTTTGGAACGTTTTTCTGTTGGAATGAATATAAAAACTTTACATCCAAAAACTTTTAAATGATTGACACTTGGTTTCATACCTTGCCACAGTTCATATGGAGTTTTCTTCAGTTTTCTGGAAAAAAGTCGGTTCTGTAGATATGTAGCTGTCATTGCTGCCTCACCCCAATATTTCTCTGGTAGTTTAGAATCTGTCAGCATACATCTCATAATTTCTGTTAGAGTTCTGTTTTTCCTTTCTGCTACTCCATTTTGTTCACGTGTGTATGGAACAGTTTTCTGATGTTCTATTCCATTTTGTCTTAAGTAGTCTTCTATTCTGTGACCTGTAAATTCACCTCCATTATCACTTCTGATGACAATTGGCTTCCTTTGAAATTTGTTACTTGATCTTGTTACATAGTCTACAAGTTTATCAAAAACTTCACTTTTGTTCTTAATTAAGTATGTGACTGTGTATCTTGAGTAGTCGTCTATAAAAGTCAACATGTATCTATTGCCTCCTGATGTACTCACTTTCATGGGTCCACATACGTCAGTATGCATGCTGTCGTGTCCTGATCCATCTACTTTTATAGACAGGTACGTCTGAACCACCTCTCTATCCAGAATACTCACTGCACCCCAGAATCCTATGTACTCCTTTTTTCTGTTTTAACTGGTACGTCTGAACCACCTCTCTATCCAGAATACCCACTGCACCCCAGAATCCTATGTACTCCTTTTTTCTGTTTTAACTGGTATTCTGAACCACCTCTCTATCCAGAATACCCACTGCACCCCAGAATCCTATGTACTCCTTTTTTCTGTTTTAACTGGTAAGTCTGAACCACCTCTCTATCCAGAATACCCACTGCACCCCAGAATCCTATGTACTCCTTTTTTCTGTTTTAACTGGTACGTCTGAACCACCTCTCTATCCAGAATACCCACTGCACCCCAGAATCCTATGTACTCCTTTTTTCTGTTTTAACTGGTACGTCTGAACCACCTCTCTATCCAGAATACCCACTGCACCCCAGAATCCTATGTACTCCTTTTTTCTGTTTTAACTGGTACGTTTGAACCACCTCTCTATCCAGAATACCCATTGCACCCCAGAATCCTATGTACTCCTTTTTTCTGTTTTAACTGGTACGTCTGAACCACCTCTATCCAGAATACCCACTGCACCCCAGAATAAGGAAGTCGATACTGCAGCTCCTGCTGCAAACTCACAGATGCTGGCAATGGATGGCACAGGGTCCTCATTAATGGGGTCAAACAGACGATACCCCCGGTCTTCTGGTAACAGTGGTCGGTCTCCTGTACCTTCCACTGCCCCTTGTCCATATACTGGAGTTTCCGGCAAAGGTTACGAGATATGGTGCTGGGTAAGCCCGACGTGACTCCTGCACAACTCTCCTGACAGTCTCAGTTAAGCGGTCCCAAAGTGGCCGACGGTAAAGAGGGTCACAAACTCGTATGGGCCCCACGTGGCCCAGGAGTTGTTTAACGGCACGGTCAGGGCGCAAGGGTCTGTCCTGTACTCGGTCACTGGTATGGGGGATGTGGGTAGTACTCACGGACAAGGAGACCGGACTCACACCGTGTGTCTCTTTCTCTCTGGTTCCCGCTGTTGGCGGCGGGCGATGACAGGCACTGGCTTGCACGCTGCGGGTACTCTCAGGGCCAGACACTTCTCTCTCAGGTTGCTGCACGGCTAGCTCAGCTCTACTCGGTGGACTCGGCTTAACTCTATGTATGCAGCTCAACTCTGCATGGTTCTGATCTGCTCCGTACTGCAGCGGTCCCTCTCTCCAGAGTGTTGCTGGGCATGCTTGGCTCTGCAGGTGACTGGGCCCTCTCTATGCGACTCCTCGCAGCGTTAGTACCCCGTGCAGGGGACAAGTGAAGCAGGGCGCGCCACTCAGTGTTCTGAACGCTGCTCTGCCCTGGCACCGCACTGCTCTCCTTCGCTCGCTTTCTTCTCCCTTCCCTGTGCTGCTGCGCGCCTGTCATGTGTGCATCGCCACGAAGATCGTCGCGGTTGCACATTCTGACTTCTCACAGCTGAGTTGCTGTTTCTTTGTGTTTGGCAGTTAGGGAGTTAATTCTGTCTGTGCTCAGTTCTGGGACTGGGTGCAGTTTCTCCCGGCTGCAATTAATTATTTGTTGATTGGTTTCCTTTAAATCTCTGGTTGTCTGTGTTGGGAGTTGCCAGTGAAATTCTTCATGCAGACCACAGATAGGATTGTATCTGTATAGACTTAAGTTAAAGAGCTCCTTAGTTGTTTTAAGCTCACCTTGCTTAGAGTTTAATATCCCAGATCATTTATGTTCCTTCTGTGTTTGAGTGTGTATGCAAGTCTGTGTTTTCTCCAGTCTGTCTTATATGTCTAATCTGTGTATTTAGCAGAGATCAGCCCATATCCCTTTGGTGGTAATCAGAATCCTTCTTAGGACTGATTACAGGGTTCAGGGACTGATAGGAGACAGGGTTAGGCTGGAGACTTGGACCTCTGAACCATTATCAGTACCTCCAAGGTGAGGGATTAGTTAGGACCCCAGTTTAGGGTCAGGTTAGACCCCCGGTCCTCCTCTTTCCTGTGACAGTGTATCAAGTCCTCAAGATTAACCCTGAGTTCAACGGATATCGTGTCAGGTAAATCTATTCTATATTTACATGCTGATGTTGCTAATCTATATGTTGTATAGAGTGTTGTTCTTTTAAGAATAGTTTACTGACATCGTACACATATCATAAGACCGCGTGACATTTTCACTGGCCTATAAAATTATTCCCAGTTGCCATGGATCCAGTAGCCCAGCTGGCTCTGCAGTTCGGATTCCATGGAGCTGACGGACATTAAGTCTAAAGTTTTGTCTCCCTCGGAGCAAACCAGATTTGAACCTAAAGTAGCTCTCCCGGACAGGTTCACTGGTGGGCGAGACAAATTTTTTACCTTCAGGGAAGCATGTAAATTGTATTTTCGGCTTCGGCCTCGATCATCAGGGAGTGAAGAGCAGAGAGTGGGAATTGTTATCTCGCTCCTACAAGGGGACCCTCAATCCTGGGCCTTCTCCCTTCCTCCGGGATCCCCGGCTCTACAGTCAGTAGATCGATTTTTTACTGCCCTGGGTTTGGTATATGATGACCCAGATCGGGTCTCTCTTGCTGAGACAAAATTACGTAAGATACAGCAGGGAGATCGTCCGGCGGAGGAATTTGCTTCTGAGTTCCGTAGATGGGACCAGTGGAATGACCCAGCTCTTAGAAGCCAGTTTTGTCATGGGCTTTCTGACAAATTAAAGGACGTTTTGGCTCAGTATGATTCTCCTCCATCACTGGAGGCTGCTATGGCCCTAGCTATCCGTACTGATAGACGGCTCCGGGAGAGGTGCGAGGTAACTCCGCCCCCTGTTGTTACTCCACCTACTACTAAAGTCCCTTATGTTGAGGTTCCCCTTGTCTGTTCGGAGGAGCCTATGCAGTTGGGAGGGACATCATTTCGTAGGAGGGGGTTGGCGGTACGCCGCAGGACTAGAAGGTGTTTCTTCTGCGGGAAGAGGGACATTTTGTTGGGGGATGTCCATCCCGTGCCTTGTTGAGCAAAAAGTCGCCGGAAAACTGTTAATCCCAGGTTGTGTGGTGGACGACAACCTGGGAGTATGTATTTCGTCCGCTAGTTCTTCTCAGTTCCTTGTACCAGTGGAGGTGGTGGTTGGTACGAGAGTGGAGAGATTTTCTGTTCTTTTGATAGTGGGTCCGGGGCTAATCTGGTTGACGCTCAGTTTGCTCAGGCTCAAGGTATGCATCTGAGTGTATTGGTCAAACCGATCCCTATATTCTCCATTGACGCCAGACCTCTCGGCCAAGGTAGCTTTGTTCATGAGGTTCATAACATTGACCTTCGGGTAGGGGCAATACATAGGGAACTATTATCTTGTTATGTGTTGGAGGGTCTACCTACTCCTATTGTGTTGGGACTTCCTTGGTTGGTTAAACATAACCCTGTGATTAATTGGCAGTCCAGAGATATAAGCCAATGGGGGGAGTTTTGCAAAAGTAACTGCATGAACACAGTCATCAGTGCGGTCGTGCCTAGTACTTTGCCTCCTTTTTTGGAGGACTTTGGGGATGTGTTCTCTGAGGAGGGGTGTCAGGAGTTGCCTCCTCATCGCGTGTATGACTGCTCTATTAATTTACTTCCTGATGCTAAGTTACCTAAAGCTAGGTTATATAACCTTTCTGGTCCTGAGAGGCAGGCTATGAAAGATTATATTTCGGAAAGTCTGGCCAAAGGGCATATTAGACCTTCATCTTCCCCAGTGGCCACGGGGTTCTTCTTTGTGAAGAAAAAAGATGGAGGCCTACGCCCTTGCTTGGATTTCCGCGAACTTAATCGGATTACTGTTCGAGATCCGTATCCACTCCCTCTGATTCCTGATCTCTTCAATCAAATTGTTGGCGCCAAATGGTTCTCTAAATTGGATCTCAGGGGGGCGTATAATCTGATTAGGATAAAAGAGGGGGATGAGTGGAAAACGGCGTTTAACACGCCGGAGGGACATTATGAGAACCTTGTCATGCCTTTTGGTCTGACTACTGCACCAGCAGTATTCCAACATTTTGTTAATGACATTTTTCGTCATCTGGTGGGGCTGTTTGTGGTCGTATATTTGGATGACATTTTAATTTACTCACCAGATCTTGTGTCTCACCAGGAGCATGTGAGACAGGTGTTGCAGATCTTGCGAGACAATAAACTATACGCCAAACTGGAAAAGTGTGTATTCGCCGTACAGGAACTTCAGTTTTTGGGTTTCTTGGTGTCAGCCTCCGGTTTCCGTATGGACCCTGAAAAGGTGAGAGCAGTGCTTGAATGGGATCAGCCAGAGGATCTTAAGGCTCTGCAGCGTTTTCTGGGGTTTGCTAACTACTACCGGAAATTTATTTGTAATTTCTCATCTGTTGTCAAACCTCTCACTGACATGACAAGAAAAGGGACGGATTTTTCTAAATGGTCGGACAAAGCTTGCCAAGCTTTTTCCTCTTTGAAAAAATGTTTTGCTTCGGCACCCGTTCTCATCCAACCAGATGCATCACAGCCGTTCGTTGTGGAGGTGGACGCGTCTGACGTAGGGGTGGGTGCAATATTGTCCCAGGGTCCGTCCCCTGGTAAATGGCATCCGTGCGCTTTCTTTTCTAAAAAATTGTCGTCCGCCGAAAGGAATTATGATATCGGCAATAGGGAACTTTTGGCCATTAAGTTGGCTTTTGAAGAATGGCGTCACTTTTTGGAGGGGGCAGTCCACCCGGTCACCGTCATTACTGATCACAAGAACCTGCTGTATTTGGAATCTGCTAAGCGTCTGAATTCCAGACAAGCTCGATGGTCGTTGTTTTTTACCAGGTTTAATTTTGTTGTCACTTATCGCCCTGGATCTAAGAATGTTAAGGCGGATGCCTTGTCTCGCAGTTTCCCAGGGGCCGGGAAAATGGATGACCCGATTCCTATCCTTCAGGAGGGGGTGGTAGTGTTGGCTGTATGTTCTGAGCTTGAGGAGGAGGTGTTAGAGGCTCAGGGGGACGCCCCTGCAGGACCTCCAGGGAGACTGTTTGTCCCAAATCAGTTGAGACAAAAGGTTATTGAGGCACATCATAATTCTGCTTTAGCAGGACATCCAGGGAGTAAGGCTACTTTAGATCTCCTTTCTCGCCGGTTTTGGTGG
This sequence comes from Oophaga sylvatica, assembly GCA_033576555.1. Classification (NCBI taxonomy): domain Eukaryota; kingdom Metazoa; phylum Chordata; class Amphibia; order Anura; family Dendrobatidae; genus Oophaga; species Oophaga sylvatica. The sequence goes on from JARQOD010000004.1 coordinate 180,094,089, forward strand.
CCTAACGTTAATAAAGATGTTTTAACTTTTGTCGCGTCCTCTGGGGTTTGTGCTCGCTCTAAGACCCCTCATACCCGTCCGTCTGGGACCCTCTTACCCTTGAAACTTCCGGAGCGTCCATGGACTCATTTGTCTATGGACTTCATCACGGACCTTCCTCAGTCGTCAGGGAAGACTGTCATACTGGTGGTTGTTGACAGGTTCAGTAAGATGGCACATTTCATTGCTCTTCCTGCCCTCCCTAATGCTAAAACTCTGGCGCAGGTGTTCATTGGGGAGATTGTGAGACTTCATGGGTTGCCTTCTGATGTGGTGTCAGATAGGGGGTCTCAGTTTGTGTCCAAGTTTTGGAGGGCATTTTGTTTACGTCGGGGGATGCAATTGTCATTTTCCTCGGCTTTTCATCCGCAGACCAATGGTCAGACAGAGCGTCTGAATCAAAGCCTAGAGACTTATCTTCGGTGTTTTGTCTCAGAGAACCAGGAGGACTGGTCTTCTTTCTTGCCTCTGGCAGAGTTCGCTCTTAACAACAGGCGGAGCGAGTCCACTGGTAAGTCCCCGTTTTTTGGGGCATATGGTTTTCATCCCCAGTTTTGTACATTCAATGGGGGGGCCCTTCTGGGGTTCCTGAGGAGGAGCGTTTCTCGTCGTCACTTGCTTCAGTGTGGAGAGGTGTATTGAATAATCTGAGTGCTATGGGGAACCGTTATAAACGTATGGCTGATAGGAGGAGAGTTTCTGGTCCAGATCTTAATGTGAACGATCTGGTATGGTTGTCTACCAGGAATATAAAACTTAAAGTTCCCTCCTGGAAGCTGGGTCCCAGATTCATCGGGCCGTACAGGATCAGTTCCATAATTAATCCTGTGGCATTTCATCTGGACCTCCCTCCTACGTTTAAAATTCATAATGTATTCCACAAGTCATTACTTAAGAGGTACGTGGCACCAGTCATACCATCACCTCTACCTCCTCCTCCAGTGGTGGTCAATGGTAACTTGGAGTTTCAAGTGTCAAAGATCATTGACTCACGTCTGAATCGCCGGTCCCTTCAGTACTTGGTGCATTGGAAGGGGTATGGTCCAGAGGAGAGGACGTGGGTTCCTGCGTCTGACATTAACGCAGATCGTTTGGTGCGGACCTTCCACAGAACTCACCCGGGCAAACCTGGCCCTGAGGGTCCGGAGGCCCCTCGTAGAAGGGGGGGTACTGTCATGTGTGCATTGCCACGAAGATCGTCGCGGTTGCACATTCTGACTTCTCACAGCTGAGTTGCTGTTTCTTTGTGTTTGGCAGTTAGGGAGTTAATTCTGTCTGTGCTCAGTTCTGGGACTGGGTGCAGTTTCTCCCGGCTGCAATTAATTATTTGTTGATTGGTTTCCTTTAAATCTCTGGTTGTCTGTGTTGGGAGTTGCCAGTGAAATTCTTCATGCAGACCACAGATAGGATTGTATCTGTATAGACTTAAGTTAAAGAGCTCCTTAGTTGTTTTAAGCTCACCTTGCTTAGAGTTTAATATCCCAGATCATTTATGTTCCTTCTGTGTTTGAGTGTGTATGCAAGTCTGTGTTTTCTCCAGTCTGTCTTATATGTCTAATCTGTGTATTTAGCAGAGATCAGCCCATATCCCTTTGGTGGTAATCAGAATCCTTCTTAGGACTGATTACAGGGTTCAGGGACTGATAGGAGACAGGGTTAGGCTGGAGACTTGGACCTCTGAACCATTATCAGTACCTCCAAGGTGAGGGATTAGTTAGGACCCCAGTTTAGGGTCAGGTTAGACCCCCGGTCCTCCTCTTTCCTGTGACAGTGTATCAAGTCCTCAAGATTAACCCTGAGTTCAACGGATATCGTGTCAGGTAAATCTATTCTATATTTACATGCTGATGTTGCTAATCTATATGTTGTATAGAGTGTTGTTCTTTTAAGAATAGTTTACTGACATCGTACACATATCATAAGACCGCGTGACAGCGCCCTTCCTTGGCTCTCCCAGCCCCCTCCTGTAAGCAGGAAGCCCCGTCTCCCTCCTCCTTCCCTCATACAGCAGGGAAAGATCCGCCCCACTCAGGCCTCCCCCTGGAACAGATGATGCAGCCTGTTATGTTTAGGTAGCTGAGGAGAAAAAGCACAAACGGTAATACACCAAAGAAGCTGGAACCTATTGGATTGCAGTAACCTGAACTAACCACACAACTAGAGGTAGCCGTGGAACGTTCCTACGTTGATCCTAGACGCCTCGTCACAGCCTGAGAGATGACTACACCTAAAAGCAGAAAGATGAAAGCTATCTGCCCCGGAGCAGATCCCCAAAGAAAATAGGAAGCCCCAAAACATATAATGGCAGTTAGACAAGAAGATAGCACGGACACAGACAGAAAATACAATGAGCAAACGCTGGGGCCCAATCTGTCTAGACAGAAAAGTACAGGAAAGAATTCTGACTGCAATCCAACAAAAACCCTAAAAAATACCAGCACTTCTGATTGCCAAAAAAACTGAGATCACACGATCTCTACCACCTAATTCAGATCTCTAGTGTAACAAAAACAAAGCCGCAGCCACTGAAAAAACAGGAAAAAGCAAATGAACAAATAACAGTGGCTACAGATAAATTGAGAGGAGCACAGGCCCCAGGAGGGGACCCAGCTGACCTCCACAAAAGTGCAGAAAACTATGAAAAAAGCAAGCACAAAAAGAAAAGCAGAACATATCTTATCTGAAAGCAGCAGGTGCAGGCAAGACTCCAGCAACTTCCAAATGAACCAGGAACCACAATTGAGACAAGAACAATTGATCACCGGCGACCATCATGGGAGGGAACCTCCCTTATATCAGTCCAGTCAGTGATCCCAGATTGCCATTCCTCGCTGAAAGGTTCAGTACTTTCTGTAACCACCAGAGGGAGCCTCTGCTCAGAAACCATCTCTAGCACATTCACAACAGTACCCCCCCATGAGGAGGGGTCACCGAACCCTCACTTGTGCAACTAGGCCGATCAGGATGAGCTCGGTGATAGGCACGGATCAGTCTCCTAGCATGGATGTCCGAAGCAAACACCCAAGAATTGTCCTCCTGACCATAACCTCTCCACTTAACCAAATACTGGAGTTTCCGTCTAGAAAAACGAGAATCCAATATTTTCTCAACCACATACTCCAGATTGCCCTCAACCAAAACGGTCAGGAGGAGCAGCCATAGGAACCACTGGCTCGACAAACCGCTTCAATAAGGACTTGTGGAACATGTTATGGATCTTAAATGTCCCTGGAAGAAGCAAACGGAAGGAAACCGGATTAAGAATCTCCATGATCTTATAAGGTCCAATGAACCTAGGCTTAAACTTTGGAGATGCAACCCTCATAGGGATATTTCTTGAGGACAACCAAACCAAGTCCCCCACTTTAAACCGAGGACCATCAGTCCTATGCCGGTTGGCAAACCGCTGGGCCTTCTATTGAGAGAAAGACAACCTCTCCACTACCTGGTCCCAAATCTGCTGCATACGCTCCACAACAGAGTCAACACCCGGACAGACAGAAGCCTCTGCCTGTCCCGAAGAAAATCGAGGGTGAAACCCAGAATTGCAGAAAAATGGAGACATCAAGGTGGCAGAGTTGCCCTATTATTAAGAGCAAACTCAGCCAAAGGCCAAAAAGAGACCCAGTCATCTTGATCAGCAGACACAAAACATCTCAAATAAGTCTCCAAGGTCTGGTTTGTTCTCTCGGATTGTCCATTGGTCTGAGGATGAAATGCAGAGGAGAAAGATAATTGAATACCAAGTTTAGAACAAAATGTCCTCCAAAATCTGGAAACAAACTGGACTCCTCTGTCAGACAAAATGTTCTCCGGAATGCCGTGCTGAAGGAACAAAGGCACCAACTCGGAGGATTAAGGCAACTTAGGTAATGGCACAAGATGTATCATCTTGGAAAACCTATCACAGATTACCCAGATAACGGTCATTCTCTGAGAGACAGGGAGGTCGGAAATAAAATCCATAGAGATATGGGTCCATGGCCTCTTGGGCACAGGTAATGGCATCAACAAACCACTAGAGCAAGAGCAAGGCTTGGAACGAGAGCAAGTCCCACAGGACTGTACAAAGTCCCTGACGTCACGAGACAAAGTAGGCCACCAAAAGGACCGACTCACCAAGTCTCTGGTACCAAAAATCCCGGGATGACCAGCCAACGCGGAACAATGAATCTCAGACATCACACTCTTCTTCCACTGGTCTGGGACAAACAATTTCCAAACAGGGCAGCGCTCAGGTTTATCCTCCTGACACCCCTCCAGAACCAGTCTCAAATTGGGCGAGATGGCGGAAAGTACTACACCCTCTTTCAAAATAACAGCAGGATCAGATAACTCAGGACAATCCGCAAAGAAACTCCTTGAGAGGGCATCCGCCTTAACATTCTTAGTGCCAGGAAGAAAAGAAACAACAAAATTAAAACGTGTGAAAAACAAGGCCCACCTGGCTTGTCTAGGATTAAGTCGCTTGGCTGATTCGAGATAAACCAGGTTCTTATGGTCCGTGAGGACCACCACCTGATGTTTGGCTCCTTCCAGCCAATGTCTCCACTCTTCAAAGGCCCACTTCATGGCCAATAACTCCCGATTACCCACGTCATAATTACGTTCAGTTGGAGAAAACTTTCGAGAGAAAAAGGCACAAGGGTTACTCCTAGAGGTCTCTGGATCCCTTTGGAACAAAATGGCACCTGCCCCAATCTCAGAGGCATCAACCTCCACCTGAAATGGCAGAGAAACATCAGGCTGCCGTAGAACAGGAGCAGAAATGAATCTCTGCTTAAGTTCCTGAAATGCAGAATCTGCCTCAGGAGGCCAATTCACCACATCAGAACCCTTTTTGGTCAGATCAGTTAATAGATTAACAATACCAGAGAAATTACCAATAAATTTCCGATAAAAATTGGCAAAACCCAAAAATCTCTGAAGAGCCTTCAATGAAGTAGGTTGAACCCAATCACAGATGGCCTGAACCTTGACCGGGTCCATTTCAATAAAAGACGGAGACAAAATGAATCAAAGAAATGAGACCTTCTGTACGCCAAAAAGACACTCTGATCCCTTCACATACAGTGCATTATCTCTCAAAAACTGGAAAACAGTCCGAACATGTTTCACATGAGAGTCCCAGTCATTGGAAAAAATCAAGATATCATCCAAATAAACAATCAGAAATTTATCCACAAAATCCCTGAAAATATCATTCATGAAGGATTGGAAGAAGGAAGGAGCAATAGTGAGCCCAAAGGGCATCACTAGGTACTCAAAATGCCCCTCTGGGGTATTAAACGTCGTCTTCCATTCATCCCCATGCTTAATATGAATAAGGTATATGCCCCCCTGAGGTAAAGCTTGGTAAACCAACTAGCACTTTTCACTCTGGAAAACAGGTCAGAAATCAAGGGTAACAGATATTGATATTTCACAGTGATCTTATTCAGGAGGCGATAATCAATACACGGCCTCAATGAACCATCCTTTTTGGCCACAAAGAAAAAACCGGCACCCAAGGGTGAAGAGGATGGTCTGATATGACCCTTCTCCAATGACTCCTTGATATAAGATCGCATGGCATCATGTTCAGGTACAGATAAGTTAAAAAGGCGACCCTTAGGAAATTTACCGCCAGGCACTAACTCAATAGCGCAATCGTAGTTTCTATGAGGAGGTAAGGACACAGACTTACTTTCACTAAACACATCAGAAAAATCAGTCAAAAAGTCAGGAACATCCTGAGACTGGGGAGAGGCAGAAAAAACAGGAGTGCCAGCATTAACACATTGGCAGCCCCAACTGGTCACAGACACAGATTTCCAATCCAAAACAGGATTATGAATCTGCAACCAAGGAAAACCCAGAACAATAATGTCATGCAGATTATGCAACACCAGAAATTTGCAACTCTCCTGATGATCTGGTTCAACCCTCATTATCACCTGAGTAGAAAATTGGGGTTTAATCTCCGCCAAAGGGGTAGAATCAATGCCCAATAGGGGAATAGACTTCCGCAGTGGTATCATGGGATAGCCACAGCGTTTGGCAAAGTTGAAATCCATCAGGTTAATAGCTGATCCTGAATCAACAAAAGCCTGAGCCAAAAATGTGGACATGGAGCAAATCAGGGTAACAGTCAACAGAAATTTGGTCTGAACACTACCCAAGAAAACTGAGCGCGCAAAACGTCTTCCCTGCTTAGGGCAGATGGAAATAGCATGAGAGGCATCACCACAGTAGAAACATAACCCATTGCGCTTTCGAAATTCATGATGCTGTGCCCCAGAAGTCACTCCATCACACTGCATGGGCTCAGGAGCTGGCCCACAAGGCAACACCATCTCACACATACCTCTGCGCTCACGCAAACGTCTGTCAATTTGAATAGCCAAAGACATAGAATCATTGAGACCAGAGGGTACAGGGAATCCCACCATAACGTTCTTTACATTCTCTGACAGACCCTTCTGAAAAAGGGCTGCCAAAGCAACATCATTCCATTTGGTCAGGACTGCCCACTTTTGAAATTTCTGACAGTACAGTTCAGCGGCTTCACAGCCCTGACTTAATGCCAACAAGGTCTTCTCAGCCTGATCAGTGACATTAGGTTCATCGTACAACAACCCCAGAGCCTGAAAAAATACATCAACATCATTCAAAACAGAATCCCCAGGTGTCAGGGAAAAAGACCAATCCTGAGGGTCGCCGCGCAGGAGAGAGATGACAATTTGAACCTGCTTTGCTGCGTTCCCTGAGGACTTAGGTTTCAAGGCAAAAAACAACTTAGTTATTTTTGAAATTCAGAAATTTAGCCCGATCCCCCAAAAACAAATCTGGCATGGGGATCCTAGGTTCCACAACTGGCAACCCAGCAAGATAGGAAGCAATACTCCGAACCTCAGTGGCAAGCTGATCCACACGGCCAGACAAATGTGCAAACTCCATTGAGAGAAAAAAAAATCCTCCTCAGCACCCAGAGAGAAAGAGGGAAAAAATGCAACAAAAAAAAAATCTGACAACTCTGACAACTTTTTTTTTTCCACACTATTTTTCCTTTCTGTGAGTACCTTATAATTTTAGTTTTTGGCCGGTGATACTGTTATGTTTAGGTAGCTGAGGAGAAAAAGCAAAAACGGTAATACACCAGTGAAGCTGAACCTATTGGATTGCAGTAACCTGAACTAACCACACAACTAGGGGTAGCTGTAGAGCGTTCCTACGTTGATCCTAGACGCCTCGTCACAGCCTGAGAGATGACTACACCTAAAGGCAGAAAGATGAAAGCTATCTGCCCGGAGCAGATCCCCAAAGAAAATAGGAAGCCCCGAAACATATAATGGCGGTTAGACAAGAAGATAGCACGGACACAGACAGAAAATAGAATGAGCAAACGCTGGGGCCCAATCTGTCTAGACAGAAAAGTACAGGAAAGAATTCTGACTGCAATCCAACAAAAACCCTAAAAAATACCAGCACTTCTGATTGCAAAAAAAACCTGAGATTACACGATCTCTACCACCTAAATCAGATCTCTGGTGTAACAAAAACAAAGCCGCAGCCACTGAAAAAACAGGAAAAAGCAAATGAACAAATAACAGTGGCTACAGATAAATTGAGAGGAGCACAGGCCCCAGGAGGGGACCCGGCTGACCTCCACAAAAGTGCAGAAAACTATGAAAAAAGCAAGCACAAAAAGAAAAGCAGAAAATATCTTATCTGAAAGCAGCAGGTGCAGGCAAGACTCCAGCAACTTCCAAATGAACCAGGAACCACAATTGAGACAAGAACAATTGATCACCGGCGACCATCATGGGAGGGAACCTCCCTTATATCAGTCCAGTCAGTGATCCCAGATTGCCATTCCTCGCTGAAAGGTTCAGTACTTTCTGTAACCACCAGAGGGAGCCTCTGCTCAGAAACCATCTCTAGCACATTCACAACAGCAGCCCTTCCAGCTCTGGACCCAGCATGCAGCCACCCGTGGTCTGGTCCACCTCCCTATAACATCACGCCACCTGTGCCAAAAGAAGACTGAGTTGAGCGGGTGCCTCGTCAGAGCAGCGGGGGACATGGGTGAGTACTGGTATTTTTTTTTAAACACCGGGCCAGTCTATCATGCCTATTGGGGACCTATACTGCTTTTGGCGGCATTTACCTGCCTATTGGGGACCTATGCTGCCTATTGAGGATCTATGCTACCTATTGGGGACATTTACCTGCCTATTGGGGACATTTACCTGCCTATTAGGGACCTATGCTGCCTATTGGGGACATTTACCTGCGTATTGGGGACCTATGCTGCCTATAGGGGACCTATGAAGCCTATTGGGGACATTTACCTTCCTATTGGGGACATTTACCTGCCTATTGGGGACCTATGCTGCCTATTGGGGACATTTACCTGCGTATTAGGGAACTATGCTGCCTATTGGGGATCTATGCTGCCTATTGGGGACATTTATCTTCCTATTGTGGACATTTGCCTGCCTATTGGGGACCTATGCAGTCTATTGGGGACCTATGCTGCCTATTGGGGACATTTACCTGCCTAGTGGGGACCTATGCTGCCTATTGGGGACATTTACCTGCCTATTGGAGATATTTACCTGCCTATTCGGGACCTATTCTGCATATTTGGGACATTTACCTGCCTATTAGGGACATTTACCTGCCTATTGGGGACCTATGCTGTCTATTGGGCACATTTACCTGCCTACTAGGGACTCTCGCAGCACACCAGTCTGAGCCTGAGGTAAAAGTGGAGTTCCACCAATAAGGGCACTGGTGAGACTGAAATAATATGGACTGGCAAGGCTGCATTGATGGGCAGTGCAGTCTGTACAGTCATGGCCAAAAGTTTTGAGAATGACACAAATATTATATTTTCACATGATCTGCTGCCCTCTGGTTTTTATGTGTGTTTGACAGATGTTTTTATCACAGACAGAAATATAATTGCAAACATATGAGTAACAAAAGCTTATATGGACAGTTAGAATGAGTTAATGCAGCAAGTCAATATTTGCAGTGTTGACCCTTCTTCTGCAATTCTCCCTGGCATGCTCTCAATCAACTTCTGGACCAAATCCTGACTGATAGCAGTCCATTCTTGCACAATCAATGCTTTCATTTTGTCAGAATTTTTAGGTTTTTGTTTGTCCATCCGTCTCTTGATGATTCACCACAAGTTCTCAATGGGATTAAGATCTGGGGAGTTTCCAGGCCATGGACCCAAAATCTCTATGTTTTGTTCCCTGAGCCATTTAGTTATCACCTTTGCTTTATGGCAAGGTGCTCCATCATGCTGGAAAAGGCATTGTTGATCGCCAAACTGCTCTTGGAGGGTTGGGAGAAGTTGCTCTTGGAGGACATTCTGGTACCATTTTTTATTCATGGCTGTGTTTTTAGGCAAAACTGTGAGAGAGCCGATTCCCTTGGCTGAGAAGCAACCCCACACATGAATGGTTTCAGGATGCTTAACAGTTGGCATGAGACAAGACTGGTGGTAGTGTGTAGCCCTGGTGTTAGGCACACGCAGTACCCTGGAGAGTGTGTGGCGAGACAGCAGTTTAATGCTAAATATTCATTCACTCGACATATACTAGACACACCCTTAGGGTAGTGGAGTTTGCTCTTGAGGGAGTGGTCAAGGTATGTGTTAGAGTGATTTGTAGTCTGTGTCTAGACTTCAGAGAGAGAAGACGTCTGGAGGGAGGAAGGAGTCCAGCCTGCTCTATCATCAGTTCAGATCGTGGAGGCTGGTACAGGTGGTTTCATTCACCTTAGCCTAGTCAGAGCTGTACCTCAGCAGCATACACTGGAAGGAAAGAAGAAGTTTAGTGCAGAAAGTCTTCAGCATCCCTGTCTAAAGGACGGTATAAGGTTCAGAGACGTGCTCCTGCCTTTTGATAACTGAGCATCTGTAACTAACTTCGTAGAAAGGAAAAGAAAGAAGTGACTACTCGACCCTTGGCTAGTGTGAGTGCTTATGTTACCAGCGTGGACAAGGCGAAAGGCACAGTGGTTTTATTGGAATAGTGCTTACGGATTGCAGAAGTCCTGCACATTGCTCCCGGTCACTGGGGACCGAAGGATCACTACTGTTTCAAGCATAGTGATAAGAAAACCAGGAATTTACCGGACCTTAGGTCGCGGCAAACAAGCCCCTTATAGTCAGTACGTAACTGGGGTCAGGGGAAGTGAAGACTTTGAGTCAGTGCACGACAAGATAAGAATTCAGCTTCTTCGCAGGAAGGCTCCTAACACAAAGCTGACTGGGCGGTACAGCTATAGATTAGCTGGAGATTTTGAGGGAACTACGCTTCAGGCTGGTTGTACTCGTTGTATTGGAAGTAAAGGAGGCCCCTAACTTGTCCAGCTGCTGTCTCAAGATACACTCTCCTTGGATCAGCCTCCCTGGGACCTGCCTGAACATCTTACAAGTAAAGGTATGGAAAGACGCTGACCGTGTGAGACTGTGTTCTTTATCTGCACCCGACTTCACAAATCCCATAGACTTTGAGGGACCAGTCCCACCTGTAGGGGACCCGACATCTAGCTGCATCACCATCCCCTCAGAGATCTACAGCAGCGCTGGTACTAATTACCAGAATACTACAGGTGGCGTCACGAACTGTATATAAACCTATCCCCTGTAAATATATCCCCAACATACGCCAGACCGCCCGGGCCACAGACCGAGCCACAGCTACCTGTGACAAACCCCATAGACTTCCATGGGCTCGGCTCTGAGTACCCCATTGCCCTGGTAATCCACAATTGTGGTGGCGGGTCGACACAACTTTGGCGTCACGAACAGGATGCGAAACTCGCAGAATTGCGAGCCCTGTGTGCCTAAGGAATTGCTTTTGTGAAAAAGGACTGTTTGCACTTTTGGCGCCAAAATCGCCATTTTTGTCGCCATATTCGCGCCCTCAGGCGCTGGAGAAGAAGGTGGGCGTACCTTCGTGGGCGTCTACCCCCCTGTGGCGCGAAGAAAATGCCTGCCCTCTCAAAGTGCTATTACAACATGCGATCCTGCCCTACAGCAAAGGAGGTCCGCCTCCTCTTCACCTTCCCTGCGAGGAGGAGGAGACGCAAATCCCACCTCCACGGAAGAGACCGGATGTCTCCGCAGGAAGAAGAAAGAATCTTCTGGAACATCATGGAGGCAGGACGTGTGCAGCCGAGCGGGGAAGCGGAGGAAGGCAGGCCCCGTGCCCCAGCCAAGCTGCCACCATCACAGGAGTCTTCTGTGATCCTGCACCTGCAACAGGCGTTGCTAGAGATAAGAGAAGAAAATGCACGCCTGAAGAAGATGGTCCAGCACCAAACTGGACTGGAGGAGATTGAGAGACGCCGATGTAACCTGATGCAGTGGCGACTGTGGAACACAGCGTCCTCTCCCCTCAACGACCCCCCACGATTCCAGATACCGAAGAGTCTGCTGCCCAAGGCGAAGGAGCAACCGGAGGCTGCCCCGAAAGTACCGATCCCGATCCCACCGGTGAAGCGGTGGAAGCGAAGGAGGTTGAGGAGGTACAGCCAATCCCGGAACGCCCGCCCGGCCAAGAGGCCGCAGCAGATGATCGGTCCCCGGCAGGGACACCGGAGGGGTCCTGTCCGTCACTACCAGATGTGGACTGGGACGAAATGGCGCGCCTGGATGACGTCGCTTATACCGCCCAGTGGGAACAGGAATGGCAGAGTCGTGAGGAGAAGAAGAAACGCCAGCAGGAGGAAGAGCGGGAAACTCAGCGGAACCGTCAGCGACAATATGCCGAGCTGATCGCGGACAAAGAGAGTGTCCGGAGAGATAAAGGTACCCTGAGGGAACCGCGGCGGCAGGGGTGTGTGACTGAGTTCCAGCTCCGGAAGGGCTGGGGCTTTATCCGTGAACCGGGCCTCTACCCAGGGGTCTTTGTTAGCAGGCGTGACGTAGAATCCCACCTGCCGCAAGGCCATCCCGGGAGGGACTTAGCAAATGGAGATATCGTCACATATACGCGGCACTGGGGAATGAAGGGATGGTATGCCCTTAACGTCACCATCGTCCGTGACCCCGTCCCAGACGCAGGTACCGTCACCATTACCGCAGCGTCCCCGTCTCCAGCTCAAGCAGCATCCGGCCGTGCCCAGCATCGCCCCCTGCAAATTCATCGCAACAAGCGACCCAGATTTCATCGCAAATTAAAGCCACCTCTACATCGCAACATGCGACCCAGTCTCAATCGCAATCCCTGACGCGGTCCATATCGCTAACTGTGATTGAAACGCAATCGGTGTCACGTGAAGAAAATGTACCCGTTGCGCCCCTAGAGGTTCGCACCAGAACTGTGGCGACCCAGACCCTAATCGCAGCACATGATTTGCTAGTCCTGGGATCTAGGGCCCATTGCATTGTTCCAGCCCCGGGGTGGAAAGTGTATTATTTGAAAATGAATAAATAGTAAAGAAAAAGTGGTGAGATCCATATCGGGTCTACCAAAAGTAAAAAAAAAAGTTTGAAATGTTTTATAAAGTTTTGCACAAAATTATATAGTGAATATATATATTTCTACTGTAGAATGCCCGGCTGGGTAAATGATAAATAGTAACCAGAAAAGGTTTTGCACTTTCGTATTATGTGATTTGATATAATATGTCTTTGGTTTTACATTGGACTTGGAGGTTGAGGACTGCGCCAACCCAGAACTTACTTGTAAATAGTTGCGCTTCGGTGCTTTCTCTTGGTTTTACATAAACCAGTCACAACTACCTCTGAAAACAAAAACCCGTGTGGTGTGGCACTGAGTGAGGTCTGCAATCGGATGTCCTGCAGCCCACCCAGGACCCACGTTGAAGGTTTGGTGCGGGTCCTTCACAAGTATACTGTATATTTATTAAATGCTCTTTAATATTTGTATTTTCTATAATGTTTGCAACGTTCAAGATATTCTCACCTCCCGGATGGGAAGAAGTTATTGTTTAAATGTTTATTGCATAAACAAAATTCTCTTTTGTATTTTACAGCCCGGGAGTGCTGTCTTTTACCATGGGGGAATGTGTAGCCCTGGTGTTAGGCACACGCAGTACCCTGGAGAGTGTGTGGCGAGACAGCAGTTTAATGCTAAATATTCATTCACTCGACATATACTAGACACACCCTTAGGGTAGTGGAGTTTGCTCTTGAGGGAGTGGTCAAGGTATGTGTTAGAGTGATTTGTAGTCTGTGTCTAGACTTCAGAGAGAGAAGACGTCTGGAGGAGGAAGGAGTCCAGCCTGCTCTATCATCAGTTCAGATCGTGGAGGCTGGTACAGGTGGTTTCATTCACCTTAGCCTAGTCAGAGCTGTACCTCAGCAGCATACACTGGAAGGAAAGAAGAAGTTTAGTGCAGAAAGTCTTCAGCATCCCTGTCTAAAGGACGGTATAAGGTTCAGAGACGTGCTCCTGCCTTTTGATAACTGAGCATCTGTAACTAACTTCGTAGAAAGGAAAAGAAAGAAGTGACTACTCGACCCTTGGCTAGTGTGAGTGCTTATGTTACCAGCGTGGACAAGGCGAAAGGCACAGTGGTTTTATTGGAATAGTGCTTACGGATTGCAGAAGTCCTGCACATTGCTCCCGGTCACTGGGGACCGAAGGATCACTACTGTTTCAAGCATAGTGATAAGAAAACCAGGAATTTACCGGACCTTAGGTCGCGGCAAACAAGCCCCTTATAGTCAGTACGTAACTGGGGTCAGGGGAAGTGAAGACTTTGAGTCAGTGCACGACAAGATAAGAATTCAGCTTCTTCGCAGGAAGGCTCCTAACACAAAGCTGACTGGGCGGTACAGCTATAGATTAGCTGGAGATTTTGAGGGAACTACGCTTCAGGCTGGTTGTACTCGTTGTATTGGAAGTAAAGGAGGCCCCTAACTTGTCCAGCTGCTGTCTCAAGATACACTCTCCTTGGATCAGCCTCCCTGGGACCTGCCTGAACATCTTACAAGTAAAGGTATGGAAAGACGCTGACCGTGTGAGACTGTGTTCTTTATCTGCACCCGACTTCACAAATCCCATAGACTTTGAGGGACCAGTCCCACCTGTAGGGGACCCGACATCTAGCTGCATCACCATCCCCTCAGAGATCTACAGCAGCGCTGGTACTAATTACCAGAATACTACAGGTGGCGTCACGAACTGTATATAAACCTATCCCCTGTAAATATATCCCCAACATACGCCAGACCGCCCGGGCCACAGACCGAGCCACAGCTACCTGTGACAAACCCCATAGACTTCCATGGGCTCGGCTCTGAGTACCCCATTGCCCTGGTAATCCACAATTGTGGTAGGGGGTCGACACAGTAGCGCTCACCTTGTCTTCTCCGAATGAGGCGTTTTCCTGATGTCCCAAACAATCGAAAAGGGGATTCATCAGAGAAAATAACTTTACCCCAGTCCTCAGCAGTCCACTGCCTGTACCTTTTGCAGAATATCAGTCTGTCCATGATGTTTTTCTGGAGAGAAGTGGCTTCTTTGCTGCCCTCCTTGAGACCAGGCCTTGCTCCAAGAGTCTCCGCCTCACAGTGCGTGCAGATGCACTCACACCTGCCTGCTGCCATTCCTGAGCAAGCTCTGCACTGCTGGTAGCCCGATCCCGCAGCTGAAACACTTTTAAGAGACGGTCCTGGCGCTTGCTGGTCTTTCTTGGGCGCCCTGGAGCCTTTTTGGCAACAATGGAACCTCTCTCCTTGAAGTTCTTGATGATGCGATAGATTGTTGACTGAGGTGCAATCTTTCTAGGTGCGATACTCTTCCTTGTTAGGCCATTTTTGTGCATTGCAATGATGACTGTACGTGTTTCTTTAGAGATAACCATGGTTAACAGAAGAGAAACAATGATGCCAAGCACCAGCCTCCTTTTAAAGTGTCCAGTGGTGTCATTCTTACTTAATCATGACAGATTGATCTCCAGCCATGTCCTCATCAACACCCACACCTGTGTTAATGGAGCAATCACTGAAAAGAGGTTAGCTGGTCCTTTTAAGGCAGGGCTGCAATGATGTTGAAATGTGTTTTGGGGGATAAAGTTCATTTTCTAGCCAAAAATTGACTTTGCAAGTAATTGCTGTTAAGCTGATCACTCTTTATAACATTCTGGTGTATATGCAAATTGCCATTAGAAAAAATGAAGCAGTAGACTTTGTAAAATTAATATTTGTGTCATTCTCAAAACGTTTGTCCATGACTGTATGTCTCTGTGTGGGCAATTTTATTGCTGGTATATTGTTTTTCTAGCCCTGTATATATATTGGTATTTTACTAATAGCAATTTGGAATCCCTAGGAAACAATATTAAGAAAGAGAAAAATTGACTTGGAGTGTAGGATATTCAAAGAACCCATTGAAACATCGGTAAGTTTGTTGATTTAACTTTACTTGTTCTTCAGTTTAAATATTGTATTTGTTCCTGTTTTGTTTTTTCACTTCAAAATAAGATATGTGCAGTGTGCATAGGAATATTCCGACCCTCCAGTGGTCTGAGGGACAGTGAACTGGCCACCTGTTTAAAGGGAATCTGTCACCCTAAATTGGCGGGATATTTAAATGATGGCAGTCAGGTCAGATGGGCGGTGTTTTGGGTACTTGCCTTAACATGTTGTTCGCCGCTGTCTCCATTATTTCTGGGAATTGTAGTCGTTGCCCTCCATATAACGCGCCTGCGCATTGCAATCTTGAATTGCGCACGCGCAGTATGCTTTGCCCACAGATTGCAATGCGCAGGCGAGTTATATGGAGGGCAACGACTACAATTCCCAGAAATAATGGAGACAGCGGCAAACAACATGTTAAGGCAAGTACCCAAAACACCGCCCATCTGACCTGACTGCCATCATTTAAATATCCCGTCAATTTAGGGTGACAGATTCCCTTTAAAAAGTTTGAGGACTCCTGATAAAGAATGTTATTCAATATAATTATAATAATATTAAAAAAATGCAGATGAGTATAAGTGGGATCTAGAGGAGTGAATTAGGTCCAGTGACCATACATAAGAATTCACTATAATAATCAGATCGATACAGTAAAGATATAACAGCCTAGCGATCTCACCTATAAATAAAAGTATAACCTAGCCACTCTAGTATGAGTGGAGAGGTACAATCCCTATCTATCAATTGCTAATACAGTGAAATAAGGTGAAATAATGGTGAAATAAGATAGATTCCCACCATCACTGGTCCCATAGGGAGTAATAGTACAAGATTCCAATGATGAATTATTTAATAAATATATATTGTTACAGTGTCACAATAAAGCAGGAGCACAAACCTGGACAAGGAAGCGGACTGCGTGTCACCCCTCATCCCGACGCACGTTTCGCCTTTAGCTTTTTCCAGGGTCGCCCCCGTTCATCATTGGAATCTTGTACTACTACTCCATATGGGACCAGTGATAGTGGGAGTCTATCTTATTTCACCACTTTGGGTCTGTGTTAGCAGTTGCTAGATAGGGATAGTATCCCACTTTAGTGATATTTTATCACGTGTGTTGGGGACATGATTTTGCAGGACTTACATATGACAGGTTCTCCTCCTGTATTTGTCAGCGCAGCTTTCCTCATAGACTGTACAGCTCACTTGTCCAAAAAACAACAACTGATAGAGGAACATGTGTCCACCAATAGAAAAACCCCTCACATCATGGGCATGCTCCCTTCCAATTGGAGAAGACTGATAGATAGTTCTGGTCACATGATCGTCCATCAGTAGCCATTGTATAGACAGGAGAGCTGAGAGGAAAGATGTACTAAAAAGTGCAGAAGAATAATCTGTAATACAAATATATTTGTAAGTGCCACACAGTCATGTCCCCAACATATCTGTTAAAATTAAGATAAAATGGCCAACTCCTTTAATTTATCTTCTTCTCGGTGCATGTTATGACACCTTCAGGTCTTCATTTCTAATTTTCGTCATATGACGAATTTATTTTAAACTTGTCCTCTGCTTCGAAAACTTCTATGTACTACCCAAATTTTACCATACCAGTTAAATTCCTGTCTATTTCTGAAGAGGCAATCAACACAACGTCCTCATGTCAGCCCCTCACCCTAATTTAGTGCCGCATACAAATCAGTCATGTTGCAGATTACACCACTTAAAGGGGATCTCTGGGGAAAACAAATAACAGCTATCTCTAAGATAGGTGATGATAACTTATTGATTGGTGGGGGTCCAACCATTGGGACCAACACTGATCTGAAGAACTTGTATCCCCCAATAGAATGGAGCAGCAGTACACATGCTCGCCCGCCACGCCAATGATTTACTATGATGCTACCGAACATTTGACTTTTTCTGGCAGTCTCATATGGAATTATTGGAGTGTCCACAACACTGAGATATTAGAGAGGCTTTCCAAGATGTAAAATATGAGCAACTTGAGTCACACAGTTTTAAAAGCACTTGCTATGATATAAGATGTTTCTGGACATCCATCTCTTCATCCTTTCTTTACAATCACAGAACCGAGATTACATAATAACTAAAGCAGCAAAGGAACAATCTGTTCACATGATACTCGTGATGAAACTTGGTGAACAGGAATGTGAAATTGATGAAATTAAGTTTCTGTATGATTCTGAAATTCCTCACCCAGAAACATTGCCAAAAGATACGGAAAATTGATGAGCAGATCAGCAACAATTACAGGCCAGACGGAGTCCAGAATAGCTCTACTGCCTCATTATAGTGAATGGATCCATCAGGGGTTTCATCTGAATCACGTCACTCAGAGATTTAGATGGAAACCCCAAAGTGATCAGCGTAGAGCGCCAGATAAATGTGATCCCAAACATTATGTAAAATGTTCCCTATAAAAGCTTCAACTCAGTCCACAAAAAAGCAAGTCCCCAATCAGGTCTGTTATCTCTGAACGGAAATATAGGGGGCTTGCATGCATTCCAGAAGCACGGGCTGGGCATAACGTACTGGTGACTGCAACGTACTGGTCTCTAAGGCTGCTTTCACACATCCGTTTTTTGACTTCAGGCACGATCCAGCGTGTTGTTAAAAAAATGGATCTGGTACCGGATGCGTTTTTTTACCATTGACTTTCATTAGCGCCGGATCGTGCCTGATGTCATTGCGTCGTATCCGTTTTTGTCCGGATCCAGCGGAAATGTACATTCCGGCAGCCGGACAAAACGGTGCATGCAACGTTTTTTTTGTTTACCGGAGCCGCCTGATAGTGCCTGAAGCGGCGCATCAGGCGGCTGGAAATAATAGAAGTCAATGGAACCGGATCAGGCTTTTGTGCAATCCGTCAAAAGTCTGATCCGGATTCTGGAAATCAGGGACTACTACTACTACTACTACTACTACTACATTTTCCAGTGTCTCCGGACATCCAAAACCCTCTTTTTCCGGGTTCAAAAGTTCAGGTCGGATCCAGCAAAAAAACGGATCCGTTGCATCAGTTTTTTTATTTCAGTGCCGGATCCGTCCCTTCAGGTGTTCGACGGATTATGCCTGACACAAAAAGATGGATGTGTGAAAGAGGCCTTAAGCGTACTTGTCACAACGGCAGTTTGCAATTTTCACTTGGCAACTTTCAATGCTGTTTGTTTCTGGAAAACACCCATGGATTCAAAATCGTCACTACACCTGTAGATAAATTCCCCAAGGGGTATAATTTCTAAAATGGTGTCACTCGAGGGGGATTCTGCTCTTCTAGCAATTAGGAGGTCTGTATATGAAATCCGCGAATTGTTCTAGGAAAATCTGTGCTCCAGGAGGCAAATAGCGCTCCATTCCTCCTGAGTCTCTCTGTATGGCTAAGTAGCACCGTCCAGCCACATATGGGGTATTGTCACATTCAGTAGAAATTGTGGGACAAATTATGGTGCCATTTTTACCCACTTCTTGTGTGAAAATGTAAAATCTGGGGCTAAAACAAAATTTTGGTGGTAAAAATTTGGTTTTTTCTTCACTGCCCAATGGTATAAAATTCTGTGACACACATGGTGTCAATGTGATCACTGCACCCCTAGATGAATTCAATGAGAGGTGTAGTTTGTAAAATGGGGTCACTTATGGGGGTTCTGCTGTTCTGGCACCTCATGGGCTCTCCTAGTGGGTCATGGCACCTGCAAACCATAACAGTAAAATCTGGTGCTCTTTGGCTTCCGAGCTTTGCACTGTGCCTGAAAAATATTTCCCAATTACATGTAGGGTATTGGCGCACTCAGTAAAAAATGGACCTCAGTTTGTTGTAAAAAAATTTTACTATTAGCCCTAGGGCCACAACAACATTTTAGTGGTAAAATGTAACTTATTCTTTCTTCACCGCTCAGTGATATAAAATTCTGTGAGGTACATGTGGTGTCAATATGATCACTGCACCCCTAGATTAATTTATTGTGGAGTGTAGTTTGTAAAATGAGTTCACATATAGGGGGTTTCTCCTGTTCTGGCACCTCAGGGGCTCTACCAATGTGACATGGCACCCTTAAACCATTGCAGCAAAATCTGAACTCTAATATGGCACCTCTTCCCTTCAGTGCTTTGCACTGTGCCTCAAAAGTAGTATTCCCCCATGTATGGGGTATCAGCGTACTCAGGGAAAATTGCACTACAAATTATATGGTGCACTTTAGCCTGTTACCCTTATGAAAATGCAAAATTTTGGGATAAAATAACATTTTTGTGGGGAAAATGTGATTTTATTATTTTCATGGCTCAATGTTATAAACTTCTGTGAAGCACCTGGGGGTTCAAGGTGCTCATCACAAATCTAAATGCATTCCTTGAGGGGTCTAGTTTACAGAATAGGGTGACTTGTGGGGGTTTCTACTGTTTAGGCACATCAGGGGGCTCTCCAAATGGGACATGGCGTCCGCTAATGATTCCAGGAAATGTTACATTCAAAAAGTCAAATTGGGCTCCTTCCCTTCCGAGCCCTGACATGCACCCAAACAGTAATTTTCTCCCTCATATAGAGCATCTGCATACTCAGGAGAAATTACACAACAAATTTTATGACCCATTTTTTCCTTTTACCCTTGGCAAAATAAAGAAAATTGGATCTGAAGTAAAATTTCTGTGAAAAAAAAAGTTAAATGTTCATTTTTTTTCCACATTCCAAAAATTCCTGTGAAGCACCTTAAGCAGGGCCGGCGTCAGCACCCGGGCAAGTGCCGGGGCCCTGGCGAGACGGGGGGGCCCACTCACGCTGTCTGGGAATGCGACCAATGAAAGCTCAGTGGCGGGGGCAGCAGACATGCTTCTATTGGACGCATATTCAAAATAAGATTCATTCAGGACAACGATTGCATGCCGTCAGCCAATCACAGTACAGACGGTCAGGATTGTCTTCCTGTGATTGGTGGAGAGCTCCTCTGTCTCTTCTTACGGGTGCCACAGGGAGGAAGTGACGAGGCGGAGACAGGACGAGGCAGGCAGAGGACAGAAGCTTTGTGCGCAGTTCTGAGAAATCGTGCACATCCCGGCGCTCGTTGAGGCTCCTCCGAGTGGCGGCTCCTGCGGCAGTGACTCAGTGAGTACAGTCATGGCCAAAAGTTTTGAGAATGACACAAATATTAATTTTTACAAAGTCTACTGCTTCACTTTTTCTAATGGCAATTTGCATATACTCCAGAATGTTATAAAGAGTGATCAGCTTAACAGCAATTACTTGCAAAGTCAATATTTGGCTAGAAAATGAACTTTATCCCCCAAAACACATTTCAACATCATTGCAGCCCTGCCTTAAAAGGACCAGCTAACCTCTTTTCAGTGATTGCTCCATTAACACAGGTGTGGGTGTTGATGAGGACATGGCTGGAGATCAATCTGTCATGATTAAGTAAGAATGACACCACTGGACACTTTAAAAGGAGGCTGGTGCTTGGCATCATTGTTTCTCTTCTGTTAACCATGGTTATCTCTAAAGAAACACGTGCAGTCATCATTGCAATGCACAAAAATGGCCTAACAGGGAAGAGTATCGCAGCTAGAAAGATTGCACCTCAGTCAACAATCTATCACATCATCAAGAACTTCAAGGAGAGAGGTTCCATTGTTGCCAAAAAGGCTCCAGGGCGCCCAAGAAAGACCAGCAAGCACCAGGACCGTCTCTTAAAAGTGTTTCAGCTGCGGGATCGGGCTACCAGCAGTGCAGAGCTTGCTCAGGAATGGCAGCAGGCAGGTGTGAGTGCATCTACACGCACTGTGAGGCGGAGACTCTTGGAGCAAGGCCTGGTCTCAAGGAGGGCAGCAAAGAAGCCACTTCTCTCCAGAAAAAACATCATTGTACAGACTGATATTCTGCAAAAGGTACAGGCAGTGGACTGCTGAGGACTGGGGTAAAGTTATTTTCTCTGATGAATCCCCTTTTTCGATTGTTTGGGACATGAGCGCTACCACCAGTCTTGTCTCATGCCAACTGTTAAGCATCCTGAAACCATTCATGTGTGGGGTTGCTTCTCAGCCAAGGGAATCAGCTCTCTCACAGTCTTGCCTAAAAACACAGCCATGAATAAAGAATGGTACCAGAATGTCCTCCAAGAGCAACTTTTCCCAACCCTCCAAGAGCAGTTTGGCGATCAACAATGCCTTTTCCAGCATGATGGAGTACCTTGCCATAAAGCAAAGGTGATAACTAAATGGCTCAGGGAACAAAACATAGAGATTTTGGGTCCATGGCCTGGAAACTCCCAGATCTTAATCCCATTGAGAACTTGTGGTCAATCATCAAGAGACGGGTGGACAAACAAAAACCTAAAAATTCTGACAAAATGAAAGCATTGATTGTGCAAGAATGGACTGCTATCAGTCAGGATTTGGTCCAGAAGTTGATTGAGAGCATGCCAGGGAGAATTGCAGAGGTCCTGAAGAAGAAAGGTCAACACTGCAAATATTGACTTGCTGCATTAACTCATTCTAACTGTCAATATAAGCTTTTGTTACTCATATGTTTGCAATTATTATATTTCTGTCTGTGATAAAAAACATCTGTCAAACACACATAAAAACCAGAGGGCAGCAGATCATGTGAAAATATAATATTTGTGTCATTCTCAAAACTTTTGGCCATGACTGTACAGAGCGGCGGCACCATGTCATACTAATAAAACTAAAGCTCACCCTGCAAAATAAGCAAGCCCTCATACAAACAAGGCAATACCATATTAGAGCAGGCTGTGTGTGGTTTTACAGGTGGAGCAGACCTCTGCAGTTCTGTGTATTGTTATACAGGTGGAGCAGACCTCTGCAGTTCTGTGTGTGGTTATACAGGTGGAGCAGACGTTGCAGTTCTGTGTGTGGTTTTACAGGTGGAGCAGACCTCTGCAGTTCTGTGTGTGGTTATACAGGTGGAGCAGACCTTGCAGTTCTGTGTGTGGTTATACAGGTGGAGCAGACCTCTGCAGTTCTGTGTGTGGTTATACAGGTGGAGCAGACCTTGCAGTTCTGTGTGTGGTTTATACAGGTGGAGCAGACCTCTGCAGTTCTGTGTGTATTGTTATACAGGTGGAGCAGACCTCTGCAGTTCTGTGTGTGGTTATACAGGTGGAGCAGACCTCTGCAGTTCTGTGTGTGGTTATACAGGTGGAGCAGACCTTGCAGTTCTGTGTGTGGTTATACAGGTGGAGAAGACCTCTGCAGTTCTGTGTGTGGTTGTACAGGTGGAGCAGACCTCTGCAGTTCTGTGTGTGGTTATACAGGTGGAGCAGACCTCTGCAGTTCTGTGTGTGGTTATACAGGTGGAGCAGACCTCTGCAGTTCTGTGTGTGGTTATACAGGTGGAGCAGACCTTGCAGTTCTGTGTGTGGTTATACAGGTGGAGAAGACCTCTGCAGTTTCATGTGTGGTTATACAGGTGGAGCAGACCTCTGCAGTTCTGTGTGTGGTTATACAGGTGAAGCAGACCTTGCAGTTCTGTGTGTGGCTATACAGGTGGAGCAGACCTTGCAGTTCTGTGTGTGGTTACACAGGTGGAGCAGACCTCTGCAGTTCTGTGTGTGGTTATACAGGTGGAGCAGACCTCTGCAGTTCTGTGTGTGGTTATACAGGTGGAGAAAACCTTTGCAGTTCTGTGTGTGGTTATACAGGTGGAGCAGACCTCTGCAGTTCTGTGTGTGGTTATACAGGTGGAGCAGACCTTGCAGTTCTATGTGTGGTTATACAGGTGGAGAAAACCTTTGCAGTTCCGTGTGTGGTTATACAGGTGGAGCAGACCTTGCAGTTCCGTGTGTGGTTATACAGGTGGAGCAGACCTTGCAGTTCTGTGTGTGGTTATACAGGTGGAGCAGACCTTGCAGTTCTGTGTGTGGTTATACAGGTGGAGCAGACCTTGCAGTTCTGTGTGTGGTTATACAGGTGGAGCAGACCTTTGCAGTTCTGTGTGTGGTTATACAGGTGGAGCAGACCTTGCAGTTCTGTGTGTGGTTTTACAGGTGGAGCAGACCTTTGCAGTTCTGTGTGTGGTTATACAGGTGGAGAAAACCTTTGCAGTTCTGTGTGTGGTTATACAGGTGGAGCAGACCTTGCAGTTCTGTGTGTGGTTATACAGGTGGAGAAAACCTTTGCAGTTCTGTGTGTGGTTATACAGGTGGAGAAAACCTTTGCAGTTCTGTGTGTGGTTATACAGGTGGAGCAGACCTTGCAGTTCTGTGTGTGGTTATACAGGTGGAGCAGACCTTTGCAGTTTTGTGTGTGGTTATACAGGTGGAGCAGACCTTGCAGTTCTGGTGTGGTTATACAGGTGGAGCAGACCTTTGCAGTTCTGTGTGTGGTTATACAGGTGGAGAAAACCTTTGCAGTTCTGTGTGTGGTTATACAGGTGGAGCAGACCTTGCAGTTCTGTGTGTGGTTATACAGGTGGAGCAGACCTTGCAGTTCTGTGTGTGGTTATACAGGTGGAGCAGACCTTTGCAGTTCTGTGTGTGGTTATACAGGTGGAGAAAACCTTTGCAGTTCTGTGTGTGGTTATACAGTGGAGCAGACCTTTGCAGTTCTGTGTGTGGTTATACAGGTGGAGCAGACCTTGCAGTTCTGTGTGTGGTTATACAGGTGGAGCAGACCTCTGCAGTTCTGTGTGTGGTTATACAGGTGGAGAAAACCTTTGCAGTTCTGTGTGTGGTTATACAGGTGGAGCAGACCTTTGCAGTTCTGTGTGTGGTTATACAGGTGGAGCAGACCTTGCAGTTCTGTGTGTGGTTATACAGGTGGAGCAGACCTTTGCAGTTCTGTGTGTGGTTATACAGGTGGAGCAGACCTTTGCAGCTCTGTGTGTGGTTAAATAGGTGTAACAGTTTTTTCTTTGCAGCAACTTCAGCTAACAATAAAATGCCTACTGTTAATTGAGGAAGAGGGAGTAGGTCACAAAAATTAGCATATAAGGGGTTGACTTATATAAAGCCCCTCTGCTGTATGGTATTGTAGAATTTACAATAGCTATCACTCATGTAAGAAGTGAAATCTGTCATTGTACTATACCTATATTTCTCTGCTGTATCTGTGCATCATGAATTGTGGTATGTGTTAAAGGGGGGGGCCCACTGAGACTCTTCCGCCCGGGGCCCTTAAAAACCTGGAGCCAGCCCTGACCTTAAGGGTTAATAAACTTCTTGAATGTGGTTTTGAGCACTGTGATAATGGTGTTGCTTTCAGTATTTTCTGCCATATAGACCCCTCAAAGTGACTTCAAATGTGAGGTGGTCCCTAAAAAATTGGTACTGTAAATTTTGGTGGAAAAATGAAAAATCGCTGGTCAACTTTTAACCCTTATAACTTCCTGACAAAAAAAAATTTGGTTACAAAATTGTGCTGATGTAAAGTAGACATGTGAGAAATGTTATTTATTAACTATTTTGTGTGACAATCGCCCCGTGATTTAAGGCATGAAAATTCAAAGTTTGAAAATTGCAAAATTTTTCTGGATTTTCGCCAAATTTCCATTTTTTTTTTTACAAATAAACACTTGTCATACTGAAGAAATTTTACCACTATCATGAAGTACAATATGCCACACAAAAACAGTCTCAGAATCACTGGGATCCATTGAAGCGTTCCAGAGTTATTACCTCAAAGTGACAGTGGTCAGAATAGTAAAAATTGGCCAGGTCATTAAAGGGAATCTGTGTCACCCCATTTTTCGTATGTAAGCTGCAGCCACCGCCATCAGGGGCTTATCTACAGCATTCTGTAATGCTGTAGATAAGCCCCCAATGTAGCCTGAAAGAGAAGAAAAACGAGTTATATTATACTCACCCGTGGGGGTGGTCCGGTGCGGTCCGCCGGGTCCGATGGGCGTCGCAAGTCTGGGTCTGGCGCCACCCATCTTCTAGCGATGACGTCCTCCTTGCTTCAGAGTCCTCAGTGGTTGATACCTTTTAATGGCTAACTGAAAAGATGGTAACAAATTGCAAGCTTTCGAGACTACTCAGGTCTCTTCATCAGGCTAGTCTCGAAAGCTTGCAATTTGTTACCATCTTTTCAGTTAGCCATTAAAAGGTATTAACCACTGAGGACTCTCAACTCTAAATATTTGCTCTCCAATGAGCACTTTTCACAGCTATTAGGGTATGTATCCACGGTCCGGATTGCCGGAGTTTTTGAAACTCTTCCCAAAGCGCCGTTCCCCTTTCTACGCGCAGTGATTCTGCAAGTGTTTATTGAACACATGCAGAATCACTGCATCATATCAATAGACTATATTATTTTATTATTTATTATAAATAGACATGCTGCGTTCTATAAAGATGCTCCGCATGTCCGGATTCATGGGTGTGTCACCCACGTTTTATTACACATAGTGGAGACGGGATTTCTTCAAATCCCCTCCACTATGCTGTAACATCTGGACGCTGCAGATTAAACGCTGCAAGAGTACACAGCGTTCAATCCGCAGCTAATCCGAATGTATTCTGGACCGTGGAAACACACCCTTACAGTTCCACAATCGTGTATGTGCCAGTGACACTGTCATAGAGAAAAAATAAAATCCAGAAGATATCTCCAGAATAAGAAGAACTGACACTTCAAAATCTTTGAAGTAAGACTACACATTGATCATGTATAACTAATTATAGCTAAAGAGAGAGAAATTACTGTAGTTAAAACACTGGAAATGAGACAAAGAGCTAACACCTCAGCTCTATTGAAGCAGCGTCCCTATGCATTGTCCAGGTAATTAAACAGCATATTCTCTAGGAAACAGACAATGTGGCTGAGATTTGTTTAGAAGGAGAAGAATAGTTCCCCAGGTGAGAGCTTCCTTAGATCTCTCACAGCCGGTGACAGTAGTCTAATTTGAATATTGGGGTTTGAATTGATCCGATAATTATGGAAATACATTTTAGACATCGTAGCGAAGGGAAAGACAGAACGCATTCCCTCACATCACTATAAGGTCAGCACAACCGCTCCAACCTAATAACTCTCTTGTAGATGATGCCTTCCAGCTCATGTTTGATCTGTATGTAAAGGTAAAATCACAAATAAAAAAATATGACAGCAATATCTACCACCTGTAACTTCCAGGAGCAAAAATATCCTGTACATTGGGGATCTTATAAAATTCTTGCAGACCCAGCACATCCCAGTCCGTTAACGCTGCCATTCACCCCATTTGCAGGCGCATCGCGACGCGTTCGCGACGTGCCTTTATTCAGTGACAGAGCCTCGGACGTGGCCTGCAGCATCTGGGCTCCATCACTGCTAGCGCAGATGAATCATCTGCTGATTCATCTGCGCTAGCGGTATAGCATAACGCGATCACATTATGCTATACCGTTACCAGCCCGTCAACGCTATGTGTTGAACAGGCTGGTAAAACGCAATATGAACCCAGCCTTAGGGTTATGGTTAGAACTAGGGTTAGGGTTAGCATTAGGGTTAGAATTAAGGTTAAAATTAGGGTTAGGGTTGGAATTAGGGTTAGGGTTGGAATTAGGGTTAGGGTTAGAATTAGGGTTGGAATTAGGGTTAGGGTTGGGATTAGGGTTAGGTTTGTGGTTAGGGTTAGAGTTAGGATAAGTGTTAGGGGTGTTTTGGGGTTAGGGTTGGGATTAGGGTTAGGCTTGTGGTTAGGGTTATGGTTATGGTTAGGGTTGGGATTAGGGATGTTTTGGGGTTAGGGCTATGGTTAGGATTTGGATTAGGGGTGTGTAGGGGTTAGGGTTAGAGGTGTGTTGGGGTTAGGGTTGGAGTTAGAATTGAGGGGTTTCCACTATTTAGGCACATCAGGGGGTGTCCATACACGACATGGTGCCACCATTGATTCCTGTAAATTTTGCGTTCAAAAAGTCAAACAGTGCTCCCTTTATTCTGAGCCCCGATGTGTGCCCAAACAGTGATTTACCCCCACATATGGGATATCAGCGTACTCAGGAAAAATTGCACAACAACTTTTGGGGTCCAATTTCTCCTGTTACCCTTGGGAAAAAAAAATTGGGGACTAAAAAAAATTATTTTTGTGGAAAAAAAAGATTTTTTATTTTCACAGCTCTGCGTTATAAACTTCTGTGAAGAATTTGGAGATTCAAAGTGCTCACCACACATCTAGAGGAGTTCCTTGGGGATCTATTTTCCAAAACGGGGTCACTTGGGAGGGTTTCTACTGTTTAGGCACATCATGGACTCTGCAAACGTAACATGATGCCCTCACCATTCCATCAAGTCGGCATTTCAAAACGTCACTAATTCCCTTCCATACAGTAGTTTTCTCCCACATATGGGGTATCAGCGTACTCAGGACAAATTGGACGACTTTTGGGGTCTAATTTCTCCTGTTACCCTTGGGAAAATAAAAAAATTGGGGACTGAAAGATCATGTTTGTGGAAAAAATATGATTTTTTTATTTTCATGCCCGGGCGTTATAAACTTCTGTGTAGCCCTTGGGGGTTTAAAGTGCTCACCACACATCTAGATAAGTTCCTTGTGGGGTCTAGTTTCCAAAATGGGGTCACTTGTGGGGAGTTTCTACTGTTTAGACACATCAGGGGCTCTGCAAACGTAACATGATGTCCGCAGACCATTCCATCAAAGTCAGCATTTTAAAACGTCACTACTTCCCTTCCGAGCCCCAACGTGTGCCCGAACAGTGGTTCCCCCCCACATAAGGGGCACCAGTCTACTCAGTAAAAACTGTACAACAACTTTTGGGGTCCAATTTCTCCTGTTACCCTAGTGAAAATAAAAAATTGCGGGTTAAAAAAATCAGTTATTGAGGAAAAAAATGATTTTTTATTTTCACGGCTCTGCATTATAAACTTCTGTGAAGCACGTGGGGGTTCAAGGTGCTCACCACACATCTGGATAAGTTCCTTGGGGGATCTAGTTTACAAAATGGGGTCACTTGTGGGGGGTTTCTACTGTTTAGGCACATCAGGGGCTCTGCAAACATAACAAGATCCCCACAGACCATTTCATCAAGTCTGCATTTCAAAGCGTCATTACATCCCTTCCGAGCCCTGACGTGTGCCCAAACAGTAGTTATCCCCCACATATGGGGTAACAGCATACTCAGGACAAACTGGACAACTTTTGAGGTCCAATTTCTCCTGTAACCATTGTGAAAAATAAAAAATAGGGGCTTAAAAATCATTTTTTGAGAAAAAAAATGATTTTTTATTTTGAGGGCTCTGCGTTATAAACTTCTGTGAAGCACCTGGGGGTTCAAAGTGCTCACTGTGCATCTAGATAAGTTCCTTAGGGGGTCTTGTTGCCAAAATGGGGTCATTTGTGGGGGAGCTCCAAAGTTTAGGCACACAGGGGCTCTCCAAACACGACATGGTGTCCGCTAACGATTGGAGCTAATTTTCCATTTGAAAAGTCAAATGGCGCTCCTTCCCTTCTGAGCCCTTCCGTGCGCCCAAACAGTGGTTTATGACCACATATGAGGTATCTGTGTACTCAGGAGAAATTGCCCAACAAATTTTAGGATCCATTTTATCCTGTTGCCCATGCAAAAATGAAAAAATTGATGCTAAAGTAAAATTTTTGTTGGAAAAATTTAAATGTCCATTTTTTCCTTCCACGTTGCTTTAGTTCCTCTGAAGCACCTGAAGGGTTAGTAATCTTCTTGAATGTAGTTTTGAGTAGTTTGAGGGGTGCAGTTTTTATAGTGGTGTCACTTTTGGGTATTTTCTGCCATATAGACCCCTCAAAGTGACTTCAAATGTGAGGTGGTCCCTAAAAAAGTGGTTTTGTAAATTTTGCTGCAAAAATGAGACATCGCTGGTCAACTTTTAACCCTTATAACTTCCTAACAAAAAAAAATTTTGTTTCCAAAATTGTGTTGATGTAAAGTAGACATGTGGGAAATGTTATTTATTAGCTATTTTGTGTCACATAACTCTCTGGTTTAACCAAATAAAAATTCAAAATTTGAAAATTGTGAAATTTTCAAAATTTTCGCCAAATTTCCATTTTTTTTCACAAATAAACGCAAAAATTATCGACCTAAATTTACCACTAACATGAAGCCCAATATGTCACAAAAAACATTCTCAGAATCGCTAGGATCCGTTGAAGCTTTCCTGAGTTATTACCTCATAAAGGGACACTGGTCAGAATTGCAAAAAAATGGCAAGGTCTTTAAGGTCAAAATAGGCTGGGTCATGAAGTGGTTAATTCTGGGAAGACATTTTTGTTGTGAGAGTGTTCCATTTTCCTAATCAGAGTGCTTCCCTCTGCTGAGCTCTGAGCAAATTTGATGTCAGGTTTAGTAATTTTCCTCAGTTATCCTTTTTATTTTGAGCCGCTCGCCAGGGACTTGGGGTACTCGGTACCGAACCCGTTGATTTCTATGGGGGATGTCACGGTAGCTGCAGCTCGGTCCGTGGCCCTGGGCGCTCACTGATAAAGGGGATATTTACAGGGAGTAGATGTTGATATGAAAGTTTGTGACGCCACCTGTGGTACCTGGTCAGGGTGACCAGCGCTGCAGTGCAGATCCACTGAAGGGTTGGTGTTGTGCAGCTATAGGTGTTAAGCCTCCCACAGGTTAGGCTGAGTCCTTCAGGGCAGATAGTTATATGGGGAAGCAGGACAGAGGGGATCCGGCAGTAGGGGTAATAAGGTAGACACACACATAAGTCACTTTGGTACCTTTACTGAAGATGTTGCAGGCACTCCTCGGAGCACTGTAGGGTGAAGGGTGCACATCCAGATTCTCCCACTGAGTAAGATAGGGCCTCTAGTCTCCTATAATAAGTCTCTGACCTGCATGAAACTAGGCCTGAGTTTGTCTCTGTCCTACGCCCGGCTGACCTTGTGGTAGGGCCTTCTCTTGAAAGGGCAGGGTCCTTGATGGCGGATCCTGCCAGACTCCATTCTCCTGACCCAGTTACGTATCAGCTCTATAGGGCTCCTGAGACCTGTAGTCCTCAGGTTTCCGGTGTTTCTGTCACGTTATTGGCGATACTGGACTGGAGGTCAGTGGCCGGAGCAGAAGTGTGCAGATGACCGGAAAGTGGAAGGACTTCTGGAAGTGCCGTATATTGGCGGTGGTAGATCACTATGTCGGCAGATGCCGGAGCCCGCCCGAGCACGGGCCGGCCGAGATCACACACAAGCACCAAGTCCTTTTAGGTGATAGAGTTCGAGGTAGGAACAGCAGGGTTTCCACAAGAGACAGGAAGATGCCAGCAGAACACCTTCCAGATCAGGAGCTCAGCTAATGCTTCACTCAGACTGAGCACCACAATATACTCAGCAACAGGAAGCTGCACAGGTCAGGTATATATAGCAGGTCCAATCAGTCTTAATCAGGGTGAGAACAATCAGCAGGGCAGGTGATGATCTCTATCTAATCAGTCTCAATCAGGGAGGGAACAATCAGCAGGGCAGGTGATGATCTCTATCCCGACGAAGTTCATATGGTTTCAGGCTGAAGTTATTCAAGTTCCGAATAGCTCTACAGCAAAGGAACAGACTAGCAAGCCATGGTTCACAGGTTCAAATCCTAACAGTTTCTACTGGGTCGTGAAGATCCCTGTAAGCTCGGACCCGGCGTCCGGTATGTACTCGCTGGGGTGAGCTGATTAGGCTCCTCTACCCCTTCTACTACTTATCCTTCGGCCTACTCGGGCCCTCACTTGAGTATACACACACTGGCTCTGTCGAGCTGAGCTCTCCTCCTT
>JARQOD010000004.1:180125341-180151364 GCA_033576555.1 Oophaga sylvatica
AAAAAAAAAAAACGTTACGGGTTCGGAAATAAAGGGGGTTAAAGGTGTGCACCGGTATTAGAGGGGGGTTTTGAGGTGCTGGTATAGTGGACTAATGTCCCAAATTGCATAAAAATTTATCCGCACATAGTGGAAATTTCCATGAAATTATAACTTTTTTTGGGCGGGAGCAAAATTTATACAAAAAAAAAATCTGACTTTTCGATTTCCCGAGTTACTCTAGAG
This sequence comes from Oophaga sylvatica, assembly GCA_033576555.1. NCBI lineage: Eukaryota > Metazoa > Chordata > Amphibia > Anura > Dendrobatidae > Oophaga > Oophaga sylvatica. The sequence continues at coordinate 180,125,567 of JARQOD010000004.1, forward strand.
TCGTTTAATTTAAATGGTCAAAAATTGGTTTCCTATAAAAAATGAGAATTTTATGAAGGGAAAGAAAGCTTTAGAATCCACCATAGGATACCCAAATATATTTAATAAGCACGTGTACCTGTCTTGCAATGTTGGGGTCCCGCGCTCGAGGGGCGGGACCCCCAAATATTGAAAGAAGGTACACTGTGTTTTGAATATATATTGGTACCCTATGGGGATTCAAAAGCTTTCATTACCTTTTCATAAAATTCTATTTTTATAGGAAACCAATTCTTTGACCATTTAAATTAAACGACTCTATTTGAGTCACTCGGGAAGAGTCGAAACGTCAGATTTTTTTTGCGCTATATACATTTTGCTCCCCCGTCGCCCAAATAGGGGCTCGGAAAATAGTTGAACAAAAGATTTTTTTTTTTTTACGAAATTTTAATTTTTTTTTTCACCACTTAAATAAAACAAAAAAACTGTATATGTTTGGTATCTCATACTCGTACTGGAGAATCATATGGCCAGGTCAGTTGTACCATATAGTAAACATATTAAATAAAAAAAACAGTTCTGCCGCTAGGAATAGCTATCGCACATATCTAAATCTAATAAAATAGCTGCCAAATAAAATACTGCTGCTTTCCTCAGCTACAGTTCCTGGCTTTATATTAAAACAATGTACTAACGTGGCATGTTCTACTAGCACACTGCATGGGAGATGAAGTAGATGAATGGCTGCTCTTATTAGAACAAGGCTCTGTTATGGATTTTAGTATTGATTGAATTTTTTTAGCTTCTTTATCAGTTTAGACATTACGTGTCCTAATGTCCTATGACAAGGTTAGAGAAATGCCACAATACTATAGATTCTAAAAATTCACGGCAGTAGCTAAGGGAAGCAATACTAGTCCAGGGAATGGTTCTCAGTCTAGGTGGAATAAGTCATCAGAACAGATATAGTGGCTCATACACCCCATTTCTCCATTTAGAACACATGCACACTTGGCCAGGTTGAGCGTACATGTGTTGTGTATGGGAAACGGAAAGGATAACCTTCAGTGGACAGCTAAGTGAACAGTCAGCTTCAATTTTATATTTATGGGCACGTCTGTATCAGTTCTTTTGTGTGCAGGCTAAACTAATTTTAATGCTTTTCAATAATTTTATCTATTTCAGTGACTAATTTCATTTGTGGGGTGCAGTTGTGGCCACGGGGGTAGTCTGTACCTTCTACTGCACACTGGTTAGTAATGCTGTCATATTACTATTCAAAACACAATAGTTAAAATGTTGGATATTTAATTTTTTATGTATTTTTTTGTTTAATTTTAGTCATGTGACAATTTATCTGTGAAGGCAGACATTCTACAAATTGTTAAATCCAGATTATAGCAAAATCAGAACCCAGTGGAAATAAATCACTTTTGGTAACTGTTGGCTAAATTGACACAAAACACTACAATATATAACAAGCATCTATTTTATGATTATTTTTTTTTAATAATAATATCTGATATATGACTTAATTTTTCTGTTATCATAGAACTCCAATGTTCGGGGCATATGTGCCCAATTATGCGGTCATGTACTGTCGGACTAGTTCACATTTACAGGGGCTGATAAACTATACTGCGGTAGTATTCTATATTCCTATTTTAGCATCTTTTTACTCTGTTGCAGGGTGGCCTTAAAGCAGTTGTATGGACAGATGTGTTCCAAGTTGGGATCATGGTTGCAGGATTTTCATCTGTAATTATTCGAGCTGTGGTCGTCCAAGGTGGAATTGAACCCATTTTGAATGACTCTTATTATGGAGGAAGACTAAATTTTTGGGAGTAAGTAAATGTATTACCTGTATTTACTGCACGTCTTTACTTGGTTGTAATTTCAATAGAGATTAACAGATCAGCAAGAAAACTGTAAAATAGAAGGAGCATTTCAGTACATAAAACTATATTAAAAGTTTTATAAGCAGGCTTTGTTTTATCACTCTTTTTACTGTTGGATAATATCAAGGACATGGGCACCACCAGAATTTAATTTACAGTATTTACTAATATGCTTCTGATACTGAAATGTGAGTTTAATCTAGATTTTTGATTATCTCTAGCTTCAACCCCAATCCACTGCAGCGGCATTCCTTTTGGACAATTGTAATTGGAGGAACCTTTACATGGACTGGAATCTATGGTGTCAATCAGTCACAAGTACAGAGATATATTGCTTGCAAAACCAGATTTCATGCTAAAATGTGAGTATTAACCACTTCACGATGCGGCAATTTCCGTTTTTGCATTTCCGTTTTTTTTCTTCCCAGGGTTATAACTTTTTTTTTTATTTTTCTGTCCACATAGATATATGAGGGTTTGTTTTTTTCCAGGACAAGTTGTACTTTCGAATGATGCCATTCGTTTTGCCACATAGTGTAATGGAAAACGGGAAAATAAAAATAAGTGAAAAAAATTAAGTGTGGAGAAATTGTGAAAAAAAAAACGCAATTCTGACATTGTTTTTATGGGAAATATTTTTACGGTGTATGTTTTGTGACAAAAATGACCTTGCAATATGATTCTGCTCATCAGTACAATTACAGCTATACCCAACATGTCCAGTTTTGTTTTATTTTAATGTTAAAAAAACAACAGAGTTTTGAAAAAAAAAACTTTGGGGGTTGTGTAGCTTATTCCCAAGACTCGTAACGTTTTCATTTTTCTGGCAACAGAGCTGTGTAATGGCTTATTTTTTGCAGGCTGAGACGACTGTTTCATTAATACCATTTTGGTATACAGTTGACGTTTTCATCGCTTGTTACGACATTTTTTGTGATAATACAGAGACCGAAAACTATAATTTTGTCATTCTGAATTTTTTTCCGTTTACGGTGTTTACCTATCGGGTTTATTATTTTTTTATTTTGATAGATCAGACGTTTCTGAATGCAATAATGTGTGTTTTTTCAATTTTTTTAACCCCTTTCTAACATCAGACGTACTATCCCGTCCATGTGCCCTGGGACTTAATTCCTAGGGATGGGATAGTACGTCATAGGCGATCATCTGCGCTCCCGGAGTGGTCACGGACGGCTCCTGGCACATTAACTCCTGGCACACAGCGATCAAAGATGATCGCGTTGTACCGGGGGCACAGGGAAGCATCGTGCAGGGAGGGGGCTCCTTGTGTGCTCCCCTGAGACCCTCAGAACAACGCGATGTGATCGCGCTGTTCTGAGGCCTTCCTCCCTGCAAGACCCTGGATCCAAGATGGCCGCAGGGTCATGCAGGGAGGCGGCTTCCTCAGTGCCTGCTGAGAGCAGGCGCTGAGGAAGCCTGCAGCAGTGCCAGTGAGATCGCTGGTCTCACAGAGTGCTGTGCACACTGTTAGACCAGCGATCTGAGTTTACACAGTAATGTCCCACCATGAGCCAAAGTAAAAAAGTTAAAAAAATGAAAATCACATGTGTAAAAAAAAATTCCAAAATTAAGGAAAAAAAATATTCCCCAATAAATTCATTTCTTCATATAAATAAAAAAAACAAAACAATAAAAGTACACATATTTGGTATCGCCACGTCCGTAACGAACCGCCCTATAGAACTGTCCCACTAGTTAACCCCTTTAGTGAACCCCTTAAAAAAAAAAACAGCAAAAAATCAATGCTTTATCATCATACCACCGAACAAAAAGTGGAATAACACGCGATCAAAAAGACCGATATAAATAAACATGGTACCGCTGAAAACATCATCTTGTCCCACAAAAAACGAGCCACTACAAAGCATCATCAGCAAAAAAATAAAAAAGTTATAGCTCGCAGAATAAAGCGATGCAAAAATAATTATTTTTTATATAAAAATGTTTTTATTGTATAAAAGTGCCAAAACATAAAAAAATGATGTAAATGAGGTATCGCCGTAATCGTACTAACCCGAAGAATAAAACTGCTTTATCAATTTTACCACAACGGAACGGTATAAACGCTCACCCCAAAAGAAATTCATGAATTGCTGATTTTTGTTCATTCTAACCTCCCAAAAATCTAAATAAAAGCGATCAAAAAATGTCACATGCTCAAAAGTGGTACCAATAAAAACGTCAACTCGTACCACAAAAAATAAGACCTCACATGACTCTGTGGGCCAAAATATGCAAAAATTATAGCTCTCAAAATGTTGTGATGCTAAAACTATTTTTTGCAATAAAAAGCGTCTTTTAGTGTGACAGCTGCCAATCATAAAAACCCGCTATAAATAGTAAATCAAACCCCCCTTTATCACCCCCTTAGTTAGGGAAAAATAATAAAATGCGGCTAAAGTTAGGGTTGGGGTTAAAGTTAGGATTAGGGTTAGGGTTGGGATTAGGTTTAGGGGTGTGTTAGGGTTACGTTTGTGGTTAGGGTTATGCTTAGGGTTGGGACTAGGGTTAGGGGTGTGTTGAGGTTAGGGTTGGAGTTAGAATTGGGGGGTTTCCACTGTTTAGGCACATCAGGGGCTCTCCAAATGTGACATGGCGTCTGATCTCAATTCTAGCCAATTCTGCGTTGAAAAAGTCAAACGGTGCTCCTTCCCTTCTGAGCTCTGCCATGCGCCCAAACAGTAGTTTACCCCCACATATGGGGTATCAGCGTACTCAGGACAAATTGCACAATAACTCTTGGGGTCCAATTTCTTCTGTTACCCTTGGGGAAAATAAAAAATTGGGGGCGAAAATATCATTTTTGTAAAAAACTTGATTTTTTTGTTTTTACGGCTGTACGTTTTAAACTTCTGTGAAGCACTTGGGGCTTCATAGCGCTCACCACACATCTAGATAAGTTCCTTGTGGGGTCTATTTTCCAAAATGGGGTCACTTGTGGGGGGTTTCCACTGTTTAGGCACATTAGGGGCTCTCCAAATGCAACATGACGCCCGCAGACCATTCCATCAAAGTCTGCAAACCAAAACGTCACTACTTCGCTTCCGAGCCCCGACGTGTGCCCATACAGTAGTGTAATGTATGGTGTACAGTTCATATAGCGTCTTGTGCTTGGGTGCGAGGAAAACACATGAGACACAGGTTTGATATAGAAGGACTTGTATTACTTCATACAAGTGGCAAAAATAGTCACACAGTTTGCAGGTACAGAAGCAGGAGACACAGCAGGCCAGAGTAACTTAAGCTCAGCAATAACTCTCCACAACAGGTTCAGGATCTCTTCTCTGTTACCGTAATTCCATGCAAACGTGGATTTATCAAATAGCAGGTTTCCAGAGTCCACAAGTGTTCCAAAGTTCCTCAGTAGGAAATAGCTGGAGTACAAAGTCCAAGGTTTTCCAGGAGTCAGGTCACAGGCTCACTGCAGGCTTGATTCTGAAGCACTGATTGCTCAGCTGAGGCTGCTTAAGAAGCAAGAGGGAGAGAATCAGGGCGGGAACATGAAAGCTGGAAACTCCATATTGACTGAGGGCAAGATAGCTGCAGCAAGACAGAAAGCAAAATGGCTGACGGAAAAACTGAGTTTCAAGAAACATGTACAAAGAACCTTACATTACTCCCCCCTTAGAGACAACCTCCGGATGACCTCAGACCAGGCTTGTCTGGGTACCTCTGATGAAACTGGCGGAGCAAGCGAGGAGCATTAACGTTATTGACTGGTTCCCATGAGTTGTCCTCCACTGGGTAGCCCTGCCATTTAATCAAATATTGTAACTGATTTCTGTACAACCTGGAATCTAGAATCCTTTCCACCACAAATTCTTCCTGACCATCGACTAGCACTGGGTCAGGGCAAGGAGAAGAACGTCCAGGAAACGTATTGGGTGTTGCAGCCTTTAGTAGGGATACATGAAAGACAGGGTGGATTCTCATAGTTCTGGGCAGTTGAAGACGACAAGCAACGGCACTTATAATTTTACTGATTTTATAGGGTCCAATGTACTTATGTCCCAACTTAAACGATGGAATCCTTAACTTAAGATTTCTGGTTGACAGCCAGACCAAGTCTCCTACCTTGAAAGCTGGTGCAGGTTTACGAAATTTATCTGCTGCTTTCTTGTACCTTTCCTGAGCCAATTCCAGATTTTCCTTTAGAAGATCCATATTCTTTTATAAAGACGTGATTCTTTCAGCCACTGCTGGCAAGGGCGTTTCTATGGGAAATCGAGGAAGAATGTTAGGATGATAACCTAGATTGGAGTAAAAAGGAGACTGCTTAGTGGAGGCGCTCTGAGAGTTGTTATAAGAGAACTCAGCCAGTGGAAGTAGATCCACCCAATCATCCTGTAGGTGGCAGATAAAACAGCGGAGATACTGCTCCAGGGTCTGATTGGTTCGTTCTGTCTGTCCATTAGTCTGGGGATGAAAAGCAGAAGAAAGGTTTACTTTAATGTCCAATGCGGCAAAGAAATTTTGCCAAAACCTTGAAGTGAATTGCACCCCTCGATCCGAAATAACCTCATCCGGTACTCCATGTAAGCGAAACACATTCTTAATCATCAAATCTGATGTCTGTTTTGCAGTGGGTAAGCCGACACAAGGGATAAAATGAGCTGCCTTTGTTAAACGATCAACCACCACTAGAATGGTGTTCTTCCCTTGAGAGGTTGGTAACTCCACAATGAAGTCCATAGAAATGGATCCCCACGGGCGGGACGGGGTGGGAAGGGGTTGCAACAGACCAGTTGGTGAGGAGCGAGGTGTTTTGCATCTTGCACAGACTTCACATGAAGTGACATAGTTTAAAACATCTTTCCTGTAAGTGGGCCACCAAAAGAAACGAGAAAGAAATTCCTGTGTCTTTAGAATTCCTCTATGCCCAGCTATCTTGGAATCGTGGATGAGTTGCAATACTCTCAATCTGACTGTTTCAGGTATATACAGACGTTGTCCCTGAATCCACACACCATTCTTAAAGACAAGACTTACGTCCCTTGGGGTTGTTCCAACAAGGAATCCGCATGTTATGCTTCCTTGATGTCCTTAAGTAGGTCTTGATTATGAATCACTCCCAGGAATCTAGAGTCAGGAAGAATAGTCTTAGGAGGAGTAAGTGGACGGGTCTCTGCTGAATGAATCCTAGAGAGTGCATCAGCCTTTCCATTGCGCGATCCTGGTCTATAAGAAATGACAAAATTAAATTGGTTTAAGAAAAGATTCCAGCGAGCCTGGCGAGGAGTCAGGCACTTAGCCGACCTGATAAATTCAAGGTTACGATGGTCTGTCAGGACGACTATTTGCTGTGCAGCTCCCTGAAGAAGGTGTCTCCATTCTTTGAAGGCGGCAATAATGGCCAACAACTCTCTATTGCCCACATCGTAGTTCCTCTCAGCCGAAGACAACTGCTGGGAAAAGAAGGCACAGGGATGCAAGACATTCTTCTCACCTGTTCTCTGAGAGAGTATAGCTCCAACGGCACAGTCTGAAGCATCCACCTCTATTATGAAGGCAAGCTCGGGGTTGGGATGTACTAAGATAGGTGCGGTGGTAAATTTATCCTTTAAACAGGAAAATGCTTCCTGAGCTTGCGGGGTCCAGGAGAACCTAGACTGTTTCCGGGTAAGTTGGGTGATAGGTGACACTACCTCAGAGAAATTCCTAATGAAACGTCTATAGAAGTTGGCAAACCCGATGAAGCGCTGCACCTCCTTCACATTTCTAGGAATTGGCCAATCCTTGATGGCTTGGGTCTTGCTTCCATCCATACTAATTCCTTGTGTAGACAGTACATACCCCAGAAATTGAATTTCGGTCCTATGGAATTCACACTTTTCAAGTTTGATGTAGAGATGGTTTTGTCTTAGGCGTTCTAAGACCATTCTCACATGTCCATGATGTTCCTCTGTGGAGTTAGAAAAAATTAGAATATCATCCAAATAAATCACCACGAATGTATCTAGGAGATCCCTGAAGATGTCATTCACCAAGTGTTGGAAAGTGGCTGGGGCGGTACTCAGACCAAAATGCATAACTAGATATTCAAAGTGTCCATAGCGTGACCTGAAAGCAGTCTTCCATTCATCCCCAGGTCTAATACGGACCAAGTTATAGGCCCCACGGAGATCCAGTTTAGAGAAAATTTTGGCATGCCGCACTCTCTCCAATAACTCAGGGATTAAAGGCAATGGATAACGGTTTCTAATAGTAACCTTATTGAGTTCCCTATAGTCTACGCAGGGTCTCAGAGATCCATCTTTCTTCTTCACAAAGAAGATGGGTGCACCTGCAGGAGATGAAGAGGGGCGTATGAAGCCCTTGGCTAGATTTTCGTCTATGTAATCCTTTAAAGCCTTTAGCTCGGGCCCCGCCAGGGGGTAGATCTTACCAAAAGGTATCTCTGCTCCAGGCAATAATTCAATTGGACAATCATATGGACGGTGAGGGGGAAGCTGGTCAGCGTTCTTCTTGTCACATAAATCCACATAGTCCTGGTATACAGCTGGTAGTTCAGGGACTGACATGGTTCCTTTAGGAACAGAGCAAGCTGAAACTTCTGGACTCGTCTGTTTCTCTGGAAAGTGTAATTCCTTGGTCTCCCAGTTAATGGTAGGGTTCTGAGCCTGCAGCCATGGTAGCCCTAGAATAATGGGAAAGTGGGGAGAAGAGATAAGCATAAAGGACAGTTTCTCTTGATGATCTTTACCCATAAGGACCCTCAAAGGCTCCGTTTCCTGATCCACTGGTCCAGAGGTCAGCAGGGAGCCATCCACAGTCTCCATCTGTACTGGAGTAGCCTTCTTCACTGAACGTATCCCCTGTTTCAGAGCAAAGGAGATATCCATAAAATTTCCACTTGCCCCTGAGTCGATCATAGCAGAGCTAGACACCCAGACTGAGTCAACCCAGAGTTTGATGGAAAGGAAGCAATGAGAATTGTTTTTCTTACAACTCAGCTGGGACACCGCTGAGGAAACTTGAAAAATTGCAGCGTTTACACAGTCATCGTCCTCAGAAGTGACGGAGTTTAAGTCCGAGAAATCAATATCTGTTGCTGCAGATCTCTCTGGAGCCTGAGGCTCGGACCTGACAGATCTCCTCTCGCAACACTCACAGTGAATGACTGCTGCAGTAGTCTTACGAGAACGGCTGGGGCAGTTTATAATGAAGTGCCCTGACTTACCACAGTAGAAACATAGATTTTCCTTTAAACGATGTTCTTTGCGTGCATCACTAACCCGTCTTTGTAAATAGTCCACCTGCATGGGTTCAGGTTCAGGTTCCCGTGTGATCCTACTCAAAGGTTCCTTAGCTGGGGAGGAAGGTAGGAAAAGGTTAGTGCGATTGCTTTCGAACCATCTCTCTTGCCTGCGTTCAGTCAGACGAGCATCAATACGGATACAGTAGTTAATAAAGTCACCTAACGCAGTGGGAGGGTCGGCACAAGCAAGTTCATCCTTAATCAGTGGAGACAACCCTTTTCGAAAAATAGATTTTTTGGCGGAACTGTCCCAAGTGGTATCGAGGGCCCATCTCCTGAAATCCAAGGCATATTCGGCTACTGAGCGCTTACCTTGGCGCAAAGTTAACATGGCTGCTTCAGCTGTTGCACCTCGATTGGGGTCATCAAACACCTGCCCCATGGCTGAAATGAAAGCATCAAGATGATCCAAACATTCATCCTCAGTCTCAATCAGAGGGTTTGCCCACATCAAAGCCTTGTTGGTAAGCAACATGATTATAGTAAGCACTTTAGATCGTTCAGTGGGAAATTGTGAAGCATGTGCAGAAAAAAAAAGATTGCATTGGTTAATAAATCCCCTGAATTTCTCACGTTCACCGCCAAAATGAAAAGGGGGTAACTTGGGAATCCCAGAACTCGGGGTTATGGCAGGAGCCTGGACTCGTTCCTCTAGAACCTCAATCCTGGCTCGTAAATCCTGGGTAGTTTGTCCAAACACTTGCAAATTGTGATTAGTGAGGTCCTGTAGGTTTGCAAAACTGGTCTTTATAGTCTGTATATCTGCAAGGATTGTATCAGTCACTCCGCAAAGTTCCTTTATGCGGGCCTCCATCTTCCAGATCTTTTAAGACAGGAGTACTGGAAGGAGAAGAGAAAAAAAAAAAAACAATAGTGTTTACCTGTGGTAACACTCCAGAGTAAAATTAAGGGAATTGCTCACCTGGAATGGTTGTGAGAAGTCACAACCACTGTCATCACAGAAAGTATAACCGGACATCTGATATCCACAGTCACAGCAGACACGGCCTTCCCAGACCCAGCAGACACTAACGTTTGGCTTCAGAATCTTGTAATGTATGGTGTTTAGTTCATATAGCGTCTTGTGCTTGGGTGCGAGGAAAACACATGAGACACAGGTTTGATATAGAAGGACTTGTATTACTTCATACAAGTGGCAAAAATAGTCACACAGTTTGCAGGTACAGAAGCAGGAGACACAGCAGGCCAGAGTAACTTAAGCTCAGCAATAACTCTCCACAACAGGTTCAGGATCTCTTCTCTGTTACCGTAATTCCATGCAAACGTGGATTTATCAAATAGCAGGTTTCCAGAGTCCACAAGTGTTCCAAAGTTCCTCAGTAGGAAATAGCTGGAGTACAAAGTCCAAGGTTTTCCAGGAGTCAGGTCACAGGCTCACTGCAGGCTTGATTCTGAAGCACTGATTGCTCAGCTGAGACTGCTTAAGAAGCAAGAGGGAGAGAATCAGGGCGGGAACATGAAAGCTGGAAACTCCATATTGACTGAGGGCAAGATAGCTGCAGCAAGACAGAAAGCAAAATGGCTGACGGAAAAACTGAGTTTCAAGAAACATGTACAAAGAACCTTACAGTTGTTTTCTCCAACATATGGGGTATCAGCGTACTCAGGACAAATTGGACAACAACTTTTAGGGTCCAATTTCTCCTGTTACCCTTGTGAAAATAAAATATTGGGGGCCAAAAAAATCATTTTTGTAAAAAAAAAAAAGGATTTTTTATTTTTACGGCTGTACGTTATAAACTTCTGTGAAGCACTTCGGTGTTCAAAGTGCTCGCCACACATCTAGATAAGTTCCTTGGGGGGTCTATTTTCAAAAATGGGGTCACTTGTGGGGGGTTTACACTGTTTAGGCACATCAGGGGCTCTCCAAATGCGACATGACGCCCGCAGACCATTCCATCAAAGACTGCAATCCAAAACGTCACTACTTCCCTTCCGAGCCCCGAAGTGTGCCCATACAGTAGTTTTCTCCAACATATAGGGTATCAGCGTACTCAGGACAAATTGGACAACAACTTTTAGGGTCCAATTTCTCCTGTTACCCTTGTGAAAATAAAATATTGGGGGCGAAAAAATCATTTTTGTAAAAAAAAAAAAAGGATTTTTTATTTTTACGGCTGTACGTTATAAACTTCTGTGAAGCACTTCGGGGTTCAAAGTGCTCACCACACATCTAGATAAGTTCCTTGGGGGTCTATTTTCAAAAATGGGGTCACTTGTGGGGGGTTTCCACTGTTTAGGCACATCAGGGGCTCTCCAAACGCGACATGATGCCCGCAGACCATTCCATCAAAGTCTGCAATCCAAAACGTCACTACTTCCCTTCCGAGCCCTGATGTGTGCCCATACAGTAGTTTTCTCCCACATATGGGGTATCAGCGTACTCAAGACAAATTGGACAACAACTTTTAGGGTCCAATTTCTCCTGTTACCCTTGGGAAAATAAAAAGTTAGGGACTTAAAGATCATGTTTGTGGAAAAATATGATGTTTTTTATTTTCATGCTCGGGCGTTATAAACTTTAGTGAAACACCTGGGGGTTCAAAGTTCTCACCACACATCTAAATATGTTCCTTGAGGGGTCTAGTTTCCAAAATGGTGTCATTTGTGGGGGGTTTGCACTGTTTAGGCACACCAGGAGCTCTCCAAACACGACATGGCGTCCTGCCAATTCTGCGCTGAAAAAGTCAAACGGCGCTCCTTCCCTTCCGAGCTCTGCCATGCACCCAAACAGTGGTTTACCCCACATATGGGGCATCAGCGTACTCAGGAAAAATTGCACAATAACTTTTGGGGTCTTGTTACCCTTGGGAAAATAAAAATTGGGGTGAAAATATAATTTTTGTGGAAAAAATATGATTTTTTAATTTTACGGCTCTACGTTATAAACTTGTGTGAAGCACTTGGGGGTTCAAATTGCTCACCACAGATATAGATAAGTTCCTTAGGGGGTCTAGTTTCCAATATAGGGTCACTTGTGTGGGGATTCCACTGTTTAGGCACATCATGGGTTCTCCAAATGCAACATGGCATCCAATCTCAATTCCAGCAATTTTGGTTGGAAAAAGTCAAATGGTGCTCCTTCCATTCCGAGCTCTGCCGTGCGCCGAAACAGTGGTTCCCCCACATATGGGGTATCAGCGTACTCAGGACAAATTGGACAACAACTTTTGTGGTCCAATTTCTCCTGTTACCCTTGGGAAAATAAAAAATTGGTGACTAAAAGATAATTTTTGTGGGAAAAAAATAGGATTTTTTATTTTCATGCCCAGGCATTATAAACTTGTGTGAAGCACTTGGGGGTTCAAAGTGCTCACCACAGATCTAGATAAGTTCCTTAGGGGGTCCAGTTTCCAAAATGGGGTCACTTGTGGGGGTTTCCACTGTTTAGGCACATCTGTGGCACTGCAAACGGAACATGACCCCATCAACGTCTTCATTCCAAAAAGTTATTATTTCCTTTCCAAGCCCTGCCTTGCGCCCAAACAGTTCCCCCCCACATATGGGGTATCAGCATACTCAGGACAAATTGGACAACAACTGTTGGGGTCCAATTTCCTTGGGAAAAATCAGAAATTTGGGACTAAAAAATCATTTTTGCGGAAAATTGTTTTTTTTTTTCACACCCAGGCATTATAAACTTTTGTGAAACACTTGGGGGTTCAAAGTGCTCACAACAGATCTAAATAAGTTCTATAGGGGGTCTAGTTTCCAAAATGGTGTCACTTGTGGGGGCTTTCCACTGTTTAGGCGCATCAGGGGCTCTCCAAACACGACATGGCGTCCAATCTCAATTCCAGCCAATTTTGGTTTGAAAAAGTCAAACGGCGCTCCTTCCCTTAGGAGCTCTGCCGTGTGCCCAAACAGTGGTTTTCCCCCACATATCGGGTATTGGCGTACCAAGGAGAAAATTGCACAACAACTTTATCTGTCCAGTTTCTCCTTTTACCCTTGTGAAAATAAAAAAAAGTTTGCAAAAGATCATTTTTGTGACTAAAAAGTTAAATGTTCATTTTTTTCTTCCACATTGCTTTAGCTCCTGTGAAGCACCTGAAGGGTTAATAAACTTCTTGAATGGGGTTTTGAGTACCTTGGGGGTGCAGTTTTTAGAATGGTGTCACTTTTGGGTATTTTCTGCCATATAGACCCCTCAAAATGACTTCAAACATGAGGTGGTCCCTAAAAAAGTGGCTTTGTAAATTTTGTTGTTAAAATGATGGTGTACAATAATAAATTATATTGTGGTACCGTGTTAGCCAGAAAAATCGATGTGAATACTTTTCCGTCCAATTATGACAAGAGCATTCTTAAGGTGATACCTTTATTGGCTAACCAGAAAATTATATGTTCGCTAGCTTTCAGAGCTCAAAGGCTCCTTCTTCAGGCAAGATTACATTTGGAATAATAAGAAAGACACATTAGATGCTTACTATAGTAGGAAATTTGTTCAAGACCTGGGAGGTGTGATGCCTTCAAAAGATAAGCAAAGGAAATCGAATTAGCATTTTCTTACAAATGGAGAGCTAGTGGGAATGTGTTCTTAGCTATCTGGAGTCCTTCTGGTGAAGGTGTGAACTGTGTCTATGTAGTGAACCATAAAACCGGGTGTTAAGTTGAGTCCTAGTGTCAAAGTATTGAACATCCTAATAAGTTTGAATTCCCATATTTTTCTCTCCCTGTCATCCTTAAAATGACCTTTTAGTATTAAGACTTTTAAGTCTGTCATACAATGTCCAGTTCCAGAGAAATGTTTTCCCACAGGCGTGCCCATTTGATTCCTGATCGTATGTCTGTGGAGATTCATCCTTGTTTGTAGTTTTTGCATAGTTTCCCCAATATAGATAGCTCCAGGGCACCTTGTACATTGTATCATGTACACCACATTGGAGGATGTACATGAAAAGGAACCCATGACCTTATAGTCCTGATTTGTGTTTGGTACACGGACTGTATTTGTTGGTAATATGTGGGTACAAGTTTTGCATTTTTTGTTAGTTACATGGGAATGTGCCAGTCACTGATGGTGACGAGAGGACACTTCTGACAAGGAGATTCCTTAAGTTAGGGGGCTGTTTGTAGGAGAGGAGTGGTAGTTCTGGGAATATGTCTTTCAATTTGTGGTCTCTGTGGAATATGGGCTGGAGATCAGCACCAATTTTCCTTAGGATGCTCATGTGGGGGTTGTATGTGACCACAAGAGGTACCCTGTTGTTGTCCTCTCTCAGTTTGTAATCCAGGAGGTTGCTTCTTGGGATTCTTGTAGCCCTGTGGATCTGTTCATCTATTACCAGTGGATGGTATCCTTGTTGTAGGAATGTATTCCTCAGAGATAGCAGCTGTAGTTCCCTGTCTTTACTGTCTGAACAGATCCGAATATATCTCAGAGCTTGACTGTAGATGATGGATTTTTTTGTGTGTCTTGGATGAAAGCTGTTCCATCTAAGGTATGCTGGACGTCCTGTGGGCTTATGATAAATTGATGTTTGTATGGCGTTGTCCTTGATGTATATGGTCAAGTCCAGAAAATGTATTTGAGACTTTGAAAAGTTGAGGGTGAGCTTGATGGTTGGGTGGTATTTGTTGAAGTTATTGTGGAAGGTGAGCAGATCATCTTTTGAGCCTGTCCAGATTATTAGCAGATCATCAATGTAGCGGAAGTATGCAAGAGGTTTAATAGGGCAAGATGACAAAAACTCCTCCTCCAGTTTCGCCATAAATAGGTTGGCATATTGTGGGGACATTTTGCTTCCCATGGCGCTGCCCATGCACTGTTGGTATAAATTGTTCCCTAAAGAAAAATAGTTGTGATGATGCCAAACCTGATGAATTGCAGTGTTGGTTCTGTGGCCAGATTGTTCTTTTGAAGGAAATATTTTTTACGTTTACGTTTATTTTTACGTTGTAAAAATGAGAAATCGCTGGTCAACTTTTAACGCTTATAATTTCCTAACAAAAAAAAATTTTGGTTCCAAAATTGTGCTGATGTAAAGTAGACACGAGGGAAATGTTATTTATTAACTACTTTGTGTGACATATTTCTCTGTTTTAAGGGAATATAAATTCAAAGTTTGAAAATTGCTAAATTTTCAAAATTTTTGCCATATATGCGACATGACGCCCGCAGACCATTCCATCAAAGTCTACAATCCAAAACGTCACTACTTCCGAGCCCCGACGTGTGCCCATACAGTAGTTTTCTCCAACATATGGGGTATCAGCGTACTCAGGACAAATTGGACAACAACTTTTAGGGTCCAATTTCTCCTGTTACCCTTGTGAAAATAAAATATTGGGGGCCAAAAAAATCATTTTTGTAAAAAAAAAAAAAAAAGGATTTTTTATTTTTACGGCTGTACGTTATAAACTTCTGTGAAGCACTTCGGTGTTCAAAGTTCTCGCCACACATCTAGATAAGTTCCTTGGGGGTCTATTTTCAAAAATGGGGTCACTTGTGGGGGGTTTCCAGTGTTTAGGCACATCAGGGGCTCTCCAAACACGACATGACGCCCGCAGACCATTCCATCAAAGTCTGCAATCCAAAACGTCACTACTTCCCTTCCGAGCCCCGAAGTGTGCCCATACAGTAGTTTTCTCCAACATATGGGGTATCAGCATACTCAGGACAAATTGGACAACAACTTTTAGGGTCCAATTTCTCCTGTTACCCTTGTGAAAATAAAATATTGGGGGCGAAAAAATCATTTTTGTAAAAAAAAAAGGATTTTTATTTTTTACGGCTGTACGTTATAAACTTCTGTGAAGCACTTCGCGGTTCAAAGTGCTCACCACACATCTAGATAAGTTCCTTGGGGGTCTATTTTCAAAAATGGGGTCACTTGTGGGGGGTTTCCACTGTTTAGGCACATCAGGGGCTCTCCAAACGCGACATGACGCCCGCAGACCATTCCATCAAAGTCTGCAATCCAAAACGTCACTACTTCCCTTCCGAGCCCTGACGTGTGCCCATACAGTAGTTTTCTCCCACATATGGGGTATCAGCATACTCAAGACAAATTGGACAACAACTTTTAGGGTCCAATTTCTCCTGTTACCCTTGGGAAAATAAAAAGTTAGGGCCTTAAATATCATGTTTGTGGAAAAATATGATGTTTTTTATTTTCATGCTCGGGCGTTATAAACTTTAGTGAAACACCTGGGGGTTCAAAGTTCTCACCACACAATCTAAATAAGTTCTTTGAGGGGTCTAGTTTCCAAAATGGTGTCATTTGTGGGGGGTTTGCACTGTTTAGGCACATCAGGGGCTCTCCAAACACGACATGGCGTCCTGCCAATTCTGCGTTGAAAAAGTCAAACGGCGCTCCTTCCCTTCCGAGCTCTGCCATGCACCCAAACAGTGGTTTACTCCCACATATGGGGCATCAGTGTACTCAGGAAAAATTGCACAATAACTTTTGGGGTCTTGTTACCCTTGGGAAAATAAAAATTGGGGTGAAAATATAATTTTTGTGGAAAAAATAGATTTTTTAATTTTACGGCTCTACGTTATAAACTTGTGTGAAGCACTTGGGGGTTCAAATTGCTCACCACAGATATAGATAAGTTCCTTAGGGGGTCTAGTTTCCAAAATAGGGTCACTTGTGGGGGGTTTTCACTGTTTAGGCACATCATGGGCTCTCCAAATGCAACATGGCATCCAATCTCAATTCCAGCCAATTTTGGTTGGAAAAAGTCAAATGGTGCTCCTTCCATTCCGAGCTCTGCCGTGCGCCGAAACAGTGGTTCCCCCCACATATGGGGTATCAGCGTACTCAGGACAAATTGGACAACAACTTTTGTGGTCTAATTTCTCCTGTTACCCTTGGGAAAATAAAAAATTGGTGACTAAAAGATAATTTTTGTGGGAAAAAAATAGGATTTTTTATTTTCATGCCCAGGCATTATAAACTTGTGTGAAGCACTTGGGGGTTCAAAGTGCTCACCACAGATCTAGATAAGTTCCTTAGGGGGTCCAGTTTCCAAAATGGGGTCACTGTGGGGGGTTTCCACTGTTTAGGCACATCTGTGGCACTGCAAACGGAACATGACCCCCATCAACGTCTTCATTCCAAAAAGTTATTATTTCCTTTCCAAGCCCTGCCTTGCGCCCAAACAGTTCCCCCCCACATATGGGGTATCAGCATACTCAGGACAAATTGGACAACAACTGTTGGGGTCCAATTTCCTTGGGAAAAATCAAAAATTTGGGACTAAATAATCATTTTTGCGGAAAATTGTTTTTTTTTTCACACCCAGGCATTATAAACTTTTGTGAAACACTTGGGGGTTCAAAGTGCTCACAACAGATCTAGATAAGTTCTATAGGGGGTCTAGTTTCCAAAATGGTGTCACTTGTGGGGGTTTCCACTGTTTAGGCGCATCAGGGGCTCTCCAAACACGACATGGCGTCCAATCTCAATTCCAGCCAATTTTGGTTTGAAAAAGTCAAACGGCGCTCCTTCCCTTAGGAGCTCTGCCGTGTGCCCAAACAGTGGTTTTCCCCCACATATGGGGTATTGGCGTACCCAGGAGAAATTGCACAACAACTTTATCTGTCCAGTTTCTCCTTTTACCCTTGTGAAAATAAAAAAAAGTTTGCAAAAGATCATTTTTGATTAAACATATTCCACAACCACACACATTGAAAGAATTGAAAAATTCGCATTATTATATACAGTGCCTACAAGTAGTATTCAACCCCCTGCAGATTTAGCTGGTTTGATAAGATGCAAATAAGTTAGAGCCTTCAAACTGCAAGCGAGAGTAGGATTTATTAACAGAAGCATAAATCTTACAAAACAAAAAGTTATGTTGCTCAGTTGAATTTTAATAAATTTTAAACATAAAAGTGTGGGTCAATTATTATACAACCCCTATGTTTAATATTTCGTGGAATAACCCTTGTTTGCAATTACAGCTAATAATCGTCTTTTATAAGACCTGATCAGGCCGGCACAGGTCTGTGGAGTTATCTTGGCCCACTCCTCCATGCAGATCTTCTCCAAGTTATCTAGGTTCTTTGGGTGTCTCATGTGGACTTTAATCTTGAGCTCCTTCCACAAGTTTTCAATTGGGTTAAGGTCAGGAGACTGACTAGGCCACTCCAACACCTTGACTTTTTCCCTCTTGAACCAGGCCTTGGTTTTCTTGGCTGTGTGCTTTGGGTTGTTGTCTTGTTGGAAGATGAAATTACGACCCATCTTAAGATCCTTGATGGAGGAGCGGAGGTTCTTGGCCAAAATCTCCAGGTAGGCCGTGCTATCCATCCTCCCATGGATGCGGACCAGATGGCCAGGCCCCTTGGCTGAGAAACAGCCCCACAGCATGATGCTGCCACCACCATGCTTGACTGTAGGGATGGTATTCTTGGGGTCGTATGCAGTGCCATCCAGTCTCCAAACGTCACGTGTGTGGTTGGCACCAAAGATCTCGATCTTGGTCTCATCAGACCATAGAACCTTGAACCAGTCTGTCTTAGAGTCCTCCAAGTGATCATGAGCAAACTGTAGACGAGCCTTGACATGACGCTTTGAAAGTAAAGGTACCTTACGGGCTCGTCTGGAACGGAGACCATTGAGGTGGAGTACGTTACTTATGGTATTGACTGAAACCAATGTCCCCACTGCTATGAGATCTTCCCGGAGCTCCTTCCTTGTTGTCCTTGGGTTAGCCTTGACTCTTCGGACAAGCCTGGCCTCGGCACGGGAGGAAACTTTCAAAGGCTGTCCAGGCCGTGGAAGGCTAACAGTAGTTCCATAAGCCTTCCACTTACGGATGATGCTCCCAACAGTGGAGACAGGTAGGGCCAACTACTTGGAAAGGGTTTTGTACCCCTTGCCAGCCTTGTGACCCTCCACGATCTTGTCTCTGATGGCCTTGGAATGCTCCTTTGTCTTTCCCATGTTGACCATGTATGAGTGCTGTTCACAAGTTTGGGGAGGGTCTTAAATAGTCAGAAAAGGCTGGCAAAAGAGATCATTAATCCACACATGTGAAGCTCATTATTCTTGGTGCCTGAACTACTTCTTAATACTTTAGGGGGACCAAACAGAATTCTTGTGGTTTGAGGGGTTGAATAATAAATGACACTCTGAATTAACTTTTAACGTTTTTTTTAAAAAAAAAAAAAATGAAAACAAAAATTTTTGCTGCAGTGCATTTCCCACTTCCAGGCTGATCTACAGTACAAATGTCACAATGCCAAGTTAATTCCGCATGTGTCAACCAGCTAAATCTGCAGGGGGTTGAATACTACTTGTAGGCACTGTATATCTATGTGTGTGCAGGAAGTGTGCTGGACACACAGAATCAATTCGAGCTAGGAGTACTGCATAGGCAGCAACAACATGTACCAGTCCAGAAAATATATGTATAAAAAGTATAAACTTTATTTGTAACAATTGTAAAAGAGTTTATCACACAAATATACAGATGAGCAGTTATTAATCAAGACATATATCATATAAGAGATAATGGGAAAATTTGTAAAGATAACAAGGTGTCATGCTCGCCTGGCACATTTCCCCTTATCCTGAGATTTATAGAGCCAGAATATATATTAGCCATATCAAAATATGTATAACTGCCAAAATACACAGAATATCTGTGTTGAGAGCACCATCATTATGGTGCCTATCATAAGTGCCTTTAATTAGGAAAATCTCCAAGACAGTGCACTACATATCAAGAGTAAATGATTAAACATGTGTCATGATATTTACCAAATGGCAGCAGCGGCTCACAGGTATAGAAGGAGGAACGGTGACCAGGAGGGCAGGCCCACCCTCCCCAACGCGCGTTTCGGCCTCAGCCTTCGTCAGGGGGCACATACATTTCCACATTCTGGAGTCTTATATATCCCTAGTTCCCAATGATCCACCAATGAGCAAACTGTAGCACAATTGCACAAAATACCGCCCCCAGGAAGTGACTTAATACGTTGCCAGGCAACTAGAGACATATATAGTTCATTTTTTAAAGAATAATATACATATGCAATAAAGCTGTCATTATATACATGCCGCTTTATTTGTCTAGCCATATAAACTCATTATTTGGAATAATCGCTACATAGCGATTCCCTAGTGGTTGGCATAGTAACCTTTTTTGCTGTCATTATCGGCCTGTGTCCGCCCTCCAGTGGCGCCCGTCGACCGGAAGTGACGCGGACGCGTCCATAGAGACCGGCACCGCCCCCCCGGGCAGCGTCACAGGATCAATAGATCATGTGAAGACGCTGACAGGCTGGGGCAGCGACGACCTCGCCGGACACGCCCGCGTGCATCGCGACAGGCGCCCTGGCAGAGTTCACCCAGTAATATATATTGGAAACAAAAATAGATATAAATGGAGCCAACATTATAACGGCGATCTAGCAACATTACATATATAAGAAGGGCAATGTGTCTCCACGTTTCCATATGAGTAATCTTGTTTTGTTCCGTCTCATATATTTTGCCATACTTCACATTGGGACATTTGATAACAAATAATTTCAAATAGGATGGATCATATTCGCACAACTAAATAAAAAATACAGAGAGAAGACAAACATATTAAAATCAAATGTTATAAAAAATTTTTTACAATACAAATTTACCCATCATTAGTGTCTCAATAATATTATGAACACAGCATGTATCATTTAAGAAAAGGGACAAAACTGAGGTTTTCATTGAGGCCAGATGGATGGAGTGTGTTTAACTTCCAGATCCATCTGGCCTCCATTTGTGCTAGTCTTTTTGAGAAATTTCCTCCTCTGATATTTGGTGGAATAATATCAATACCCTTTATTCTGAGGAGTTTAGATTCACAATTGTGGTGCAATTTAAAGTGACGTGGTATCGTTTTTAACATCGATATATCATCTTGTTACACCGCCGCTATAATTCCAAGGACATGTTCCCTAATATGTTTCTTAAGGGGTCGTGTAGTGAGCCCCACATACATTTTAACGCATGGACATGTGGCGTAATAGATTACATTTTTGCTGTGCATGTGATGAATTTTTCAATTTTATATTCTTTCGTGCCATCAGAATTGAAAAATGTCTCTCCTCTTTCTACATTTGCACATGCGACACAGTGGCCACAGGGGGCAGAACCGCCCCTTGATGATAATTCATGTAGGAAATGTTTAGGAGATGAGGCCACATGGTGGCTACGAACCAGCATATCGCGCAAATTACGTGAATGTCTTGCAGTAATAGAGGCTTTTGCAGGTAAGTATTTGGAAATTATTGGATCCGCCCTCAATATGGGCCAAGATTTTTCAAGAATCCGCTTTAGGGCCCCAAACTGGGAGTGATACCCGGTGATATATCTCACCGTATCACCTCCAGATTGCTGCTGTGATTCATATAACAGCTCATTCCTACGTGAATGTTTTGCCCTATTGTAGGCTTTCTTGATACTTCTCCTACTATATCCTCTTTCACTTAGCCGGAGCTTCAAATCATCAGCCTGTTTAAGAAATTCATGTTCCTCTGAACATAATCTCCTTAATCTCAGAAATTGTCCAGTGGGGACCGCTCTAATAATATGGTTAGGGTGTGAAGAAGATGCGTGCAATAGCGCATTAGTTGATGTCGCTTTCCGAAAAATTGTTGTTTGGATCTCATCCTTGTCATCCCTCATCAGCAGAACATCCAGAAAATCAATTTCTTTCATGCTGGACTTATAGGTGAGGCGTATATTATAATCATTATGATTAAGTTCCTCAAAAAATTGTCCTAAATCCTCCATAGGCCCCTGCCAGATGATGAGTATGTCGTCTATGTACCGCGTCCATGACAGGACGCAGCACATAGATGACAGACCATCTGGCAGGGGGAGGTCCCTCTCCCACAGACCCAGGAATAGATTTGCATAAGCGGGCGCAAAATGCGCCCCCATTGCAGTCCCCTGGAGCTGCAGGAAGAAGGACCCTTTAAAAACAAAAAAATTATGTGTTAATGAGAATTGTAACAACTCAATTACCAACTTCTGAATGTTGATAGGAAGAGCCGATGCACGCAAGAAGAACTCAACGGCCCTTAGTCCATCATGATGTCGTATGCTGGTGTATAATGATTCGACGTCTGCCGTCACCAGCATACTGTTTTTATCTAGATTAAGACCATCAACTTTACGAAGGAGTGCCCCCGTGTCTTTCAAAAAAGACGGTAGTTCTTCAACCAATGGCTGAAGTTTAGAATCAATCCATTGATTGATATTTTCCAAGAAGTTTCCCCTCCCTGATATAATAGGGCATCCTGGGGGGGACTGCATACTCTTGTGAACCTTGGGCAAGAGGTAAAAGGTGGAGATAGTGGGTTCCACCACAATTAAAGCTGTTGCCAGTTCTTTAGTAATTACTCCACCATTCAGTGCCCTGTTGATGATATTATGTAGTTCTACCAAAAAGGCGGACAAGGGATTGACCGTCAACTTTTTGTAACATTGTTTGTCACCCAGTTGTCTTAAGGCCTCTCTTTCATAATCAACAGTGGGCCAGATGACAACATTCCCTCCCTTGTCCGCCTGTTTGTACACCACTTCTGGAAGGTTCACAAGGTATTGCAGCCGCCGTCTCTCCTCTACAGTAAAGTTATCATTATATATATGGCGTGGCATATTTAATATATCACCTGTGACAATCTGTACGAAGAGATCTACATTCGGACATGATGATAACAGGGGAAACTTCTTGGAACGGATTTTTATTGCAGGGGGAATCTTACCTCCTTCAGTTTGATTGCTCTCAATGGAGAGTTCCTCTAGCGTGCATATGGCGGCTTGTTCTTCCTCTGTTGGAAAGAAATGGAACAAATTAGGATCATGAAAATATTTTTTGTATATTAATGACCGTGCAAATAAATGTAGGTCCTTAATCATAGTAAAGTGATCAGGACCAGCAGCTGGTGAGAATGACAGCCCTTTTTCCAGTAGACATAGATCTATTACAGAAAAGGAATATTTGCTGAGATTTATTACCTTGTTGCTAAATCTTTTTGATTCAGCATCACGTCTATAAGGGTGATAGTCTCTGGGCCTTTTTAGGATTGCACCAGATCGAGTGCTCATAGCTGAACTGGATGCTTCAGAAGTATCACCAACGGATGACAAGGATGAGAAAGATTCAGTTAGTTGGTATGATTCGCTGTGAGGTTTCAAGTTTCTCCACAAATAAACCTTTTTACTTTGGTAGTCTTGTGTGTCTCTAGTAAATTTCACAGATTGTGTCATCTGGATCTTTTTGACAATTGTGTCGACAGTCTTCTCTAACTGTCCATTGAAAACCTGAAGTTTCTCAGTTTGAGCTGAATTTTTAATCTCATTTTCTATAGTAGTAATTTCAGCCTCAATTTTACTCATATTATCAGTATTTAAGTCATTTAATAGTTTCATTAATGTATTAGAGCAGCTATTGCAGGCATCTTCCCATAATTTTTTGAAACCATCGTCCTCCACTGGAAATGTGGGAATAACTTTTATGCGTAACCCTCTAGGAATCAATTTGTTGGTCAGGTATTTTTCAAGAAACGCACGGTTCCACCACAATTTCGTTCTCTTAATGATTAGACTTTGTAACCTTGAAGATTTTTCTTCCCATCCCTGATCAGCTGTGTGCACTGAAGTATTGCCATCCTGATTACCGAACACCTGATCAATTTGGGATAGCCAAACTTTATCTTTGGACTTAAAATCCATGTTGAGGAAAAAAAAGATCATTTTTGTGACTAAAAAGTTAAATGTTCATTTTTTTCTTCCACATTGCTTCAGCTCCTGTGAAGCACCTGAAGGGTTAATAAACTTCTTGAATGGGGTTTTGAGTACCTTGAGGGGTGCAGTTTTTAGAATGGTGTCACTTTTTGGTATTTTCTGCTATATAGACCCCTCAAAATGACTTCAAACGTGAGGTGGTCCCTAAAAAAGTGGCTTTGTAAATTTTGTTGTAAAAATGAGAAATCGCTGGTCAACTTTTAACGCTTATAATTTCCTAACAAAAAAAAAATTTTGGTTCCAAAATTGTGCTGATGTAAAGTAGACACGAGGGAAATGTTATTTATTAACTACTTTGTGTGACATATTTCTCTGTTTTAAGGGAATATAAATTCAAAGTTTGAAAATTGCTAAATTTTCAAAATTTTTGCCATATATGCGTTTTTTTTCAAAAATAAACGCAAGTTATATCGAAGAAATTTTACCACTAACGTGAAGTACAATATGTCACGAGAAAAGAATCTCTCAGAATCGCGAAGATCCGTTGAAGCGTTCCAGAGTTATAACCTCATAAAGGGGCAGTGGTCAGAATTGTAAAAATTGGCCCGGTCATTAACGTGCAAACTATCCTTGGGGGTGAAGGGGTTAATTATCTTTATTTTTAATGGGGAGAATTTTTGTTTTTTATTTTTGTCATATTTTTTTAAATCCTTTATTTTTTACTTTCTTTGTTAGTCCCTTTAGAGGACTTGAACCTGCTATTATCTGATCACTTGTGCTGCAGATAGCAATGTCATAATATTACTAGATATAGTACAAATCACAGTCACAGACTGGGTTTCAAAGGAGCTATATAATGAAAAGCACTGAGATCTTCATCTGATCCCCGGTTGAAATAGCAACCCATCGGTGACCCACGATCACGTTACTGGAATACAGATGGGCGAATAGAATGTCGTACCCGCATGTCGTGCTGTGAGAGTTTGACAGCTGCATTTAACAGGTTCACAATGATAAGCGGTGATTTGCGCCACCCCCAGCTATTTGAGACAGGTTTTGGCTCTAACACACAGTCATTATTTACCGAATAGGGGGCGAGCTCACTGTGTGCCTGCTCCAAACACCTGCTCCCACATGCCGCAAAAGGATTAAATGAACCTTTCCAAACTCAAAATCTGCCCATTAAGGCTACTTTCACACATCAGTTTTTTTTGTGTCAGGCATAATCTGTCGAATACCTGAAGGGACGGATCCGGCGCTGAAATGAAAAAACCGATGCAACGGATCAGTTTTTTTGCTGGATCCGACCTGAACTTTTGAACCCGGAAAAAAGTTTTTGCAGCTGGAAAATGCAGGTACGCATGTCGGGACGGAGAGAGAGAGAGAGAGAAACCTTGGTTTCCAAAATCCGGATTGCACAAAAGACTGGTCCTGTACCATGCATTTGTATTATTTGCGGCCGCCTGATGCGCCGCTTCAGGCACTATCAGGCGGGTCCAAAAAAAAAAACGTTGCAGTGACCGTCTTGTCCAGCCACCGCAATGTACATTTCCACCGGATCCGGACAAAAACGGATGCAATGCAACGACATCAGGCGCGATCCGGCGCTAATGAAAGTCAATGCTAAAAAACGCTTCCGGTTTTTTAACAACACGCCGTCAAAAAACTGATGTGTGAAAGAGGCCTTAAAAGTTCGACCAGAAAGGACAAAAAAAGAACCTAAAATAATCCTTTCCAATTAGTGCTCATTAGAATGGAATTATATTTTTCCATGCATCCAGATTATAATATCTGGTATGATTAATGAATTCGATGACGAATAATATGTGTAACTAACAGTTTTCCACACATACCTGGGCCTTATATATCACATGTTTTCTTAGGTCGTTGTATGTGAATCTACTAGGACTCTGGGCTATTCT
>JARQOD010000004.1:180151464-180222054 GCA_033576555.1 Oophaga sylvatica
TTTTCACTTCACGGTATGCCCTGTCAGGTTTAAAAGTGGATTTCGGGGCCTTATAAATGGGGTTGAGACCATCAGTTGTGTTGTGCAGAAGTCTGGTGGATACACAGCTGATAGTCCTACTGAATAGACTGTTAGAATTTGGATTTGGAAAGAAAAAAGCAGCTAAGTAAAAAAAAACGAGTGGCCATCATTACTTTAAGAAATGAAGGTCAGTCAGTCCGAAAAATTGGAAAACTTGAAAGTTGTCCCCAAGTGCAGTTGCAAAAACCATCAAGCGCTACAAAGAAACTGGCTCACATGAGGACCGCCCCAGAAAGGAAGACCAAGAGTCACCTCTGCTTCTGAGGATAAGTTATCCGAGTCACCAGCCTCAGAAATTGCAGGTTTACAGTAGCTCAGATTAGAGACCAGGTCAATGCCACACAGAGTTCTAGCAGCAGACACATCTCTACAACAACTGTTAAGAGAGACTTTGTGTAGCAGGCCTTCATGGTAAAATAACTGCTAGGAAACCACTGCTAAGGACAGGCAACAAGCAGAAGAGACTTGTTTGGGCTAAAGAACCCCAAGGAATGGACATTAGACCAGTGGAAATCTGTGCTTTGGTCTGATGAATCCAAATTGGAGATCTTTGGTTCCAACGCAGAAAATGTGAACGGATGGACTCTAAATGCCTGGTTCCCACCGTGAAGCATGGAGGAGGAGGTGTGATGGTGTGGGGGTGCTTTGCTGGTGACACTGTTGGGGATTTATTCAAAATTGAAGGCATACGAACCAGCATGGGCTACCACAGCGTCTTGCAGCTGCATGCTATTCCATCTGGTTTGCGTTTAGTTGGACCATCATTTATTTTTCACAGGACAATGACCCCAAACACACCTCCAGGCTGTGTAAGAGCTATTTGACCAAGAAGGAGGGGATGGGGTGCTACGCCAGATGACCTGGCCTCCAGTCACCAACCTGAACCCAATCGAGATGGTTTTGGGGTGAGCTGGACCACAGAGTGAAGGCAAAAGGGCCAACAAGTGCTAAGCATCTCTGGGAACTCCTTCAAGATTGTTGGAAGACCATTTCCGGTGACTTACCTCTTGAAGCTCATCAAGAGAATGCCAAGAGTATGCGAAGCAGTCATCAAAGCAAAAGGTGGCTACTTTGAAGAACCTAGGGAAAATAAGACATATTTTCAGTTGTTTCCCCACTTTTTTTTTAGTTATATAATTCCACATGTGTTAATTCATAGTTTTGATGCCTTCAGTGTGAAATGTACAATTTTCATAGTCATGAAATACAGAAAAATCTTTAAATGAGAAGGTGTGTCCAAACTTTTGGTCTGTAATGTATATACAGGTCCTTCTCAAAAAATTAGCATATGGTGCTAAATTTCATTATTTTCCATAATGTAATGATTACAATTAAACTTTCATATATTTTAGATTCATTACACACCAACTGAAATTTGTCAGGTCTTTTATTGTTTTAATACTGATGATTTTGGCATACAACTCCTGATAACCCAAAAAACCTGTCTCAAAAAATTAACATATTTCACCCGTCCAATAAATAAAAGTGTTTTTTAAAAACAAACAAACAACCATCAAATAATAATGTTCAGTTATGCACTCAATACTTGGTCGGGAATCCTTTTGCAGAAATGACTGCTTCAATGCGGCGTGGCATGGAGGCAATCAGCCTGTGACACTGCTGAGGTGTTATGGAGGCCCAGGATGCTTCGATAGCGGCCTTAAGCTCATCCAGAGTGTTGGGTCTTGCGTCTCTCAACTTTCTCTTCACAATATCCCACAGATTCTCTATGGGGTTCAGGTCAGGAGAGTTGGCAGGCCAATTGAGCACAGTAATACCATGGTCAGTAAACCATTTACCAGTGGTTTTGGCACTGTGAGCAGGTGCCAGGTCGTGCTGAAAAATGAAATCTTCATCTCCATAAAGCATTTCAGCCGATGGAAGCATGAAGTGCTCCAAAATCTCCTGATAGCTAGCTGCATTGACCCTGCCCTTGATGAAACACAGTGGACCAACACCAGCAGCTGACATGGCACCCCACACCATCACTGACTGTGGTACTTGACACTGGACTTCAGGCATTTTGGCATTTCCTTCTCCCCAGTCTTCCTCCAGACTCTGGCACCTTGATTTCCGAATGACATGCAAAATTTGCTTTCATCAGAAAAAAGTACTTGGGACCACTTAGCAACAGTCCAGTGCTGCTTCTCTGTAGCCCAGGTCAGGCGCTTCTGCCGCTGTTTATGGTTCAAAAGTGGCTTTACCTGGGGAATGCGGCACCTGTAGCCCATTTCCTGCACACGCCTGTGCACGGTGGCTTGGATGTTTCTACACCAGACTCAGTCCACTGCTTCCTCAGGTCCCCAAGGTCTGGAATCGGTCCTTCTCCACAATCTTCCTCAGGGTCCAGTCACCTCTTCTCGTTGTACAGCGTTTTCTGCCACATTGTTTCCTTCCAACAGACTTCCCATTGAGGTGCCTTGATACAGCACTCTGGGAACAGCCTATTTGTTGAGAAATTTCTTTCTGGGTCTTACCCTCTTGCTAGAGGGTGTCAATGATGGCCTTCTTGACATCAGTCAGGTCGCTAGTCTTACCCATGATGGGGGTTTTGAGTAATGAACCAGGCAGGGAGTTTTTAAAAGCCTCAGGAATCTTTTGCATGTGTTTAGAGTTAATTAGTTGATTCAGAAGATTAGGGTAATAGGTCGTTTAGAGAACCTTTTATTGATATGCTAATTTTTTGAGACAGGTTTTTTGGGTTATCAGGAGTTGTATGCCAAAATCATCAGTATTAAAACAATAAAAGACCTGACAAATTTCAATTGGTGTGTAATGAATCTAAAATATATGAAAGTTTAATTGTAATCATTACATTATGGAAAATAATGAAATTTAGCACTATATGCTAATTTTTTGAGAAGGACCTGTATATTAGTGCGGGCTCAACTGAACAGATTACAGTCCTCTCCCTCTCAGCATCTAGCTGAGACTGCCAACACTAGAAGTCTTTTCTTCCTCCCAAATACAAAAAGGAGATATATTTAGTATGTTCTCCTAGAGGAAACTTTGCACAAAGAAGAGGTATGATTCTACCAGTCTTAGTATCATCTTCTGCCTGTGCTCCAGCAGCTTCCAGCACCAAACAGAAGTGTTCAGCTCCATGCACAGCTCACACTGAACGTGCTGCAGCTTCCACATATTTCTCTGCAGCACCAACACACTGACAGCTCAGCTTTCCTAGCTGACCTGTGTGGACTCCATTCAGAGACATATTCTGGTTTGTCTCTCTCCCAGCTACAGTTCACATTTTGGCTGGGCTTTCTTCAGCTGTAACACACTCCTCTCTGCTCAACTCATAATAGACTTAGCAACATTTCCTGGTTCTGAGTCAAAGCTAGCCTGGTGCATCTAATTAAGACATGCAGTCCTAGGATTTAACACAGCCCTACCTGGCTTTGCTACATTGTATACACCAGTATGAAAAAAAGTGAAATTAAAATTGTGTAATATTTGAAATGTGTATATACTGAGCTTTATGGGAAATTATTTTATACAAGATTCTAAAAGGTCTTAAGTGACAAAAACATATTCGAATAAAAAATATATAATTTCTTTAATAAAACAATGAATGTGGTAGCTGTCTAAGCTGTCCACTATCCTTCAGGTTTCATATATTGTTGATACAATGTAATCTGTGATTAAATATCCACTGATATCATCTTGGATAAAATGTGCTGTGATGTTGCAAGCTGCGCATTGAGAAACAATTTATTTGGCATCTGACTGTAAGCATAATTCACTTTGCATATTGTTAATTCTCTATTCTTACTGGCATCCTGCAAGTTTCAAGTCTTTATTTTATAGCATGTTGACATAAGGAAATGGTTTTGGTTTGTAATAAGTACAGAATGATTACCACCAGGTAAAATGCCGAGAACATCCAATGTCTCCAGTGATTGTGGTTTATATTTCACAATGTGAGTAATAACTTGTGAGAATGAAACAGTACAGTTGGTAGCAGTAAATATGAATGTGAATAATTAATAGGTATTTAATAGCGATGATTGGGCACTTTGGACTGCTCGTGTGCTCGACGCGAGTAAGAAGTAAAATGGAAATCAATGAGAAAACCAAGATTCTTTCCAGCAGAACCTCCAGGAGGTATGAGGGGTATTAAAATTGCTGAAATGGATGGAAAAAGAGCTCAAATGAAATGGGAACAGCATGGAGAAGATGCCTGGATGCATCTCTAACTCACAGGTCGTTGTCAGAGTATTACACCACTTTTATGGGCTGTCAATAAAACATACCAAACTGAAGAGAAAATGGATTTTACAGTAAAAAAAATTAGAAAACATTATTTCCAGTTTAATGACCAGTATATAAGGCAAATAAAAAAAGAGAAAAACCCACCCCTTAGGCTATGTTCACTCATAGCATTTTTGCTGCATTTTTGCACTCTTATTGCTTTCAATGATGAAAAAGTGCAGCAGTTTTCCATTTCAGTAAGGGAAAAAAAGGAATAAGGAATCGTGTGCATGAAATTTTTGAATTTTTTTCCCAATTGTACGGAGTGGGACTCTTAGACTGGTGAAGCCTATGCAGTAGAGGATAGCTTCAGAAAGAATTTTTTCCCCATTTGAAAGCAGTGAGACTCCTAGACTGTTAAAGTGTATGAACTATGTGCAAAGGCTGCCAAAAATTAGAAGGAGGCACTCAAATACACCCTGGAGCACACGAAGAGTAGGGTCTCAAAAAACATTTATGTTTAAAAAGAGTGGAATTTCTGTGGCCAACAAAAAGAAGTACTGGATTCAAGGTCACTGTTCAGGGTACAACTGGCACAACAAGGACCTACAGGCATCCGGCTCTGATTTTGCTCTAGCTAAGGTGGTCACCAGTTCCTCCTGGGCCGGCTCTGGGCATCAGGCAACCATGAGGCTTCAAATAGAATCAAGCAGGGTTTTCAAAACATTTTTTTATCTCATTAGAGACCTTTGCCAATGAAAATTCTTGAACCATGTGGGGGTAACTTCTTCAACCCACTACTTGGGTAAAGAACACCACAAGTCCTTTGTCCATATATTCATACAAGAGGTGAATTTGGCCCTTTCTCCCATTGTATGAATGCATCTTTATTTTTATTGTACACGGAGTTGAGGCAAATCTGAGGCTCGCAGGCTGCAGTCACTTCTCCTTCCCTGCTTAAGTTGATTCCATGGGATTTTAGTGCCGCCGGAGCATAATAACTAATAGGCGCCTCCGCCTGCCAAATGAAAATGCTGACAAGATGACCGTTCTATGCTTGGATATGCTGCTTGTATTTGAGTTTGGGGGACAGCGTGTTTTTCAATTGCATTTGATGTAAGATCATACTAGCTATTCAAAAACTTATATTATACTTTAATCATGATGTAAGGGTATAATATCTTCACTACCGCAGATTAGGACCGACATCAGATAAATTTCTGGTTACTTCTGAATTCCGCCTTTTTTCTAGTTTGTAACCAGATTATATTGTTTCAAAAATGAGTTTAGTTATGATCTCTATTAGGACCTAGCCTTATGCATATACTTTCACCCACCTTTTTCTATCCTTCAGCCAATTTAAGCTATATTTTACAACACCTTGTTTTTAATTTTTTTTGAACAGACAATTTCACCAGGGAATCTGGTAAGGTGCTTCGTAGATAGAAAAACAGAGGTTACAAATAAATTAATCTGAATAATGCCTTCAAACAAATATCTCAAATCAATAGATTGGATTTATTGAACCATAGTGATGATCTCACTGCCAGTCTAAAGGTACTGCCACACTAAGCTATCCCGCTAGCGATCTCGTTAGCGTTGCATACTAATGAGATCGCTAGCGGGATTGTTTCTATATCGCTAAGTGCGGCACATTTAGCGATATAGTTAACGACGCTATCGCCGTTAGCGATCTTCTTAACGACTTTAGCGGTACAAAAGTACCGCTAAATCGCTAAGAAAAGGTGCCACACAGCGATTAGATACTTACCCAGCGGGAGCGCCAGCGATGAAATAGGGTCCGAACGATTCCAGCGACGAGCGAGATCACAGCAGGAAGCTCGTCGCTGGAAGCTGCCGCACTGAACAATATCGCTAACGGGATCGCTAAATAGTGACGTTTTTTAGCGATCCCGTTAGCGATATTGTTTAGTGTGGCATACCCTTAATTCATCTTGACAATACAATGAGGAGTAATGTTCCCCCCCAAAAAATCATTAATAAAAACTAAGTAATAGAAGAAATAAAAATTATGCAAGAAACAATAATAATCTGATCACTTTCTCTACTCAGTACAGACCACAATATTATGACATTATACAGATTATTAAAAAATATTTAACCATTCTAAATCAAGACATTTATCTTTCTAATATTTTACAAAATACAGGTATCAGATATGTAGTAAAAAAAAAGCGCCGACGTTATATATGTAACCTTGATAAGGACTGTTGGTTTTAGGATGCAGCAGCAAGGACTGTAACCCAATCAACCCTGAGTAGATTCTTGTAATATGCTATATCCACTCTGCCAGGTAACCATAAAGAAATTGAAGATAAGAGTGGTATTATTAGAGAATAGAATATTTATATTATAACTGAAAGGAATTTTGCTTGTATATGGCAGTATCAAGGACTGTAACGCAATCAACCCTGACTAGATGCCTGTAATACACTGTTCCTACTCTGCCAGGTAACCCTACATGAATTGCAGATAATAGCAATATTATTAGAGAATGTAATCTATTTAAATTGTCACTGAAATAAATTTTGCTTGTATGTGGCAGCACCAAGGACTGTAAGGCAAGCAACGCTGCTCTAAGTGCCTCTAATAGACCTATTCCTACTCCAGCTGTATTATAGAATAGAATCTATTTGAATTAGCCCTAAAAAGGGCTGTTGGTTTAATGTTGAACCAGCAAGTAATGGAACACTATATACCACACAGTCCCTTCTGCAGCAGCGTCTCTCCCTACACTATTTCTGGGTACAATGCAGCCAAGATGGAGTAACTGGGTCTTATATAGACCAAATGACATCATGCGGCAGACCAAACACAGTAATGCCAGTAGCCAACATGGCTACAGCATTACCGTGATTGGCTGGCAATCCTTGCATGTTTAGTGGCTAAAAATCAGGTGCCAAACATGCGGTGCGGGGTATCGAGCGTTGCACCAGAGTACCCGGATACTTGATCGAGTGTCGAGCGTCTTGAGCACCAGGATGCTTGATTGAGCCCTGAGCAGCATGCTCGCCCATCACTGGTATTTAAATGAAATGTACATTACATTATTAGTTATCACTCCTGGCTTTGGCAAAGACCTCATTCACACATCCATGTTGCAACTATGTGTTTTATCCTTTTCCTCATGGAAAGAACAAGTAATCATGGTGCTATTCACATGTCCATGTTTTTCCTAAGACTATGTGTCCATGTGAAACTCACAAAGACATGTTCGTTTTCTTCTGACAGCATGGATGAAAAGGACCAATTCAAGTCTATGGGCCTGTCAAAATCAAATACAGCACACGAATGGCATCAGTGTGCCATTTTTGATTAGCATTGCAAAGTATAGGAAACGTTTTGTTAGCTATTTATCCATCTGTGACAAACACTGATGTAAATATGGACACATGGAACAAACACTGATGACAAGGTACCATTTTCTTCACAGATGTGTTTAAACACAGACGTGTGAATGAGGCCTACCAAACAATTTCGTAATCCCATACAACCGGCCATAATGTCCATTTCAGAACATGTAATCCACTTCCAAAAAATGCCTCTGTAATATGCTATTAGTATTTCTCTGTTTCTTTACAAAGGTTAGCATGATTTGACAATTTTACTAAATAAGGCCAATTTCACACATTAGCATTTTCTGGTATGTATGCTATCCTTTATATTTAGGGATAGATCATGGCTCCATTACAATAACTGTACCTTGTCATATTCAGGGCTGTATTTGCCACTAAGGCGGGTGCCTAGGGCGGCAGTTTGCCGGGGGCAGAACCATCATGAAGAAAAATTTTTTTTTAAATTTCCCCCTTCTTCTTACCTCGTGGACTAGGCATCAATACCGCCATCTTTATCAGATCCCTGCTCCAAGTGAAGAAGATAACCCCTAGAGGTGAAGGAGCTATGATGATGTCATGCCCATGTGACTTACGGGTGGAGCTATGCTACAGATAGGCAGGAAATGAAATATTTTCTCAGGCAGGAAGCAGCAGAAGGAACACTGGTGACAGGTAATTAGGGAACAGTGGTACATGGGGTGCAAGCTATGTGTTGGGGTACATATGGGGTGCAAACTAAACATGGGGGTACATATGGGGATTCAGGCTACTTATGGGGATGCAGGCTACATACGCGAGTGCAGGTTATATATGGGGTACATATGGGGGTGGGTGCGAGCTATATGTGGGGGGTACATATTATGTGGGGGTACATATGGGATGCAGACTCTGTGTGGTGGTACATGGGGGTGCTGACTCTATGGGGGTACCTATACAGGTGCAGGATGTGTGCGAGGGTACATTTGGGGGCACAGGCTGTATGTGGTGTGTACATGAGGGGTGCAGGGTTTATGGGGAGTACATAAGTGGTGCAAGCTGTATGTGGGGTGTATATGAGGGTGCAGGATGCTTGTGAGGGTACATGGGGTGCCGTGGAGAGTGTTCTGCTGCCTGCAACATCCTTCAAGCAAGACCGGTTTGGCAGTGGGTGTAACAATTATGTAGGTACTATGGAATCTGATTGCGTGGGATAAAATGGATCTGAGACCAAAGTAGAGACAAATGAACTGTATTTTAACAAAATAAAAAGTACAACAAAAACTAACAGAGGCTCTCCTGCAATTACGGCGAAATGAACGCAAAAAACAGAAGTGTCCAGCAAACGTAATAGTGGTGCGCTTCAGCTAAAGCAAACAAGGCCAACGGTAATATAACTCAAGAGTGTGAACTGCACTGATACATGAAAGTCAAACAATAGTGTGAAGGCACTTATATGTGGAAGTCCAGCAATAATACGAAGTAAGAGTGCGACCAGCACTTATACGTGGAAGTTCAGCAGTAGTTAGAGGCAAGAGTGCGAACGGCACTTATACGTGGAAGTCCAGCAATAATACGAAGCAAGAGTGCGTCCGGTACTTCTACGTGGAAGTCCATAACTTTGCAGACAGAGGAGACAACACCTTTCATGGAAGTCCAGAAAATCACGGGTGGAGCATAACAAGGAGAAGATCCTTAAGAGTACCTTTAGGGCTGAACAAGTCCCACTCAAGTCCCGCACAGCAGTCCGCAACAGACACAGTCTTAAGCCCCCATCTCACATAGCGAGATTGCTAGCGAGATCGCTAAAGCGTCACCGATTTTGTGACGCAACAGTGACCTAGCCAGCGATCTCGCTACATGTGACACGCAGCCTCGACCGGCCCCCCTGCTGGATATCGCTGATCGTCCTCGAATGCCCTGGACCATTTTTTCATCGTTGGTGTCCCGCTGGCCAGCGCGCATCGTTGTGTTTGACCCCAACGAGCAACCTTGTTGGCGACGCAGAACTCAGGGACGCAGGCGGGAATCGTCAAAAGAGCTGCAGTGTAACAAGGTACCAACGACCGCCGAGGTCGCTATATGGATCGCAGAATCGTTGTTGCGTCGCTAAAGAGATCTGCCTGTTTGGCAGCTTACTAGCGACCATTTAGTGACGCACCAGCGATCCTTACCAGGTCGTATCGCTGTCAGGATTGCTGGTGCATCGCTAAGTGAAACGGACCCTTAGAAGTCAGGACAGTAGATAACCCCACAAGGATCCGGAAGAAGCTCAGAGGACTGAAGGCAACTGGTAGTGGAGAGGCAGAGCACCAAGTAACGAGCAGTAGCAGGGACTCCAGAGGCAAGCCAGGAGGAAGCTCAAAAGCAAACAGCAAGAAAATACTCAGGCAAGGAGGAACACCCGACCTGGACTTAAATAGCAGGATAAACAGGAAGTTCGAGGACAGGGCGAGGAATAAGACTCCATCTTGGGCAAGGGTAAACCAAGCTCAATGGAAAATCCAGAATCCTTACAGTGGGTCAGTAATGGTGTGGGGAGGCATTTCTTTGGAGAGCTGCACAGCATTCCATGTGCTAGCTTGAGGTACCCTGACTGCCATTAGGTACTGGAATAATATCCTCAGACCCATTGGGAGACTATATGCAGATGCAGTGGGTCCTGAGTTCCTTCTGATGCTTGACAATGCTAGGCCTCATGTGGCTGAAGTGTGTCAGCAATTCCTGCATGATGAAGGCATTGATGTTATGGACTAGCCTGCCGTTCCCCAGACTTGAATCTAATCAAGCACATCATGTCTCTTTCCATCCACCAACGCCACGTTGCACCATAGACTGTCCAGGAGTTGACTGATGCTTTAATCCCTCAGGAGAACATCGGTTGCCTCATCAGGAGCATGCCCAAAATTATAGGGAGGTCATACAGGCACATGGATGCCACACACTCTACTGGCATCATTTCCTTGTCTTAAGGCATTTCCACAGAAGTTGGATCAGCCTGTAATTTGATTTTCCACTTTGATTTTGAGTATAATTCCACATCCAGACCTCCATAGGATATTAATTTTGATTTACATTAATCATTTTTATGTTTTGTTGTTCTCAGCTCATTCCACTATGTAATGAATAAAGATTTGCAACTGGAATATTTTATTCAGTGATATCTAGGACGTGGTATTTTAGTGTTCCCTTTATTTTTATGCAGTGTATAATATCCCAAATACAGCACGTATAGAAATCCATGGCCTACACTGCATTTCTGTGTGCCTTTGATTTTACATAGATGCAATCAGAGGTCTTGAGAAAATAAATAATCCCGTACTGAATTGAAAGTCATATTCGGGAGGTATTGCCCCATAGGGCATTGACTCTTGGCCATAGTAGGGAGCCTAATATAAGCATCATACATTGGCACACAAAGTGCACCTGGTTGTTAGAATGGACCGAAAGGCTCTTTCTGTGTACAAGTTTCATGCATACACATGTCTATCGTCTTGCATGCCATTGCTGCTGCTTTGCTTCTCAAAGACTACTCTGTGACCCTAGGTATGGCGTCTTTATACAGATAATCATGTGTACAAAGATTGTATATGCCTGAACACCCAGATCAGATACCAGAAAACAGCTGAACTGATGACATTTCCCATGAAAGATTTTAATCAAGAAAGAGAGGATAAAGAGTATTTAGTTTTAGACAAAAGAGTGTCATTCAACTCAAATCATTCTTTCCACTATCAGAGCAGAAACTTGGTTTGTGTAACATCTTTATCTGAAAAGACATTTATCTACCCTGGATAATTAAGATTTAATGGAAACATTAACCTTGTTGTAATCATTTGGCTGACCTGCAATTCATCTCAACAAACAGAGAAGTAGGGATTTGTCACCTAGCATTTTATATTTGACATTCAAAGGAACAATGGCTAGCACAGTAGGACTATGCAAATGTGCTCTGGGAATAGAATTGGCTGGTAAGTTGTGTATTTTAAATAACGATCATATCACTCTTTGTTTACCGTACCTACATCCTTTCTTTCAATGCAAAAAGTTCATGCCAATTAAAGAATAAGTCTAAAAGGGCTTGTGCACACCACCGTAGTTTTGGTCCAAGTGGTATCCGTAAAAAAAAAAACACAAATCACACTTAGCTCAATGTTATTCAATGGAGCAGTGCAGATGACGTTTTTTTTTTCATACATCAATTCTCTCAGTGTAAGGCCGGGGTCACACTTGTGAGAAACTCGCTCGAGTCTCGCACCTCAACACCCGGCACTGCTGCCAGCTCTCGGGACTGGAGTGTGCGGCTACATGTATTTCTATACAGCTGAACGCAAGCGGCAGCAGTGCCGGGTATTGAGG
This sequence comes from Oophaga sylvatica, assembly GCA_033576555.1. NCBI lineage: Eukaryota > Metazoa > Chordata > Amphibia > Anura > Dendrobatidae > Oophaga > Oophaga sylvatica. The sequence continues at coordinate 180,163,428 of JARQOD010000004.1, forward strand.
TGCGAGACTCGTGCGAGTTTCTCGCAAGTGTGACCCCGGTCTAAAAATCACAGTTTCCCCTGTAAAGCCGATGAGACTGATCCATTCAAGTCAATGGGTGCACAAAAAAATTTGGATGTCAAATGAAGCCACAGTATAACATTCAATTTTTATGGAAACATTGCATTTCAAGATTATAGGAAACTGTAAATGGTCTAAAAATGATTAATAGCTGCTACTGTAAAAAAAAATATATTGCATACGGACTGAACACGGATGACAAGTGAGAAAAAAATCCTCCCACTTTTTTGGATGAAACTGTAAGCAGATTGCAGGATGCAGTGACGCAAGAAAGGCAGAGCAAGGTTAACAATTTAATTTAATGGTAAGATACTCTTCGCAGGGAGATGAATGGTTAACAGGGAATTGATTCGAAAAATATATAACCACAATGCGGCAACAGTCCACGCAATTAACTTATTGTGTCCGGGGCTTTCTTGGTCACGGAAGGTCCGATGGGGCAGTAATCCTGGCAACGGCCAGTGTAGTGTCCTCAGGGGAGATGCCACAGCTCATGGTATATCTTCTGGTGGCAACGGGCGGTCTCCAGTTTTTACCCGTTGAGCCAATTAGTCCACAAACTTGTGCAACCAAAGTCCAGGGAGCTGCGTACAGTCTGTCAATAAGGGGGGTCTGCTGTGTGCTGTCCGGCATAAAGGGCCACAACGAACATCCTGAACACGGCCCCCGTTCCTGGCCCGCGTGCGGCATTAAATATAACGGAGCCCACGGCTTTTCCTCTGCTGCTAGGCTCAGCGACGCTCTTATGTATAGCCGACCACAGTATGAGGAGCACTCTGCGCACACACCTGCCGTCTCTGCCGGCGGGACATTTTTTGTTGCCTTGCACGCTTTTCTTTTTACCACGCTCCCTGCTTCCAAGTGAAGAGGTCTGTCTGGTCCACTGTTCTTTCCCCCGGACAACTTAGAATGCAGCCTCGACAGTTCCGGACCCGGTCTTCCTCCTTACAAAACTCTGAACAATTTTGTATTTGGTTGTGAGAACCTAGCCTAATGATAAATCCGCTCCCCCTTTGCCTGCTTCACAGCGTTTGCAGAAACATTTCACTGTTTTTGGTGCATCTGTAAATATATCACTGTCATCAATAGATGTTTTTTCCACTGTGTCTTCTGGGACATGCAGTGGGCAGCTAAAGCCGTCAGACATACTCCTGACTTCACTTCACTCCTGAGAGATCTGCTGAAGCACATGGATGAGATTTCAAGTGCGAGCATGAGCTTGACCAAGCACCAGAAATCCAGCCATGATCTGCAGTACATTGGTGCTATAACTTAAGGGCCCGTCTCACATAGCGAGATCGCTACCGAGATCGCTGCTAAACAGGGATCTCAGCAGCGATCTCGCTATGTCTGACACGTACCAGCGTTCAGGCCCCTGCTGTGAATCGCTGGTCGTGTCAGAAATGTCAGGACATTTTTTTGATCGCTGGTCTCCCGCTGACAGGCACGCATCGCTGCGTGTGACAGGCGGAGACCAGCGATCCGCTGGTAACCAAGGTACACAGCGGGTTTCCAGGCGCGGGGCTGTGCCTAGAAACCCGCTGTGTACCTTGGATACCAGTGCCCTGATGCAGGGAGCTGGTAACCAAGGTACACAGCGGGTTTCCAGGCACCGCGCAGCGCCTGGAAACCCGATATGTACCTTGGTTACCAGCTCCCTGCATCAGGGCGCTGGTATCCAAGGTACACTGCGGGTAACTAAGCGATGTTACCCGCAGTGTCGCTTGTGCTGATCATGCCTGAGCTCTGTTTGGCAGCTCAGCAGCGATAATGTAGCGATACACCAGCGATCCTGACAAGTGCATATCGTTGTCGGGATCGCTGGTGTATCGCTATGTGAGACCCGGGCTTTACACTGGTGTAATATATCATCTGTTAGCCATGCTAGTCCACTTTCCCTTTCATCACACTCAACCACAAAAAAAATGCCAAAGGACTTCCATGAAGCCCTTCTATAGCTCCGTATGTCATGTTTTTTAACTATGGAAAGCAGGGAGAACCTGCAAAAACACTGAAACAAATAAGCAGAACATTTGTTCTGCATTCTTGGAGAGCTTTTGGTGAATAAAACTAATTTTATTAACGGTAGACAAATCACAGATGAAATCTGTATGAAAAATGCAGCAAATAGCTGCGTTTAATATGCAGCGTTTTTACTGCCGACAGTGTATGCTTTGGCTCCAGAAAAAAATTGCCACGAGTGAACACATCCTAAGTGTTCTTGACTCTGACCCTTTGCAGATTGAACATGTTACATGGACATTGAATAATTGTTGCCTGAAATCTCTTTCACCTAATATTTGCAACCAACTTCCTTATCAACATTTGTCATGTGCATATTGATTCTGTGCTGGCTGGATAAGTGACATTTCTGGGATCTTTTGTCTTTGAAGGAAAACAATTAAGCTGTGTGACCAACGTTGAATATTTGGATGCAGAAATTTCTGCACCATTTTTACATCTCTTGGCAGATAAAACTCAGTGGATAATATGCATATTTTAATGTGTTTTTGATGTGTTTTTCACCTGCGGTTTTGTTCAGCAATGGTTGATATTTTTCACTTATAAAGATAGATAGATGAAAAAAATGATGTGGTGTCCACCCCATTCTAAAGCAGACATGTGAGAGATGATATTATCAGGCTGTGAAGGTCCCTGGTTATTGGTCGCACTAGTGGTGGAGCGTCACATGAGATGCTCCATTTCTGGCACTCTGTCTTCCTAATGCCATGATGCTTTGTCAATCAGGTTGATGTCAGCTGTGAATTGTCCAAAAACACAGCTAATCAAGCCATGGTGCTAGTAATGGAGAGGTATCTATCCAATTAATAAAGGACTGTTTTAACCACAGGGTGAGTGCCACAGTATTTTCTATTTTTGCTATTTAGAATTATCTTGGACCTGTTAAATGCTTTTATAAAACACCTACAGCTCCCAAATTTCACACACATAGTACTAACAGTAGTAGTCACTGACATATATAAAACAAAATGTTCTGCAATGGTTTACTGTATGTAAACTGTTATGATTTGGTAACCAAGGAGGATACTAGAAAAATAGGCTAGGCAACCAAACACCCAGAGAGGTTGGTAACTTAACGGATTGCAGACCCCTAAACTGACAACACAACTAGAATTAGCCGTGGGACGTACCTACGATGCCCTAACTAAGCCTAAAGAGAGAAAGGGGAAAGCTAAACTGCCCTGGAGTAGAGCCCCAAAGGAATAGGTAGCCCCCAAACATATATTGCCGGTGAGACAGAATGAAGTACAAAACACTGGCAGAAAATAGTGTGAGCAAATCCTGGGGCCCAAACTGTCTAGATAGAACAAGACAGGAAAGGATACTGTCTGCAATCCTACAAAAACCCTAAGAAAAATTTCAACACGTCTGATATGCAAAAATACTGAGGCCACACGACCTCTCCCCCACTAAATCAGAACTCTGGTGTGAACTGGACGCCAAACAACAGATACTGAAATAACAGGAGACTCGAAATACTGAAAAGACTGACATAAGCTGTGGCAAAGGAAAACAGAGTCCAGCACAGGTCTCAGCAGGGAACCCGGCTGAACTCACACCAGCAAGGCAGAGAACAGAGAAAATCAAAATGCCACAGATTAAAACAGACAAATAACTTATCTGAAAGATGCAGGACAAAGCAGGGAGCAAGCAGACTTCCAGAAGGCTCGGGAAGAAACAAAAATCACCGGCAACAACCAAGGGAAGGCTGCTCACTTAAATCTCCCCAGTCAGTAACACCTGATCTTCAATCATCCTCTTCAGGTGATTGACTTCTGTCAGCCAGACCAGCTCCATTACCAGCAGCAGCCACTAGAGGGAGCCCAAACTCAGAAGCCAGATCAAAAGTGTTCACAACAATAAACCATGTCTCCTATCCTGTCGGCTCCTGCAGAGATTCTACAGGAGCCGACAAATGAATTAACGGCTATTCTGCTATCTATCGCTCTATGAAATATAAATATATGTGTTTCATTGACATATATATATTTATATATGTTTTGAAGAATATTGCAGCCCATTGATCAGTTATATGTCCATTTTGCAAGGGTGCGAGAAAATCATGGCATACTCATGCCATATGGATTGCATACGGATAACACATGGATACTTAGATGCGAGGAAATCGCATCCTCGCATTGAAAACGGATTACATAGGAATCACCGTACGGAGATCATTTGTGCAATTCTCAGCAGACAAAATCGGACAGATTTTTTTTTATATGTTATGTGTGATGCCGGCCTAAACAAGACTATCTGCTGTTGCTGCCACTTGGCTGGACTAGATATTTTTCAGATGTGTATTTATCAGAATGGAAAGAAACACGTTAGGCGGGCTGCGCTGCGGGAAATGAGAAGATTTGGAGCTTCATATGAGGTTTTTATTAGTACCATTCAAATTAGATTAAAAGGTATGTCTCAATATTCATGTTCCTAAATCGGCATGTCAAGGCTTCATCACCTTCTCCTATGGCGCAGCCCTCTGCTGTGCTCCACACTGGGTTTTACAAGTGGCCCAGTGTGCTCCCATGTGATCATCTCTATAGGGCTATATAAAACCCACCAAGACATCCACCTGTGTCTTGGTATTAAGAATTTTAGTTCTGTTTATTTCTCTGTGCACCACTACCTGCTCCACACTTGCTTTCCCATGTTTTGTCTGCCAGTGGCTCTCTCCATACGTGCCTTTATGCTGCTGCATCAATGCCCAGGATCCAAATGCCTGCCCGGACCTGGGCGTAGAGGATACAGCTCACAAGATGAGCTCTATAACAATTCAATTTTCAGTGTACTCCTTGATAGCTTTGTAATTTGGTTTCATGACTCAAACTGTGTGTTGTCCAGCACTGCAACAGAGGCAGCTTTGCCTTTGCAGAATCTAAAAAGTACAGTGGCACTGATCTAGCCAGCTGTATAGCAAAATCTTTTGTGGCGCCCTTATCTGTAGCTCCACAAAGTGCCTGCTTGTGTAATATAATTTACCTGTATTGCCAGCGATGGTGAGGGCTAAGTTCTCTGCTATTATAATTGCATCCACACATTTTACCCGATCACTTTCTGGAAGATTGTGCACTTTTGCCTGAATCATGAAGTGTGCATGATCCCTCAGGGGGTAGAAAGCGCTTCTGAGAGGTTGAATTGTGCAGAGCTGTGGAGATGTAGGAAGAGGTAGGAACATGGAGGTCCACAGGCAGAGGAGAGGAGCATCCTCTTCCTGCCAGGACAAGCTGCACGAGGCAGGGTATCAGTCCCTAGAGCATAGAGACTTCTAGGGTCCGTGCTAAACTGAAAGACTGCTCGGCTTCGGCTTTCACATAACAAGCATAGGTTGCTTTTGCCCAGTAGCTCAGCAGCGCATAGAATCAGGGACACTTGTGCAAGAGAAAGTGTTTCCACAGGATTCGAGCTGCCTGCTTACTGGAAGGGATCACGGATCCAGTAACTGTTTACCTTGGACCACTGGGGGTCCTAAGAATCAATTACCAGAGGTTTAATTAGCAGCAGGAAGGCTATATTACATCACCACAGAGAAACTCAACCCTCACCATGCAGGCCTGACCAACACCCTGTATGTGAATTGTATTGAAGCTTCTGGAACTATTTGTAGAACTTCGGTAAAATGTACAAACTGATCATTACCCTATCTAACTCTGATTATTCTCTGTTGCAACATTCCTGCTCCAACTCCCCTGGAAACCAGCCCTAGTTGGAAGGGGGTTAATCCTTTGGCACTGTCCATCACCACCTAAAGCCCTCGTCTCACATAGCGATATCGCTAGTGAGATCGCTGCTGAGTCACTAGTTTTGTGACGCAGCAGCAATCTCCCCAGCGATATCGCTGTGTGTGACATTCAGCGACGATCAGCCCCCCTGCCGGGTATCGCTGATCGTTGCTGAAAGGCCAGGACATTTTTTTGATCGCTGGTCTCCTGCTGACAGGCACGCATCGCTGCGTGTGACAGGCGGGAGACCAGCGATCCGCTGGTAACCAAGGTACACAGCGGGTTTCCAGGCGCGGGGCTGTGCCTAGAAACCCGCTGTGTACCTTGGATACCAGCTCCCTGAAGCAGGGAGCTGGTAACCAAGGTACACATCGGGTTTCCAGGCACCGCGCAGCGCCTGGAAACCCGATGTGTACCTTGGTTACCAGCTCCCTGCATCAGGGCGCTGGTATCCAAGGTACACTGCGGGTAACTAAGCGATGTTACCCGCAGTGTCGCTTGTACTGATCGCTGCCTGAGCTGCCTGTTTGGCAGCTCAGCAGCGATAATGTAGCGATCCTGATCGTTGTCGGGATTTCTGGTGTATCGCTATGTGAGACCCAGCCTTAACTCCCAGGGGCCTTCATCAGTGCTCGGCCATACCAGGCCAAACATCCCAACTAGCATCACAAACCTTTTTATTAATATTATTGTTATTATTTACCCCACAATTGACACTCTTGCGCGCCCCCGGTCGGACTCGACCAGCACTCGAACTGCTGTGACCCAGTACCGTTACAGCAGCAGCCGGGCCAGGGCAGCACACTTGCATGTACTGCACTCCTTGCCTAGCAGACTGGCCACCACTAGTGCAGTACATGCAAGTGACACTTTGATCCCTTCACATACAGAGCATTCTCTCTCAAAATCTGGAACACAGTCCGAACATGTTTCACATGAGAGTCCCAGTCATTGGAAAACATCAAGATATCATCCAAATAAACAATCAGAAATTTATCCACAAAATCCCTGAAAATGTCATTCATGAAGGACTGGAAGACGGAAGGAGCATTAGTGAGCCCAAAGGGCATCACTAGGTACTCAAAATGCCCCTCAGGGGTATTAAACGCCGTCTTCCATTCATCCATGTGCTTAATGCGAATAAGGTTACACGCCCCCCTGAGGTCAAGCTTGGTAAACCAAGTAGCACTTTTCACCCTGGAAAACAGGTCAGAAATCAAGGGTAACGGATATTGATATTTCACAGTGATATTGTTCAAGAGACGATAATCAATACACGGCCTTAATGAACCATCCTTTTTGGCCACAAAGAATAAACTGGCACCCAAGGGTGAAGAGGATGGTCTGATATGACCCTTCTCCAATAACTCCTTGATATAAGACCGCATAGCGTCATGTTCAGGTACAGACAAGTTAAAAAGGCGACCTTTAAGGAATTTACTACCAGGCACTAATTCAATAGCGCAGTCATAGCTCCTATGGGGGGGCAAGGATGCAGATTTACTTTCGCTAAACACATCAGAAAAATCAGTCAAAAAGTCAGGAACATCTTAAGCCTGTGGAGAGGCAGAAAAAACAGGAGTGTTGGCATTAACACATTGGCAGCCCCAACTGGTTACAGACACAGATTTCCAATCCAAAACAGGATTATGAGACTGTAACCAAGGGAAACCTAGTACAATAATGTCATGCAGATTATACAACACCAAAAATTTGCAACTCTCCTGATGATCAGGTTCAACCTTCAGTATCACCTGAGTAGAAAACTGGGGTTTATTCTCTGCCAAAGGGGTAGAATCAATCCCCAGTAGGGAATAGACTTCCGTAGGGGCATCAAGGGAAACCCACAACGTTTAGCAAAATCAAAATCCATCAGGTTAATAGCTGCTCCCGAATCAACAAAAGCCTGAGCAGAAAATGTGGACAGGGAGCAAATCAGGGTAACAGTCAACTGAAATTTAGTCTGAACACTACACAAGACAACTGAGCTTGCAAAACGTCTTCCCCGCTTAGGGCAGACTGAAATAGCATGAGAGGCATCACCACAGTAGAAACATAACCCATTACGTTTTCGAAACTCATGACGCTGTGCCCCAGAAGCCACTCTATCACACTGCATGGGTTCAGAAGCTGGTTCACAAGGCAACACTATTCCACGCATACTTCTACGCTCACGCAAACGTCTGTCAATTTGAATCGCTAATGACATAGAATCATTGAGACAGAGGGAGCAGGGAAACCCACCATAACATCTTTTACATTCTCTGACAGACCCTTCCGAAAAAGGGCTGCCAAAGCATCATCATTCCATTTGGTCAGGACTGCCCACTTTCGGAATTTCTGACAGTACAATTCAGCGTCCTCAAGCCCCTGATTAATGCCAACAAGGTTCTTTCAGCTTGATCAGTGACATTAGGCTCATCGTACAATATCCCCAGAGCCAGAAAAAATGCATCAACATTACTCAAAACAGGGTCCCCAGGTGTCAGGGAAAAAGCCCAATCCTGAGGATCGCTGCGCAGCAGAGAGATGACAATTTGAACCTGCTGTGCTGCATTCCCTGAGGACTAAAGGTACTGCCACACTACACAATCCCGCTAGCGATCTCGTTAGCGTCGCATACTAATGAGATCGCTAGCGGGATTGTTTCTATATCGCTAGTAGCTACCTATTTTAGCGATGTCGTTAGGACGCTATCGCGGTTAGCGATCTCCTTAACGACTTTAGCGGTACAAAAGTACCGCTAAATCGCTAAAAAAGGTGCCACACTCAGCGATTAGATACTTACCAGCGGGGCGCCAGCGACGAAAATAGGGTCCGGAACGATTCCAGCGACGAGCGAGATCACAGCAGGAAGCTCGTCGCTGGCAGATGCCGCACACAACAACATCGCTAACGGGATCGCTAAATAGTGACGTTTTTTAGCGATCCCGTTAGCGATGTTGTTTAGTGTGGCATACCCTTTAGGTTTTAAGGCAAAAAACAACTTACAGTTATTTTTGAAATTCAGAAATTTAGCTCGATCCCCCAAAAAAAAATCTGGCATGGGGATCCTGGGTTCCACAACTGGCAACCTAGCAAGAAAGATAGCAATACTCTGAACCTCAGTGGCAAGCTGATCCACACGGCCAGACAACTGTGCAAACTCCATTGAGAAAAAAAAATTAAAAATCCTCCTCAGCACCCAGAGAAAAAGAGGGAAAAAATGCAACAAACAGAAAAAAAAAATAATAATAATCTCTGACAACTCTGACAACCTTTTTTGTTTCCACACTATTTTTCCCTTCTGTGAGTACCATACAATTTTCAGTTGGGCCGGTGATACTGTTATGTTTTGGTAGCTGATGAGAGCAGGCAAAAATGGCAATACACTGTTATGGAAATTTAATTAGGATAAATTTATCCTTCAGTGTTAGCTGCTTGCTTTTCCAAATCTCTATTTAATATCTTTTTGAGCGCTCAGAACAAAATGAGACTGTCCACACGAAAGTGTCAGTATAGCAGTTCGTCAAAGACATACATTTATTATTCATTCAAGGTTTTATACGTTTACAAAAAGGGGCTGGTTAGTCAATTAACATACAATTAAAAGCTGCTAGATTATTGGCTGTTCTAGTGTAAGTATGATAATTATGATAATCATGATAAAAAGAGCTGAAGTTGCAGAATTATTGTTTTATATTCTTTTGACCTAGTTGTCTTGCATGACTATAAGGTAAACAACAGATATCTAATAAGACTCCATGTACTTCATGTACTTGTTCCTTATGAAGGCCTTATGAAGGCCAGATTTCTTTAAAACGACTGATTATAGCTGGCCTAGAAATATGTGAGCACAGGATTTTTAGCAAGTGAGATCTATCTAACTGTGAACTGTGAATACATATATATGTGAATATACTTTGAATATATGGAATACATATACATTTCCATGACAGTCCCCCCTTAGATACCACTTGCCCTAAAAACCTGCTCCTGGCCCAAAGCGCTGCAACTCTTTGTGCTGCCGGCGAGTTGAGACACCCCTAGCGCATGCCTCCCCCACCGAATACAGACTTTTCGCAAATGGGCGGTCAGGAGGACTGTCCCTGTCGGGGGTTTATGTGTTTGCAATCATAATCTCATAGTTGATAGGATGTTTCATCAAGGATGTGTATTCTCAGTCTGGAGGTAGTTCGGAGATCTGGTCAAGCCAGGCAGTTCCACCCGGACTGGTGCGAGGTCCAAGATGGTGAGTGGCATCAAATTGGTTGTCTCTTGAACAGTTTTTTCCATTATCCTGTGGATACAAGGAATTACACAGCAACCAGTAATTAATGCAAAAATGAGAACCCCCATAATGGCTGTCCCAACCTGTGCCAACATTTTCTGCCACCCACTCATCCACCCAAAGTATCGATCCCATGGGTCAGTGACACCTGAGTTCTGTTTCAGTTCCTCTGATAACTCAGTAAGTTTCTGTATTGCCATTGTGACTTTAACATTTGGGCCAGTGTTGTCTGGGATGTGGGTGCAACAGGTGTCTTTGATCATTTTGCAAACACCTCCTTTCTCAGCTAGAATCATATCCAAAGCCATTCTATTCTGGAATGCCATAATGGAAGTGGGGCCTAACTGTGCTGCCAAACCTTTTACAGCATCTATGGTGAAGTTAACAAATCTCTGCTGGTTATAATAGATGTAATTTATCCAATCAACATTTTTGTTTATAGTTACTAGTGGCAATAGTGACTCAAATCCTGCTTTAACTTGGTCTCTGGCCTTGAACTCATCAAGTAGGTCATCTGTCTGGTCAGTCAGAGCATCCACGACATCCTTCATGGCTTAGGTGTCTCTCCTGGTACGGGAGCTTCCTTGCAATGCGATACGTGGATCCAAACAGGCTTTCCCTCTAGTTACACAGAGGTTGGTGTCATCTGGGGCTCTTGGACAGGATCATCAAATCTGGCAGTGAAGAGAAAAACTCGAGAATGGACATTAGTTTTTGACCAATTCAATTACATAAGTGTTATGATTTGGTAGCTGAGAAGAGCAGGCAAAAAAGGCAATACACCAGAGAGGTTGGAATCTATGGGATTGCAGTACCCTGACTAACCACCACAACTAAAGGCAGCCGTGGAGCGTTCCTACGTTGGTCCTAGACGCCTCGTCACAGCCTGAGAAGCTAACTACACCTAAAGATAGAAAAAGGAAAGCTATCTGCCCCGGAGCAGATCCCCAAAGAACATAGAAAGCCCCCAAACATGTAATGGCGGTTAGACAAGAGGAAATACAGACACAGACAGAAAATAGTATGAGCAAACGCTGGGGCCCAATCTGTCTAGATAGAAAAGGATAGGAAAGGCACTTACTGCAACCCCAAAAAACCCTGAAAAGTACCAACTCTACTAATTACAAAAACACCTGAGATCACACGACCTCTACCACCTAAATTAGTTCTCTGGTGTAACAAAAACTAAACAGCAACCACTGAAAAAACTGGAAAAGGCAAATGAACAAACAACAGTGGCTGAACTAAATTGCAAGCACCAAAAAACTAAAAGAAGAAAATGTCTTATCTGTTAGCAGAAGATGCAGGCACGAAACAGCTTTTCTGGGTCTCTGGGAGTGTGCCTTACGCTAAACAGTGCAATTAGGAGTGTGTCATGCCATGGTTTGCGTGTCTTTTGGGCAATTTTTCAGCATTCTATTCTTAAGTGTTTCGTTCAGTTTTTTCTACCTTCCTGCTGCTCTGGGGGTGGTAAGGAGTGTGTAGGCCTAGGTCTGACCCTACTGCTAATCGGGTCTCGTGTGTCAGATTTGCTGTGAATGCGGGTACTGATCACTTTCTATCATTTCTGGAGCCCCGTATCTGCACACTATTTTCCGAATGTAGCTTCGTTGCAGTAGTCTTTGCTGACTTGGAAAGCTTCTTTTCATCTTGAAAATACTTCTTTTGACCACAATGGCGTATTTGAATCCTTCACTTGGCGATATCTGGATGTGGTCTATCTGGATCCTTTGAAGCTGGTAGAGTGGTCTTTCCAGATGAGGTGAGGGGGACTTTCTTCCATACGTCCAGGCTTGCATTTGCCGCAGGTCAGACAGCTGCTGGTGAATTTGGCTGTTAGGGTGGAGATCCCTGAAGCGAAAACAGTAAGCACCAATCAGATCATTCATCTGTGTCTTTGATATGTGGATGTGGGTCCATGTACCCATTGGACCACCATAGGGTGCATACTTTGTGGTAGGCAGAGTTTGAAGTCTATTATTGATAGCCTTCTTTCTTCACATGTTGCTTTTTTTGCATTCAGCTCTTCTTCTCCTTTTGGAGCTTGGTCTTGTAACTTCTTGAGCAGATTCCAGGACGTTTCTTTGTCAGGTTTCTGTCTTCAGTCGTCATGTAGTAGCCGTCCGGCTCTACGACCTCTCCCACTTCTCCATGTTGTCTTCCTTTGGCTGCTTCTTTGGCTGCCATGTCCGCCATGTTATTGCCTCACGCCTCTTCTGTTCTCAGTTTTCCATGCACTTTGATTTTTCAAATTGCCACCATTTTGGAAGTTGGAGTATACCCAGTAGGTCCCTGAAGGCTCCATGATGATTCACGGTTGTCCCGTTTGCTGTGATGAAGTCCCTTGTAGCCCAGATGGGTCCAAAGTCGTGTGCTATGCCATGCGAGTACCTGTAGTCCGTGTAGATGTTTGCAGTCTTGCCTTCTGCCATCTGGCAGGCCTTCGTCAGCGCTATCAATTCTGCTTCCTGGGCTGACAGGCTAGGTGACAGACTTCTGGACCACAGGATTTCTTGATTGCTGGTCACTGCACTTCCTGTGTTGAAACTTCTTCTGGAGCCATCCAAGTATTCCCCCTTGGGAGTGGGAGTAGAGTGGCCGGGCTGAGGACTGTAGGTTTAGAGACGGTGACATTATGAGACAAAGGCAATAGAGGCGCCACAAAGATGCCTGGCGGTGGGGAGATTACTGTTGGTTGAGCTTGATTGAAGATTGCCAAGATGTCATGTGGAGTGAGAGTTTCCAGTGGCTGTCCAAGAGTGATGTCAGCAACCTTGTCCAGGAGGGTGTGTGCTGCAGATACTGCCATCAGGCAGGAGGGTGCTCTTCTTGCAACTGGATCCAAACGGGCTGAGAGGCAGCCTAAAAGTCTCTGTTTTCCCCCGTGAATCCGTGCCAGGACTCCAGTAGCATGACCTTCTTTCTTCCATCAGGTAGACGGAAAGACTTTTCATAGTCAGGTAGGCCTGGTATTGGCGCTGAGACTGTGGAGTTCTTCCAATCTCCTGAATGGGTTGAAGGCTGCGTCTGATAGAAGGAGCGAGGTTGCGTTTATGCAAGCGCACAGAGGCTGCATTAGGACTGAGGCATCAGGGATCCGGGTTCTGCAATACGACACTTAGACCAGGGAAGGCCTGCTGCATTCTTGGACTTGTTTGGGGAGCCATCTTCTCCACAGTGGTCTTCCAGTCTTTTGACATGTGTTTCGTCTGGTGGGCAATACAGTGTCCCAGGGATGTAACTTGCTTCTGGCATCACTGGACTTTGTTCTTCCAGACCTTACGTTGCTGTTCTTCCAGGTAGAGTAGGAGAGACAAGGAATAGACTGTGCAGGTGTCGATGTCAACCACACAAAAGAGAAGGTCATCCACGTGTTGTAGAAGAGTGACTCTTGCATATTCTGCAATCCAGTTGACGAGGATGGAGGACATTGTCTTGGTGAAACTTGAAGGGTTTGTTTTTGAGCACCTTGAGGCAACATTGTCCATATGCACTGCACTGGTGCGTAAAAGCAGGCCTCCAGGTGGAGGGGAAACACTGAAGAAGATACTGGCCAGGTTGATCACCGTGAATACCGTTGCCGTGACTGGGACTCTTGAGAGCAGAGTGTGATGGTTCAGCACTGTTGGGGTTTCAAATACGTAGCCTCTTTCGCGGCCTCCAGGCCTTGCACCATTCTGAACTCAGTGGGGTTTACAGTCTTTTTTCTTCACTGGAAACTAAATCTGAACTGAAAAAGTAAGTTGATGTGTATGCAAAATGTAAATGCATATTAACACATAACCATTACACAGAAAACAGGCACAAAAAAAGCAAATATCCTAAAATAAAATAATAAAAAAAAAAAAAAAAAAAATTTTTTTGCAAAAAATGCATGAAGGTAGCAATAATAATAAGGGTATTTAGTAAACATAATTTTGATCAAAAGAATGTACAAGCCATCCCGCCACGTCAAGGCAACCCTTTGTGGGACAGTCCTACTCTAATATTAAAAACCTTTCCACTTGTCAAGTGACACAAATGTGAACAAGGCAGAGGGACTGAACCCACCAGTTGAAGCTCAGGCCAGACAGGATGGATTTTCTCAACTCAGAAACAGGGCGGTCACACCCTTATATGCACAGAATGCACTCTGGACTACATAGGAAACTAAATCTGAACTGAAAAAGTAAGTTGATGTGTATGCAAAATGTAAATGCATATTAACACATAACCATTACTAGGGTTGAGCGATACTTTCCGATATCCAAAAGTATCGGAATCGGAATGGTATCGCCGATACCATTAAAATATCGGCGATACCCGATACCGATACCGGAAGTCCCATGTAAGTCTATGGGAACAAAATATCGGAATTAAAAAAAACCCATTCTTGCCTTGTTGGTTAATTGTACATGAAGGAAAACAACAAAGAGTAATGTACAATGTATTGTGGAAGGTTGAGGAGACATTAAAGGCATAGATGTTTAACCCAATCAAATGGAATAGCATAAATATTTTTTTTTTTAAAGATGTTCGGATTGACGAAGAAATTGACAATGTTGTTAACGTTTTTTCTATTTTGGCAAATATGTATATTTCACAACTTCCATGCTCTTCACCTTTTTAACTTTTCACACACTTTCTCCTTCATAATCTTCAGCAGCATCATCTTTTTCATCAAATTATTATTCATCTTCACCTTCTTTATCTTCTTCTTAAACTTCTTGCTATTCATCTTTTTGTTAACATTACTCAGATTCTTCTTATTAAACTATTATTCTTATTCATATTGTACTTCATCTTCTTCATCATATTCTTATTTGTGACAGAGAATCCTGTACTTGTAATCTGTCAAAGTATGAATTTTTCATCCTTCCGTTCTTGCTGTCACAAAAGATTTAAATTACAACAGTATTTGTCCGTGTTCAGTTTAGCCTGCAGCAGCAGGCATTTTCCAGGGGCACCACGAGGAGGAACGGACTCACCCCCATACACTGCTTAGTCTTCTTCTGCTTATAATTTAGAGCATATATTTTGCTCTTCATTTTGGTCTTATACTTCATGTTCTTCTGCTTTTTGATCTTCTGCTTATTGTTCTTAAGTCTCTTGTTCTGTATCTTGTAGTTTGTCTTAACCTTCTTAGTCCTGTTTGGTAATCTTTTATTTCTTCTTTGTGATGGTGTTTAGGCTGGTTGGCTTGATGCTCGTCGTCCTTGTGGTCGTCATCTTCTTCGGGGTGGTCATCAGGGTCGTCGTCTTCATTGTTGGAGATCCAGAGTGATTACCCAAAAAAGCATTGAAAAAATCTTCAATTTGTAAATGTAGCAGAAGGTACAAGAGTCAATGCAAGTAACGAGGACCAGCTGACTGTGCTGGAACCCGGAGGGGCAGCAGAAGGAAAAGAGCCAATGGCACAACCGAGGACCAGCTGACGTTACTGGGACACGGTTACTAAGCAGGAGGTACCTGTGCTCCAAAGCACTACCAAGGACCAGCAGACATTGCTGGAACTCGGATACCGAGATGGAGGCACCTAGGCCAAAGGCACTGCGGAGAACCAGCTGACGGTACTGGAACCCGGACGGGTAGCAGAAGGTACAAGAGCCAATGCAAGTAACGAGGACCAGCTGACTGTGCTGAACCCGGAGGGGCAGCAGAAGGAAAAGAGCCAATGGCACAACCGAGGACCAGCTGACGTTACTGGGACACGGTTACTAAGCAGGAGGTACCTGTGCTCCAAAGCACTACCAAGGACCAGCAGACATTGCTGGAACTCGGATACCGAGTTGGAGGCACCTAGGCCAAAGGCACTGCGGAGAACCAGCTGACGGTACTGGAACCCGGACGGGTAGCAGAAAGTACAAGAGCCAATGCAAGTAACGAGGACCAGCTGACTGTGCTGGAACCCGGAGGGGCAGCAGAAGGAAAAGAGCCAATGGCACAACCGAGGACCAGCTGACGTTACTGGGACACGGTTACTAAGCAGGAGGTACCTGTGCTCCAAAGCACTACCAAGGACCAGCAGACATTGCTGGAACTCGGATACCGAGATGGAGGCACCTAGGCCAAAGGCACTGCGGAGAACCAGCTGACGGTACTGGAACCCGGACGGGTAGCAGAAGGTACAAGAGCCAATGCAAGTAACGAGGACCAGCTGACTGTGCTGGAACCCGGAGGGGCAGCAGAAGGAAAAGAGCCAATGGCACAACCGAGGACCAGCTGACGTTACTGGGACACGGTTACTAAGCAGGAGGTACCTGTGCTCCAAAGCACTACCAAGGACCAGCAGACATTGCTGGAACCGGATACCGAGATGGAGGCACCTAGACCAAAGGCACTGCGGAGAACCAGCTGACGTACTGGAACCCGGACGGGTAGCAGAAGGTACCAATGGAAATTTAAGATGACAGGCCGCGAGCCGGCCGCAGTTACCGAATCCCACAGTACTACAGTGGGTGATTGTCCTATTGTCACAACGGAAACAGCCTTTATTTGCATATCCCGCAGCACACATAGGAAGCAAACCCAAACTCCAAGCACCATAGAGTCGGCTAACCCGACCGCAACACGACAGAACAACTTATTGGAGGCTAAGTGACGTTTACACTGACAGGAAACAGATGGCGTGCTGTAACCAGTCTGGGCAGGAGTGAGTACCCGTGCCAATGACACTTCCGAGCAACAACTGGCGGTGTTGTAGCCCAGGGATGAGAAGAGAACATGGTGGAGGCAGCAGGACTTTTTGCCGTTATCACAGCAGGGGAACAGCTGACATTACTGAACCCCAGTAACACAGGAGCAAGTGTAGACTGTGCTAACAGCACTTCCGAGCAACAACTGGCGGTGTTGTAGCCCAGGGATGAGAAGAGAACATGGTGGAGGCAGCAGGACTTTTTGCCGTTATCACAGCAGGGGAACAGCTGACATTACTGAACCCCAGTAACACAGGAGCAAGTGTAGACTGTGCTAACAGCACTTCCGAGCTACAACTGGCGGTGTTGTAGCCCAGGGATGAGAAGAGAACATGGTGGAGGCAGCAGGACTTTTTGCCGTTATCACAGTAGGGGAACAGCTGACATTACTGAACCCCAGTAACACAGGAGCAAGTGTAGACTGTGCTAACAGCACTTCCGAGCAACAACTGGCGGTGTTGTAGCCCAGGGATGAGAAGAGAACATGGTGGAGGCAGCAGGACTTTTTGCCGTTATCACAGCAGGGGAACAGCTGACATTACTGAACCCCAGTAACACAGGAGCAAGTGTAGACTGTGCTAACAGCACTTCCGAGCAACAACTGGCGGTGTTGTAGCCCAGGGATGAGAAGAGAACATGGTGGAGGCAGCAGGACTTTTTGCCGTACACACAGCAGGGGAACAGCTGACATTACTGAACCCCAGTAACACAGGAGCAAGTGTAGACTGTGCTAACAGCACTTCCGAGCTACAACTGGCGGTGTTGTAGCCCAGGGATGAGAAGAGAACATGGTGGAGGTGTGTCGACCCGCCACCACAATTGTGGATTACCAGGGCAATGGGTACTCAGAGCCGAGCCCATGGAAGTCTATGGGGTTTTTGTCACAGGTAGCTGTGGCTCGGTCTGTGGCCCGGGCGGTCTGGCGTATGTTGGGGGAATATTTACAGGGGATAGGTTTATATACAGTTCGTGACGCCACCTGTAGTATTCTGGTAATTAGTACCAGCGCTGCTGTAGATCTCTGAGGGGATGGTGAGGCAGCTAGATGTCGGGTCCCCTACAGGTGGGACTGGTCCCTCAAAGTCTATGGGATTTGTGAAGTCGGGTGCAGAAAAAGAACACAGTCTCACACGGTCAGCGTCTTTCCATACCTTTACTTGCAAGATGTTCAGGCAGGTCCAGGGAGGCTGATCCAAGGAGAGTGTATCTTGAGACAGCAGCTGGACAAGTTAGGGGCCTCCTTTACTTCCAATACAACGAGTACAACCAGCCTGAAGCGTAGTTCCCTCAAAATCTCCAGCTAATCTATAGCTGTACCGCCCAGTCAGCTTTGTGGTAGGGGCCTTCCTGTGAAGGAGCTGAATTCCTATTTTGTCCTGCAGAGACTCCAAAGTCTTCACTCCCCCTGACCCCAGTTACGTACTGACTATAAGGGGCTGTCTGCCGCGACCTAGGGTCCGGTAGATTCCTGGTTTTCTTACCACTATGCTTGAAGCGAATAGTGATCCTTCGGTCCCCAGTGACCGGTAGCAACGTGCAGGACTTCTTCAATCCGTAAGCACTAATCCAATAAACCACTGTGCCTTTCGCCTTGTCCACGCTGGTAACATAAGCACTCAAACTAGCCAAGGGTCGAGCAGTCACTTCTTTCTTTTCCTTCACTTCAAAGTTAGCTACAGATGCTCAGTTATCAATAGGCAGGAGCACGTCTCTGAACCTTATACCGTCCTTTAGACAGGATGCTGAAGACTTTCTGTACTAAACTTCTTCTTTCCTTCCAGTGTATGCTGATGAGGTACAGCTCTGACTAGGCTAAGGTGAATTAAAGCACCTATACTAGACTCCACTTTCCAAAGCTGGTGATAGAGCAATCTGGACTCCTTCCTCCCTCCAGACGTCCTCTCTCTCTGAAGTCTAGACACCGACTCAAGACGTCTTCTCTGTCCGAAGACAGGAACTAGACTGACCAAATCACTCCAACACATACCACCTTGACCACTCCCTCAAGAGTAAACTCCACTACCCTAAGGGTGTGTCTAGTATATGTTGAGTGAATGAATATTTAGCATTAAACTGCTGTCTCGCCATACACTCTCCAGGGTACTGCGTGTGCCTACCACCAGGGCTACACATTCCCCATGGTAAAAGACAGCACTCCCGGGCTGTAAAATACAAAAGAGACATTTTGTTTATGCAATAAACATTAAACAATAACTTCTTCCCATCCGGGAGGTGAGAATATCTTGAACGTTGCGAACAATAACATTTTACATATAGAAATACAAAAGTATCAAATAGCATTCAATAAATATACGATATACTTGTGAAGGACCCGCACCAAACCTTCAACGTGGGTCCTGGGTGGGCTGCAGGACATCCGATTGCAGACCTCACTCAGTGCCACACCACACGGGTTTTGTTTTCAGAGGTAGTGGTACTGGTTTATGTAAAACCAAGAGAAAGCACCGAAGCGCAACTATTTACAAGTAAGTTCTGGGTTGGCATAGTCCTCAACCTCCAAGTCCAATGTAAAACCAAAGACATATTATATAATATCACATAATACTAAAGTGCAAAAACTTTTCTGGTTACTGTTTATCATTTACCCAGCCGGGCATTCTACAGTTAGAAATATATATATTCACTATATAATTTGTGCAAAACTTTATAAAACATTTCAAACTTTCTACTTATGGTAGACCCGATATGGATCTCACCGATTCTCCTTTTCTATCTATTCATTTTCAAATAATACACTTTCCAATACATTTTCCACCCCGGGCTGGAACAATGCGATGTTCGCACAGGACCGTTCCTATTCCTGGGCCCAGTGCCCAGCACCAAGATCATCGACTCCACCATCGGGGTCTGTGTGCACTGGGCTGGTGGGGATGTCGGGGGTTCCAGCAGGGTGTCATCATCGCTGGTTACCTGCAGGGCCGGTTCACTCCGGTCCTCTAGGCCGCAGGGCCCGTCCTCCTCTGGGGACGCTGCTGCAGCATAAGATACTGGGCAAAAAGCAGGCTTTTGTAGTGGCTCAATTGAGATCGCATCAGACTCTTGCGATGTAGATTGGGTCGCCGATTGCGATGCAGAGTAGATCGCCGATTGCGATACGGAGGTGTACGCAGGGGGCGATGCCGATGCACAATGCTGGTGTGATGCAGAGCAGGAAGCAGGTGTGCGCAATGGCTCAGTTGGGACGCACTAACCTGCTGCTGTTGCTGCTCCATCATTGACGGCTGAGTCCCCGACGGTGTCCCTACCGGGGATCGATCATCTGCTGCGGCCTCTTGGCCGGGCGGGCGTTCCGGAACTGGCGGTACCTCCTCAACCTCCTTCGCCTCCACCGCTTCACCGGTGGGATCAGGATTGGTACTTTCGGGGGCAGCCTCCGGTTGCTCCTTTGCCTTGGGCAGCAGAATTTTCGGTGACTCGAATCGTGCATTTTCTTCTTTGATCTCCAGTAATGCTTGCTGCAGGTGCAGGACCACGGATGACTCCTGTGCTGGTGGCAGCTTGGCTGGGGCACGGGGCCTGCCTTCCTCCGCTTCCCAGCTCGGCTGCACACGTCCTGCTTCCATGATGTTCCAGAAGATTCTTTCTTCTTCCTGCGGAGACATTCGGTCTCTTCCGTGGAGGTGGGGTTTGCGTCTCCTCCTCCTCGCAGGGAAGGTGAAGAGGAGGCGGACCTCCTTTGCTGTAGGGCAGGATCGCATGTTGTAATAGCACTTTGAGAGGGCAGGCATTTTCTTCGCGCCACAGGGGGGTAGACGCCCACGAAGGTACGCCCACCTTCTTCTCCAGCGCCTGAGGGCGCGAATATGGCGACAAAGATGGCGATTTTGGCGCCAAAAGTACAAACAGTCCTTTTTCACAAAAACAATTCCTTAGGCACACAGGGCTCGCAATTCTGCGAGTTTCGCATCCTGTTCGTGACGCCAAGTTGTGTCGACCCGCCACCACAATTGTGGATTACCAGGGCAATGGGGTACTCAGAGCCGAGCCCATGGAAGTCTATGGGGTTTTTGTCACAGGTAGCTGTGGCTCGGTCTGTGGCCCGGGCGGTCTGGCGTATGTTGGGGGAATATTTACAGGGGATAGGTTTATATACAGTTCGTGACGCCACCTGTAGTATTCTGGTAATTAGTACCAGCGCTGCTGTAGATCTCTGAGGGGATGGTGAGGCAGCTAGATGTCGGGTCCCCTACAGGTGGGACTGGTCCCTCAAAGTCTATGGGATTTGTGAAGTCGGGTGCAGAAAAAGAACACAGTCTCACACGGTCAGCGTCTTTCCATACCTTTACTTGCAAGATGTTCAGGCAGGTCCCAGGGAGGCTGATCCAAGGAGAGTGTATCTTGAGACAGCAGCTGGACAAGTTAGGGGCCTCCTTTACTTCCAATACAACGAGTACAACCAGCCTGAAGCGTAGTTCCCTCAAAATCTCCAGCTAATCTATAGCTGTACCGCCCAGTCAGCTTTGTGGTAGGGCCTTCCTGTGAAGGAGCTGAATTCCTATTTTGTCCTGCAGAGACTCCAAAGTCTTCACTCCCCCTGACCCCAGTTACGTACTGACTATAAGGGGCTGTCTGCCGCGACCTAGGGTCCGGTAGATTCCTGGTTTTCTTACCACTATGCTTGAAGCGAATAGTGATCCTTCGGTCCCCAGTGACCGGTAGCAACGTGCAGGACTTCTTCAATCCGTAAGCACTAATCCAATAAACCACTGTGCCTTTCGCCTTGTCCACGCTGGTAACATAAGCACTCAAACTAGCCAAGGGTCGAGCAGTCACTTCTTTCTTTTCCTTCACTTCAAAGTTAGCTACAGATGCTCAGTTATCAATAGGCAGGAGCACGTCTCTGAACCTTATACCGTCCTTTAGACAGGATGCTGAAGACTTTCTGTACTAAACTTCTTCTTTCCTTCCAGTGTATGCTGATGAGGTACAGCTCTGACTAGGCTAAGGTGAATTAAAGCACCTATACTAGACTCCACTTTCCAAAGCTGGTGATAGAGCAATCTGGACTCCTTCCTCCCTCCAGACGTCCTCTCTCTCTGAAGTCTAGACACCGACTCAAGACGTCTTCTCTGTCCGAAGACAGGAACTAGACTGACCAAATCACTCCAACACATACCACCTTGACCACTCCCTCAAGAGTAAACTCCACTACCCTAAGGGTGTGTCTAGTATATGTTGAGTGAATGAATATTTAGCATTAAACTGCTGTCTCGCCATACACTCTCCAGGGTACTGCGTGTGCCTACCACCAGGGCTACACAGAGGCAGCAGGACTTTTTGCCGTACACACAGCAGGGGAACAGCTGACATTACTGAACCCCAGTAACACAGGAGCAAGTGTAGACTGTGCTAACAACACTTCCGAGCAACAACTGGCGGTGTTGTAGCCCAGGGATGAGAAGAGAACATGGTGGAGGCAGCAGGACTTTTTGCCGTACACACAGCAGGGGAACAGCTGACATTACTGAACCCCAGTAACACAGGAGCAAGTGTAGACTGTGCTAACAGCACTTCCGAGCAACAACTGGCGGTGTTGTAGCCCAGGGATGAGAAGAGAACATGGTGGAGGCAGCAGGACTTTTTGCCGTACACAGCAGGGGAACAGCTGACATTACTGAACCCAGTAACACAGGAGCAAGTGTAGACTGTGCTAACAGCACTTCCGAGCAACAACTGGCGGTGTTGTAGCCCAGGGATGAGAAAGAACATGGTGGAGGCAGCAGGACTTTTTGCCGTTATCACAGCAGGGGAACAGCTGACATTACTGAACCCCAGTAACACAGGAGCAAGTGTAACTGTGCTAACAGCACTTCCGAGCAACAACTGGCGGTGTTGTAGCCCAGGGATGAGAAGAGAACATGGTGAGGCAGCAGGACTTTTTGCCGTTATCACAGCAGGGGAACAGCTGACATTACTGAACCCAGTAACACAGAGCAAGTGTAGACTGTGCTAACAGCACTTCCGAGCTACAACTGGCGGTGTTGTAGCCCAGGGATGAGAAGAGAACATGGTGGAGGCAGCAGGACTTTTTGCCGTACACACAGCAGGGGAACAGCTGACATTACTGAACCCCAGTAACACAGGAGCAAGTGTAGACTGTGCTAACAGCACTTCCGAGCAACAACTGGCGGTGTTGTAGCCCAGGGATGAGAAGAGAACATGGTGGAGGCAGCAGGACTTTTTGCCGTTATCACAGCAGGGGAACAGCTGACATTACTGAACCCCAGTAACACAGGAGCAAGTGTAGACTGT
The DNA here is from genome assembly GCA_033576555.1 of Oophaga sylvatica. Lineage (NCBI taxonomy): Eukaryota > Metazoa > Chordata > Amphibia > Anura > Dendrobatidae > Oophaga > Oophaga sylvatica. The sequence goes on from JARQOD010000004.1 coordinate 180,186,449, forward strand.
GCTAACAGCACTTCCGAGCTACAACTGGCGGTGTTGTAGCCCAGGGATGAGAAGAGAACATGGTGGAGGCAGCAGGACTTTTTGCCGTACACACAGCAGGGAACAGCTGACATTACTGAACCCCAGTAACACAGGAGCAAGTGTAGACTGTGCTAACAGCACTTCCGAGCAACAACTGGCGGTGTTGTAGCCCAGGGATGAGAAGAGAACATGGTGGAGGCAGCAGGACTTTTTGCCGTTATCACAGCAGGGGAACAGCTGACATTACTGAACCCCAGTAACACAGGAGCAAGTGTAGACTGTGCTAACAGCACTTCCGAGCAACAACTGGCGGTGTTGTAGCCCAGGGATGAGAAGAGAACATGGTGGAGGCAGCAGGACTTTTTGCCGTTATCACAGCAGGGAACAGCTGACATTACTGATGGCTAACACTTCCGGCAAACGCGGTTACCAGATAGAAGAGACTGAGCCAGACTTTCTACCACGGAACAGCTGACACGAACCCAAACCAGGACAAGGGACTGTGCAACAGCACTTCGACAACGGCGGTGTAGCCAGGGAGAAAAAAATGTGAGCCAGGTTTGGTACACAGCGGAACACTGACATACAACCCATACAAGACAAGGTATGCTAACAGCATCAGACACTGCGTTTAGCCCGGGAGAAAATGAGGAGAGGACTTTTCGTACAAGCAGGAACACTGACTTACGACCCCAGTAAACGAGCATGAACTGTCACACCTCCGCACAACGGCGTTTACCCGATAGAAGAGACATGTGAGCACAGACTTGCGACACAGCAGGACCTGACATTCGACCCCAAACACGGAGCAATGTGATTGCTAACACATTCCACACAACTGCGTTGAGCCGATGAAAGAGACTGGAGGAGCAGACTTTTGCCGTACACCAGGACATGACATTACTGAACCCCAGTAACCAGAGCAATGTAACTGGCTAACAGCACTTCCGAGCAACAATGGCGGTGTTGTAGCCCAGGATAGAAGAGAACAGTGGAGGCAGCAGACTTTGCGTACACAGCAGGGGAAAGCGACATTACTGAACCCCAGTAACACAGAGCAAGTGTACTTGCAACAGCACTTCCGAGCAACAACTGGCGGTGTGTAGCCCAGGGATGAGAAAGAACATGGTGGAGCAGCAGGACTTTTTGCCGTAACACAGCAGGGAACAGCTGACATTACTGAACCCAGTAACACAGGAGCAAGTGTAGACTGGTGCTAACAGCACTTCCGAGCAACAACTGGCGGTGTTGTAGCCCAGGGATGAGAAGAGACACATGGTGTTGGCAGCAGGACTTTTGCCTTATACACAGCAGGGAACAGCTGACATACTGAACCCCAGTAACCACAGGAGCAAGTGTAACTGTGCTAACAGCACTTTCCGAGCAACAACTGGCGGTGTTGTAGCCCAGGGATGAGAAAAACATGGGGAGCAGCAGACTTTTTGCCGTTACACAGCAAGGGGAACAGCTGACATTACTAACCCCAGTAACACAGGATGCAAGGTGTAGACTGTGCTAACAGCACTCCGAGCAACAACTGGCGTGTGTTGTAGCCCAGGGATGAGAAGAGAACAGGTGGAGGCAGCAGACTTTTTGCCGTTATCACAGCAGGGAACAGCTGACATTACGAACCCCAGTAAGCACAGGAGCAAGTGATAGACTGTGCTAACAGCACTTCCGAGCTACACTGCGGTTGTTAGCCAGGGATGAGAAGAGACATGTGGAGCAGCAGGACTTTTTTGCCGTTACACACGCAGGGAACAGCTGACATTACTGAACCCAGTAACACAGGAGCAAGTGTAGACTGTGCAACAGCAGACTTGCCGTAACAACAAACCGGCGTGTTGTAGCCAGGATGAAGAGAACATGTTGGAGGCAAGCAGGACTTTTGCCGGTAAGACAGCAGTGGAACAGCTGACATTACTGAACCCCGTAACTTTGCGTGTAACGTGCAACAGACTCCGACAACTGAGCTCTGTACCGGAGAATGAGAACTGTGAGACAGCACTTTTTCCGTTACAGCAGGGGACAGCTGAATAGAACAGTAACAGGAGCAATTTTGCTTCACAGCAGCCGGAACAACTGCTGTAGCCAACGGAGAAGATGAGGATGGCACAGCTTTGGCACACGCGGGATGTACCTAGGAAAAAACATGGAGGGACGGAACTCTTCCGACACACGCGGGAAGTGCCATATGAACAGAACAGGAGCAGGGACTTTGCTAACACACGGAACAACTGGCGTGTGAGCCCAGGTAAAAGGAGAACGTGGAGGCAAAGATTTCGCACACAGCAGTGGAACAGTGAATAGAACCAGTGAACGGAGCAGATTAGCGTGTAACAGCCAGAACACTGCGTGTTGACCCCAGGTAAGAAACTGTGAGGCACAGACTTTCCGACACAGCGGGGAAGCAATTAGAACAGAACAGGAGCAGGAGACTTGCTAACAGCATCGACACACTGCGTTGTACCAGGGAAGAGAAAGAGGCACAGGACTTGCCTACACGCGGGGAACAGTGAAAAACTGAGCAGCAGGACTTTTTGCGTAACAGCAGGGGAAAGCGACATACTGACCCCAGTAACCAGGAGAAGTGAACTGTGCAACAGCACTTCCGGCTACAACTGCGGGGAGCCAGGATGAGAAAACAGTGAGCAGCAGGATTTTTGCCGTACACAGCAGGGAACAGGACTTTGACCCAGTAAAAGAGCAAGTGAGACTGCTAACACACCCGAGCACAACTGCGTGTTGTAGCCCAGTAAAAGAACATGGTGGAGGCAGCAGACTTTTCCGTACACAGCGGGGACAGCTGACTAGAACCCAGTACACGGACAGTAGACTGTGCTAACACATCGAGCAACACTGCGGTGTTGTAGCCCGGGATAAAAGACATGTGGAGCGCAGGACTTTTTGCTACACACAGGGGGAACACTGAATTACGAACCCAGTAACACAGGAGCAATGTAGACTGTGCTAACAGCACTTCGAGCACAACTGGCGGTGTTGTAGCCCAGGGATGAGAAGGAACATGGTGGAGGCAGCAGGACTTTTTGCCTAACAGCAGGGACAGCTGACATTACACCCAGTAACACAGGATGCAGTTAGACTGTGCTAACAGCACTTCAGCACAACTGGCGGTAGCCAGGATGAGAAGAGAACTGGTGGAGGCAAGCGGACTTTTGCCGTATAAGCAGGGGAAGCTGACTTACTGAACCCCAGTACACAGGAGCAAAGGTAGACTGTGCTAACAGCATCCGAGCAAAACTGGCGGTTGTAGCCTGGATGAAAGAGACATGGTGGAGGCAGCAGGACTTTTTGCCGTACACAGCAGGGACACTGTTACTACACCCAGTAACACTGGAGTATGTAGACTGTGCAACAGACTCGAGCACAATGGCGTGTTGTAGCCCAGGGATGAGAAGAACATGGTGGAGGCAGCAGGACTTTTTGCCGTTACACAGCAGGGGAACAGCTGACATTACTGAACCCCAGTAACACAGGAGCAAGTGTAGACTGTGCTAACAGCACTTCCGAGCTACAACTGGCGGTGTTGTAGCCCAGGGATGAGAAGAGAACATGGTGGAGGCAGCAGGACTTTTTGCCGTACACACAGCAGGGGAACAGCTGACATTACTGAACCCCAGTAACACAGGAGCAAGTGTAGACTGTGCTAACAGCACTTCCGAGCTACAACTGGCGGTGTTGTAGCCCAGGGTCAAGGAGGATGTTTAAATCTATATCAAGTATTTTCCTTGTTACGTGTCAATTAAAAATGTCTATACTCCAAACAAGAGAAATATAAACTTTAGTACCATAAGAGATGATTTAACTTAAAAAAATATATGTAAATGAAAAATTTACAAACATAAACGCATACATTAACATGTTGAAAAGCAATGCAAACCACAATTAAAATAGGTTAAATAATCTGCTATACGGTTTAAAATAAAAGCATACAAGTACACATCAGAATCCATTAATGATGGGTAAGTAACAGTATGTACACCATTTTTATTGTGTAGACAATGAATGGCTGACTTAAAAACATAATCAGCATTACAAGTTTTCTTTGACATTCATAAAACTTTACATTTGGTGAATAATATAACTACAATTTTTTAAAAAATATCTAAAATTTCCATCATGTAATACTGATAATATGTGCCAATCATTTATATTAACAAAACAAAAATTTAAAAAGTGCATAGTGCAGAGTGAAAACAGATATTTATGCCTGACTGTGGACTTGCAAGCATGACAACGGATAGATAAGGTATATATAGATGAGACTACATAGCCACAGATGGTGAATGGCGATGTAATACTGTACCTCAATAAAGTGTGGGGTTACTACTACATCCTTTTTTTTATCTAGCTTTATAAAAGGTTACGTGCATGTATGGTTGCGCCTCTGTTTGGACGCACAGACTGGCTTCCTGCTGTGACGCGTTGGGTATTGGAGCGTCTGTACGTCTTATGACGCAGACTAACATTCACGGTGCGCATCGTTCATCATCGCAAGCGTACCGACAACACAAAGGCGTTGTCATGACTGCTTTACTTAGTAAACATGCACCTATGATGAAACATACACGCATGTGCCCTATTACATAACAAGCTACAAGAAAAACGAGTGTGAGGTGTGACACAGCTGTTTTGTTAAGGTACAGTATTATATCGACATTGTACAGATGTCGCTATTCAGTCTGATAAATATATATCATTCACGTATTCTATCAGTTGTCGTTATTTCAGCACCACTTACAGGTATATATTTTGCTATTGTGACTATGCACTATTGACTTTACCAAGGCAATGCATGATTTTTGTTAGCGATTATCATGTTTACATGAAGGACCTTTATGATATGGGCTGTTAACTTTCTAATCAAATATGTCTTTTTTAAAATGACACAAATATAAGTAATGTTGAAGAGGACTATTCCTACAATGCATTGTTTGCACAATATTACAGGTGTACATCACGTCCCTTAACCCCTCTCTGACATTAGACGTACTATCCCGTCCATAAAACCCGTGCCATTCTGACCATGGACGGGATAGTACGTCATGCCCTTTAATGCGACATCGCGACTTAAGTAGCGGTGATCGCATTAAAATTCCGACGCCAGCTTACCTCTTGGAAGTTGGCGTCGGCATCCCGGGCTGCGTCCTCCCCCCTCAGGCCTCCCGATCGCTGTGATTGGCTGTTGAATTCTGAACAGCCAATCACAGCCTTTCTCACTGTTTCAGCCAATCAGAGCGGCTAAAACAGTGAGATCGCAGGCTAGGATCGAGTACCGATGTACTCGATCCTAGGCCTGGGCCTAGGAAAGTCCAGACCCCCCCGGATTGGCGCGATCGCCGATCACATCGATCGCGCCAATCGCAGGGCACAGCCGCGGTATATCCGCGCTGTGCCCTGCCTGTACCTGCCTGGATCGGTGCAGTAATAGCACCGATCCTAGGCCAGGGCCTGTAGGGCATGAAGGAGCTGATTGGCGCGATCGATGTCATCGACGATCGCGCCAATCACAGGGCACAGCAGCGGTGTGACCGCTCTGTGCCCTGCTAGGTGACCTGCCGGTGACCTGCCTAGGAATCGGAGCTGTGAGCTCCGATTACTAGGCCGGTGCCTAGCAACCGGCAATGCAGGGGTCTCCTTTGATTGGTGGGATTGATGTGATCATCGATCCCACCAATGACAGGTCACAGCAGCGATGTGACCGCTCTGTGACCTGTCTGCAAACTGGATCTGACCTGTCTGACCGCACTGCAGGGGTCCTCACACTTGCTGAGGATTCCTGCTGTGCGGTCACACTGCCAGATCTCCTCCTGTGCTGGGCCTTGTGGTGCCACAGTAGCCTGTGACACCACAACTCCTGCTGAAGAGAGAAGAAAGAAGAGAGAAGAAAGAAGAAGAAGAAAGAAGAGAAAAGAAAGAAAAGACTACAAACGTGAGTTTTTGAGCCCCGATCCCTGCCCGATCCACCCCAATCCCCCCATTCCCCCCTCCCCCCTTCCCTTTCCCCCTCTTTTTACCCCCCCTTTGCGCCACCGAGCGTTGATTGGTGACGCAGTTCACCCATCAACACTTTCGCACCCCCCTCCGTGCGCACATCCAGCAGCCGCAAACTTTGATAAGTGACAGCGGTCACTTATCAGAGCTCGTGCCTGCCGTTTTTTTTTTTCACCCCCCTTTCCGCCACTCCCGTGCGCACATCCAGCAGCCACGGAACTTTGATAAGTGACACCAGTCACTTATCAGAGCTCGTTCCTGCCGTTTTTTGTTTTTTTTTCACGAACTTTTCCGCCACTCCCGTGCGCACATCCAGCAGCCACGGAACTTTGATAAGTGACACCAGTCACTTATCAGAGCTCGTTCCTGCTGTTTTTTTTTTGTTTTTTTTCACCAACTTTTCTGCCACTCCCGTGCGCACACCCAGCAGCCACGGAACTTTGATAAGTGACACCAGTCACTTATCAGAGCTCGTTCCTGCTGTTTTTTTTTTTTTTCACCAACTTTTCCGCCACTCCCGTGCGCACATCTAGCAGCCACGGAACTTTGATAAGTGACACCAGTCACTTATCAGAGCTCGTTCCTGCTGTTTTTTTTTTTTTTTCCCACCAACTTTTCCGCCACTCCCGTGCGCACATCCAGCAGCCGCGGAACTTTGATAAGTGACACCAGTCACTTATCAGAGCTCGTTCCTGCTGTTTTTTTGTTTTTTTTTCATCTCCCTTTCCGCCACTCCCGTGCGCACATCCAGCAGCCGCGGAACTTTGATAAGTGACAGCGGTCACTTATCAGAGCTCGTGACTGCCAGTTTTTTTTTTCACCCCCCTTTCTGCCACTCCCGTGCGCACATCCAGCAGCCGCGGAACTTTGATAAGTGACAGCGGTCACTTATCAGAGCTCGTGCCTGCCAGTTTTTTTTTTTTTTTCACCCCCCTTTCCGCCACTCCCGTGCGCACATCCAGCAGCCGCGGAACTTTGATAAGTGACACCGGTCACTTATCAGAGCTCGTGCCTGCCAGTTTTTTTTTCACCCCCCTTTCCGTCACTCCCGTGCGCACATCCAGCAGCCACGGAACTTTGATAAGTGACACCGGTCACTTATCAGAGCTCGTGCCTGCTGGTTTAGACTTTTTTTCACAGGCCTTTTTTTTCCCTATTCGCTTTCTTTTCTTTTAGCTTTTTCTTTTCAGCTTAGTTTACACCAATCACTATCCCCCCCCCCACACACACACACAGTTATAAATAAAGTTCACACAAAGCACCACATTCACAAAAAAAATGTCCCGCCCGTCACGCTCATCCCAACAGCGCTATTCAGTGGAGGAGGCATACGCTATCCTTGCCTCCGACACTGATAGCGAGGGAGAGGATCCCACATTTCTTTATTTTTCAGATGAAGATTCTTCGTCCTCCTCATCTTCCTCCTCGGGTCCTGCGGAACCGCCACGCAGACGCCCCAGGACAGAACATGAGGCAGCGCCCGCCCCTGAAAATGAACCAGCGCACCCCTCTTCGGACCCCGTATGGACCCCGGCCCCCGAAAATTACGATCCACTGATTCCTGATTTTGTGGCAGAATCAGGAATCAGGTTTGACTCCACCGGCTTCACAGAAATAGACTTTTTCAAAGTCTTTTTCTCTGAGGATTTAATTAACCTCATGGTGGAGCAAACAAATTTGTACGCTCGGCAATTTTTGGCGCAAAACCCCCGTTCATCATTTTCCAACTGGTCTCCTGTAGACGCAGTTGAAATGATGCAGTTTTGGGGCCTGGTCCTCCATATGGGGATCCTGAAGAAGCCAGAAATTCGGCAATATTGGAGTGTTGATATTTTATACAACACTCCACTGTTCCGAATGGTCATGGCTCGGACGCGTTTTGAGGCCATCCACAAATTCCTGCATTATAATGATAATGCACAGTGTCCCCCACGAGATGACCCCAACTTTGACCGCCTGTTCAAAGTTCGGCCGGTCATCGAACACTTCAACAAAAAGTTTGCTGAAGTGTACGTGCCCCAAAGGGACATCTGCGTGGATGAGTCCTTGGTTCATTTTAAGGGACGGCTCGCATTCCGCCAGTACCTGCCCAGCAAGAGGGCAAGGTACGGAATCAAACTCTACAAGCTGTGTGAGAGTACCTCAGGGTACACACACAGCTTTAGAGTTTACGAAGGAAAGGACACCAGGATTGTACCCCCTGAGTGTCCCCCCGTCCTGGGAGTGAGTGGGAAAATTGTGTGGGATTTGGTGCACCCACTGCTGGATAAAGGTTATCACCTTTACACTGATAACTTTTATTCCAGCATCCCACTCTACAAATCCCTCTCTGCGCGAGGTACAGCAGCCTGCGGTACCGTCCGCAAAAATCAGAGAGGCCTCCCGAAGACGCTACTTGGGCAGATGCTCAGAAAGGGTGAGAGCAGAGCCCAATGTAGCGACCACCTGTTGGTGGTCAAGTACAAGGACAAGAGGGATGTCCTTCTCTTGACCACCATACATGGTGATGGCAGCGCCCTCAGCACTGTACGGGGTACCTCTACACAGGTCCGCAAACCGGACTGTGTACTGGGGTACAATAAATACATGGGGGGTGTTGATCTCTCTGATCAACTCCTCCAACCGTACAGTGCTTTGAGAAAGGCCAAGGTGTGGTACAAGAAGCTGTCCGTGCACATCGTCCAAATGGCAATGCTCAACGCTTTCCTGCTGTCACGATGTGCACGCAACAGCGATACGACGTACCTTCAGTTTCAGGAGGTAGTGGTTAAGGCCCTGATGTTTGGCGCTCAGGAAACAGCGGGCCCCAGTACTTCCGGAACTGAAGGTGCTCGTACCAGGTCAGCATTTCCCGGGGTGGTCCCGCCAACTGGAAGAAAAGGTAAGCCACAAAAAAGGTGCCGAGTGTGTTACAAAAGGGGAATACGCAAGGACACCACTTACCAATGCGACACCTGCCCCGAAAAACCTGGCCTGTGTATGAAGGATTGTTTCAAATTGTACCACACCTCAATGCACTACTAATTTACTTTACAGGAAAGATTAGTTCCAGAAGGGGGGCACATTTAGAAAAGTTCCTTGGGAGTCTACTTTCCAAAATTATGTCACTTGTGGGTTTTTTTTTACTGTTTAGGCACATCAGGGGCTCTGCAAACGGAACATGACGCCCGCAGACCATTCCATCAAAGTCTGCTTCCAAAACGTCACAATTTCCCTTCTGAGCCCCAAATTGTGCCCGAACAGTTTTTTCCCACATATGGGGTACCAGTGTACTCAGGACAAATTGAACAACAACTTTTGGTGTCCAATTTCTCCTCTTAACCTTGGGAAAATAAAAAATTGGGGACTAAAACATCATTTGTGTGAGGTAAAAAGTAGGATTTTATTTTTTCACACCTGGGCATTATAAACTTTAGTGAAACACTTGGGGGTTCAAAGTGCTCATCACACACCTAGATAAGTTCCTTAGGGGGTCTAGTTTCCAAAATGGGGTCACATGTGGGGGGTTTCCACTGTTTAGGCACATCAGGGGCTCTGCTAACGGAACATGACGCCCGCAGACCATTCCATCAAAGTCTGCATTCCAAAACGTCACTGCTTCCCTTCCGAGCCCTGCCGTGTGCCCAAACAGTGTATCCCCCCAACATATGGGGTATCAGCGTACTCAGGACAAATTGGACAACCACTTTTGGGGTCCAATTTCTCCTCTTACTCTTGGGAAAATAAAAAATTGGGGACTAAAACATCACTTTTGTGGAAAAAAAAAATATTTTTTTTTTTCACGCCAGGGCATTATAAACGTTAGTGAAACACTTGGGGGTTCAAAGTGCTCACCACACACCTAGATAAGTTCCTTAGGGGGTCTAGTTTCCAAAATGGGGTCACATGTGGGGGGTTTCCACTGTTTAGGCACATCAGGGGCTCTGCTAACGGAACATGACGCCCGCAGACCATTCCATCAAAGTCTGCATTCCAAAACGTCACTGCTTCCCTTCCGAGCCCTGCCGTGTGCCCAAACAGTGTATCCCCCCAACATATGGGGTATCAGCGTACTCAGGACAAATTGGACAACCACTTTTGGGGTCCAATTTCTCCTCTTACTCTTGGGAAAATAAAAAATTGGGGACTAAAACATCACTTTTGTGGAAAAAAAAAATATTTTTTTTTTTCACGCCAGGGCATTATAAACGTTAGTGAAACACTTGGGGGTTCAAAGTGCTCACCACACACCTAGATAAGTTCCTTAGGGGGTCTAGTTTCCAAAATGGGGTCACATGTGGGGGGTTTCCACTGTTTAGGCACATCAGGGGCTCTGCTAACGGAACATGACGCCCGCAGACCATTCCATCAAAGTCTGCATTCCAAAACGTCACTGCTTCCCTTCCGAGCCCTGCCGTGTGCCCAAACAGTGTATCCCCCCAACATATGGGGTATCAGCGTACTCAGGACAAATTGGACAACCACTTTTGGGGTCCAATTTCTCCTCTTACTCTTGGGAAAATAAAAAATTGGGGACTAAAACATCACTTTTGTGGAAAAAAAAAATATTTTTTTTTTTCACGCCAGGGCATTATAAACGTTAGTGAAACACTTGGGGGTTCAAAGTGCTCACCACACACCTAGATAAGTTCCTTAGGGGTCTAGTTTCCAAAATGGGGTCACATGTGGGGGGTTTCCACTGTTTAGGCACATCAGGGGCTCTGCTAACGGAACATGACGCCCGCAGACCATTCCATCAAAGTCTGCATTCCAAAACGTCACTGCTTCCCTTCCGAGCCCTGCCGTGTGCCCAAACAGTGTATCCCCCAACATATGGGGTATCAGCGTACTCAGGACAAATTGGACAACCACTTTTGGGGTCCAATTTTTCCTCTTACCCTTGGGAAAATAAAAAATTGGGGACTAAAACATCACTTTTGTGGAAAAAAAAATATATATTTTTTTTTTCACGCCAGGGCATTATAAACGTTAGTGAAACACTTGGGGGTTCAAAGTGCTCACCACACACCTAGATAAGTTCCTTAGGGGGTCTAGTTTCCAAAATGGGGTCACATGTGGGGGGTTTCCACTGTTTAGGCACATCAGGGGCCCTCCAAACGCGACATGGCGTCCGTTCGCAATTCCAGCCAATTTTGGTTTGGAAAAGTCAAACGGCGCTCCTTCCCTTTCAAGCCCTGCCGTGCGCCCAAACAGTGGTTCCCCCCCACATATGGGGTATCAGCGTACTCAGGACATGTTGGACAACAACTTTTGGTGTCCAATTTCTCCTCTTACCCTTGGGAAAATAAAAAATTGGGGACTAAAACATCATGCTTGTGGAAAAAATATGATTTTTTTTCTTCACGGCTCTACATTACAAACTTGCGTGAAGCACTTGAGGGTTCAAAGTGCTCACCACACATCTAGATAAGTTCCTTAGGGGGTCTAGTTTCCAAAATGGGGTCACATGTGGGGGGTTTCCACTGTTTAGGCACATCAGGGGCCCTCCAAACGCAACATGGCGTCCGTTCGCAATTCCAGCCAATTTTGGTTTGGAAAAGTCAAACGGCGCTCCTTCCCTTTCAAGCCCTGCCGTGCGCCCAAACAGTGGTTCCCCCCCACATATGGGGTATCAGCGTACTCAGGACATGTTGGACAACAACTTTTGTGGTCCAATTTCTCCTCTTACCCTTGGGAAAATAAAAATTTGGGGACTAAAACATCATGTTTGTGGAAAAAATATGATTTTTTTTCTTCACGGCTCTACATTACAAACTTGCGTGAAGCACTTGAGGGTTCAAAGTGCTCACCACACATCTAGATAAGTTCCTTAGGGGTCTAGTTTCCAAAATGGGGTCACATGTGGGGGGTTTCCACTGTTTAGGCACATCAGGGGCCCTCCAAACGCAACATGGCGTCCGTTCGCAATTCCAGCCAATTTTGGTTTGGAAAAGTCAAACGGCGCTCCTTCCCTTTCAAGCCCTGCCGTGCGCCCAAACAGTGGTTCCCCCCCACATATGGGGTATCAGCGTACTCAGGACATGTTGGACAACAACTTTTGTGGTCCAATTTCTCCTCTTACCCTTGGGAAAATAAAAAATTGGGGACTAAAACATCATGCTTGTGGAAAAAATATGATTTTTTTTCTTCACGGCTCTACATTACAAACTTGCGTGAAGCACTTGAGGGTTCAAAGTGCTCACCCACATCTAGATAAGTTCCTTAGGGGGTCTAGTTTCCAAAATGGGGTCACATGTGGGGGGCTTCCACTGTTTAGGCACATCAGGGGCCCTCCAAACGCGACATGGCGTCCGTTCGCAATTCCAGCCAAATTTGGTTTGGAAAAGTCAAACGGCGCTCCTTCCCTTTCAAGCCCTGCCGTGCGCCCAAACGTGGTTCCCCCCCACATATGGGGTATCAGCGTACTCAGGACATGTTGGACAACAACTTTTGGTGTCCAATTTCTCCTCTTACCCTTGGGAAAATAAAAAATTGGGGACTAAAACATCATGCTTGTGGAAAAAATATGATTTTTTTTCTTCACGGCTCTACATTACAAACTTGCGTGAAGCACTTGAGGGTTCAAAGTGCTCACCACACATCTAGATAAGTTCCTTAGGGGGTCTAGTTTCCAAAATGGGGTCACATGTGGGAGGTTTCCACTGTTTAGGCACATCAGGGGCCCTCCAAACGCAACATGGCGTCCGTTCGCAATTCCAGCCAATTTTGGTTTGGAAAAGTCAAACAGCGCTCCTTCCCTTTCAAGCCCTGCCGTGCGCCCAAACAGTGGTTCCCCCCCACATATGGGGTATCAGCGTACTCAGGACATGTTGGACAACAACTTTTGTGGTCCAATTTCTCCTCTTACCCTTGGGAAAATAAAAATTTGGGGACTAAAACATCATGTTTGTGGAAAAAATATGATTTTTTTTCTTCACGGCTCTACATTACAAACTTGCGTGAAGCACTTGAGGGTTCAAAGTGCTCACCACACATCTAGATAAGTTCCTTAGGGGGTCTAGTTTCCAAAATGGGGTCACATGTGGGGGGTTTCCACTGTTTAGGCACATCAGGGGCCCTCCAAACGCAACATGGCGTCCGTTCGCAATTCCAGCCAATTTTGGTTTGGAAAAGTCAAACGGCGCTCCTTCCCTTTCAAGCCCTGCCGTGCGCCCAAACAGTGGTTCCTCCCCACATATGGGGTATCGGCGTACTCAGGACATGTTGGACAACAACTTTTGTGGTCCAATTTCTCCTCTTACCCTTGGGAAAATAAAAATTTGGGGACTAAAACATCATGTTTGTGGAAAAAAATATGATTTTTTTTCTTCACGGCTCTACATTACAAACTTGCGTGAAGCACTTGAGGGTTCAAAGTGCTCACCACACATCTAGATAAGTTCCTTAGGGGGTCTAGTTTCCAAAATGGGGTCACATGTGGGGGGTTTCCACTGTTTAGGCACATCAGGGGCCCTCCAAACGCAACATGGCGTCCGTTCGCAATTCCAGCCAATTTTGGTTTGGAAAAGTCAAACGGCGCTCCTTCCCTTTCAAGCCCTGCCGTGCGCCCAAACAGTGGTTCCCCCCCACATATGGGGTATCGGCGTACTCAGGACATGTTGGACAACAACTTTTGTGGTCCAATTTCTCCTCTTACCCTTGGGAAAATAAAAATTTGGGGACTAAAACATCATGTTTGTGGAAAAAATATGATTTTTTTCTTCACGGCTCTACATTACAAACTTGCGTGAAGCACTTGAGGGTTCAAAGTGCTCACCACACATCTAGATAAGTTCCTTAGGGGGTCTAGTTTCCAAAATGGGGTCACATGTGGGGGGTTTCCACTGTTTAGGCACATCAGGGGCCCTCCAAACGCGACATGGCGTCCGTTCGCAATTCCAGCCAATTTTGGTTTGGAAAAGTCAAACGGCGCTCCTTCCCTTTCAAGCCCTGCCGTGCGCCCAAACAGTGGTTCCCCCCCACATATGGGGTATCAGCGTACTCAGGACAAGTTGGACAACAACTTTTGTGGTTCAATTTCTCCTCTTACCCTTGGGAAAATAAAAATTTGGGGACTAAAACATCATGCTTGTGGAAAAAATATGATTTTTTTTCTTCACGGCTACATTACAAACTTGCGTGAAGCACTTGAGGGTTCAAACTGCTCACCACACATCTAGATAAGTTCCTTAGGGGGTCTAGTTTCCAAAATGGGGTCACATGTGGGGGGTTTCCACTGTTTAGGCACATCGGGGCCTCTCCAAACGCGACATGGCGTCTGTTCTCAATTCCAGCCAATTTTGGTTTGGAAAAGTCAAACTGCGCTCCTTCCATTCCGAGCTCTGCCGTGTGCCCAAACAGTGGTTTTCCCTCACATATGGGGTATCGGCGTACTCAGGAGAAATTGCACAACAACTTTATCAGTCCTTTTTCTCCTTTTTCCCTTGTGAAAATAAAAAAAATGTTTGTAAAAGATCATTTTTGTGACTAAAAAGTAAAATGTTAATTTTTTCCTTCCACGTTGCTTCAGCTCCTGTGAAGCACCTGAAGGGTTAATAAACTTCTTGAATGTGGTTTTGAGTACCTTGAGGGGTGTAGTTTTTAGAATGGTGTCACTTTTGGGTATTTTCTGCTATATAGACCCCTCAAAGTGACTTCAAATATGAGGTGGTCCCGAAAAAAAATGGCTTTGTAAATTTTGTTGTAAAAATGAGAAATCGCTGGTCAACTTTTAACCCTTATAATTTCCTAACAAAAAAAAATTTTGCTTCCAAAATTGTGCTGATGTAAAGTAGACATGTGGGAAATGTTATTTATTAACTATTTTGTGTGACATATTTCTCTGTTTTAAGGGAATAAAAATTCAAAGTTTGAAAATTGCAAAATTTTCAAAATTTTTGCCATATTTGCGTTTTTTTCATAAATAAATGCAAGTTATATGGAAGAAATTTTACCACTATCATGAAGTACAATATGTCACGAGAAAACATCTCAGAATCGCGAAGATCCGTTGAAGCGTTCCAGAGTTATAACCTCATAAAGAGACAGTGGTCAGAATTGTAAAAATTGGCCCGGTCATTAACGTGCAAACCACCCTTGGGGTGAAGGGGTTAATCAACATTGGATTATTATATTTACTTGTATGCTTTTATTTCAAAGGCAAGAACACTGAAGTATAACCTTCGCACTGCAGCAGTTGTCAAAGTTCAACCCACATTATGCACTTCCAACATTGCAGCATTTGAGTCATCATGATGTGAGTTGGATTTGTCTAAGCTATGGAGTGACAAGGTTGACCATCAGTATCCTATAGCATAAGTAGGATTTTGTGTTTGCATTTGTTTTCGACATGTGCATATCTGTAATAATATGTCACATTTATTTTGTTACAGATTTGTGACAAAGACTAATCATTTTATGGTTTGAAAGTTGACGTTTCAAATGTTTACAGCTTAGAAATCAGGGTGTAGCCTCTTATCTATGTGTAGCACTAGACACTTTGAGATGTCATGTTTTTTTCACCATGATTAGGTAGCTAGCAGTAATTTTTGCCGGACACACAGTAGGGGAACAGCAGGCGTTACTGAACCCCACAAACACATCAGCGATTGTTTTCATCTGTGCATCTAACACTTCTGAGCAGCAACTGGCGCTGTTGAAGCCCAGGTCAAGGAGGGTGTAGGCAGAGGCCTAGTATGAGACGTTTGAAGTTGAAGTTGTAGTTAGCAGCAGTAATTTTTGCCAGACACACAGCAGGGGAACAGCAGGCGTTACTGAACCCCACAAACACATCAGCGATTGTTTTCATCTGTGCATCTAACACTTCTGAGCAGCAACTGGCGCTATTGAAGCCCAGGGTCAAGGAGGGTGTAGGCAGAGGCCTAGTATGAGATGTTTGAAGTTGAAGTTGTAGTTAGCAGCAGTAATTTTTGCCAGACACACAGCAGGGGAACAGGAGGTGTTACTGAACCCCACAAACACATCAGCGATTGTTTTCATCTGTGCATCTAACACTTCTGAGCAGCAACTGGCGCTGTTGAAGCCCAGGGTCAAGGAGGGTGTAGGCAGAGGCCTAGTATGAGACGTTTGAAGTTGAAGTTGTAGTTAGCAGCAGTAATTTTTGCCAGACACACAGCAGGGGAACAGCAGGCGTTACTGAACCCCACAAACACATCAGCGATTGTTTTCATCTGTGCATCTAACACTTCTGAGCAGCAACTGGCGCTGTTGAAGCCCAGGGTCAAGGAGGGTGTAGGCACAAAATATTGAGTTATTGCCTTGTTACGTGGCCATTGCAAATGTATGTACTTCAAACAAGAATAAATGAAGTTTTACTAGGACAATAAAATGATGAATTTCAATTCCAAGAATAGAAAAATATTTATACTTGAGAGTCCTCTGTGGTTGATACCGTTTAATGGCTAACTGAAAATATGGTAACAAATTCAAAGCTTTCGAGACTACTCAGGTCTCTTCATCAGGCTAAGACTAAAAAAAAAAAGGAAGAATCACATATTTCTACACACAACAGGACACAGGAATAGGTAAGACAAGTGAGGGAGGGACAAGTGAGGGGAGACCGGCCAAAAAATGAGAACAAGGATGAATTATCAGCGCCACACGATAAGACAAAAAATAATGGATTTACCTGTGGCAAAACACTTTTGTATGCCCGGTCATAGCATGATGGATATGGAATTACTGGTATTAAAATATAACTTCAAATATGACAAAGATACAAAGGTTTCAGAATATAAGCTCATCATGACCTTTGACACTGTTAGTGATGGAATGAATAGATCACACGGATTTATGTCATTCTATATCAATTAAGGAATCTGCGTCTCTGCCCTTCCAGGGGCATGAAAACACAAAACCAGACCCCAATCAGAGGGCAATAAAACTTTCTATCGTTATCTAGGAACTGTTCCAATATTTATGTTCATCCCTCTGTGATAATGACAGTTCTGCTACACGTCACTTACTTGTCTTACCTATTGCACTATTCCTGTGTCCTGTTGTGTATAGAAATATGTGATGCTTCATTTTTTGTTTTAGTCTTTGCCTGATGAAGAGACGTGAGTAGCCTCGAAAGCTTGCAATTTGTTACCATCTTTTCAGTTATCCATTCAAAGGTATCAACCACTGCGGACTCTCAAGTCTAAATATTTATCTATCTACTGGCTAACACGGTACAAAGATACACATGTTTCCTAACTTCAAGAATAAAAATAAAGACACTGCAAATATAAACGCATATATGCACATGCCAACAAGAAATGGAACAACACACCACCCAAAAAATTGGTTACAAAATATAGTGTTGTAAATTTAACAATAAAAGTCCATTTTTGTATTTATGAATAATGCTTAAGGAACGCTATGTTAAACCATAACATAGTGAAGACAATGGATTTTGTAATAGTCACTTATCATCATCATCATTGCAATTTAGATGTGACAGTCACAGATATTTCAATTATTTAAGTTAATAAAATAGTTACTTTGTACACCATGGATGACATGTCCAGCATGGACTCATCAATGTGATGACACAATAATGTACGATAAAAAATAACCATTTAAAAAACATAATGCATTGTCACAATTTAAGTGTGTGCCTGCAAGTGTAGGTGAAACAAAGGCTACGGATAGCAAAGGTATATTCTATGTCTGTATCAGACAGTGGACAGCCTCTGATGGGTAATGGCGATGTTATACTGTACGTCAATAAAGTCTGCGGCTGCAATCATACATTTTTTGCTTGTACAGTGTTGAAGAGGGTAAAAGCATGTCTGGTTGCGCAAGGCTTTATCCGTCAACACTACCTTCCTACTGTCACGCGTAGGGTAGGGTAGCGTGTGTCAATTAGATGACTCTATAAAATGTGACGTTACGCAGCGTTATTGCGCCCTAGGGACGCCAAAAATACGACAGCAGTAATCATTTACTGTCTAATACTCCACCTATGACCAACAAAAAAAGACCGTTCCCTCTTTAACAATCTACAAGACTAACAAGCATAATGGTTGACGCTGACTTTATTGAGGTACAGTATTACATCGACATTGTCCATGAGTAACTATGCACTGTGATACCTATATCATTATTAATTTATATCTGTTGTGGTTGTTTCAACAGCACTTGCAGGTATAACTAGTACTACCTATTGTCAGTATGCATGATGCACTTTCTAGATGTAATAATTTATTATTGCACATTATTACCAGGTTTAGATGCTGGCCATTTCATATATGGTGTGTGAAGTTACAGTTGGCATCAGTATGTGTATTTTATAATGTCTGTCATAAATAAAACTCGTGATGATGATGATGAGGATTTTATGATTCGTACATCCATTGACTGCATTATCTTACAGGTACAGATAAAGTTCCTTAAAAAGCATTAATTGATAAGTATGAAATGTACTTTTATGCATTAATTTCAAAAAGTGAAGACTATGTTTTAGTTTTTGTTACCATTTATAATAGACTTGTGCAGATATGCGCTGTGATGACAAATTATTATTTGTCCATATTTGTCATAAAAATTTATCATTCTAGGCCTGGAAAACTTCACAATTTCCGTTTTAAGCATAACAATCAGGGTGACGGCTCTTCCCTATTTGGAGCATGTTCGACATGGGTTTTTCTGTGCATGTGTAGGGAACAGGAGACTTGTTGCCGGACACACAGCAGGGGAACAGCTGGCGTTACTGAACCCCACTAACACTATAGCTTGTGTATTGGTCTGTGGACACGACACTTCTGAGCAGCAACTGGCAGTGTTGTAGCACAGGGAGTAGAGTTCAGGTGGTAGAAAGATGAACATAACAGGAGACATGGATAACGTTGCGAACCAGTTATTTAATCTGAAAACGGACAGACAAATTCTGGCGAGATCCATGCCTTGTTCATTTTCAGAAAAGTAAGCCGGTCTACATTATCGGAGGATAGTCGCATGCGACGGTCTGTTAGTACACCACCTGCGGCACTAAAGACGCGCTCCGATAATACACTGGCAGCAGGGCAAGCCAGCACCTCCAATGCATACTGGCTAAGCTCTGGCCATGTATCCAGCTTAGAGACCCAAAACTTGAATGGGGAAGAGCCATCTGGGAGTACACTGAGAGGGAAAGACATGTAGTCTGTCACCATCTTACGGAAACGTTGCCTCCTGCTGACTGGAGCCGTCTCGGATGGTTTAGACATTGGTGGCGCTGCCACAAAACTTCGACACATTTGGAACATACTGGTCTTGCCCTGTCAGAGGCGCTGCTTGTGCTCCCTTTTGTTGCAGAGCTGTCTCCACTGCCTCGACGCACAGAGCTGCTTTGTAAAGCAGTAGCAGCAGCAGTGCTCTCGGCTGGAATGGAGAACATTATGGATTGCACCAGTGTGTCTTGGTACTCCCGCATTTTACGCTCCCGGTTCAACGGTGTGATGAGGCTTTGTAAGTCGTCCCGGTAGCGAGGGTCTAGGAGGGTGTACACCCAATAATCAGACGTGGTGAGAATGTGGGCGATGCGGCGGTCGTTTCTCAGGCACTGCAGCATGAAATCAACCATGTGCTGCAGACTCCCAACTGGCCAAGAAACGCTGTCCCCTGCAAGAGGCGTCATCTCTGCCTGCTCTGCATCACCCCACCCTCGCTCTACATACTGACTAGAGCGTTGTGTACCTCCCTCTGGAGCGATGTCTTCCTCCTCCATTGACTCCTCCTCATCCTCCTCACAAAGTGAACACTGCCCAGCCCTTTGTGAGGAACCACGTTGCGCTGACTGTCCAGAAGGTGATGGAATTTGTGACTCCTCATCCTCCACCTCTTCCAAAACCTCATCCCTTATTGCTTGCAGTGTTTTTTGAAGCAGGCAGACAAGGGGGACAGTCAGGCTGACTAGTGCATCATCTGCACTCGCCATCCGCGTTGACTCATCAAACGCACGCAAAACGTGGCAGATGTCCTTCATAGAGGCCCACTCAGTAGTGGTGAAGTGTGAACGACGCAAATTGCGAGTTGATTGCGCCTGATGCAGCTGATACTCCATTACTGCTGGCTGCTGCTCACACAACCGCTCCAACATATGTAACGTGGAATTCCACCTGGTGGGTACGTCACATATGATGCGATGTTCAGGAAGGCGAAATCTGCATTGCAGAGCTGCAATGCGCGATCTGGCCATGCTGGAACGTCGCAAGTGAGCGCACTCTAGGCGGACCTTGTGCAGCAGTCGATCAAGATCCGGATAGTCCCTCAAAAAACTCTGCACGACCAAGTTGAGCACATGTGCCAGACATGGTATGTGAGTGAGGTTGCCAAGGCCCAGAGCTGCCACCAGATTTCGGCCATTGTCACACACTACCAAGCCTGGCTGGAGATTCGCTGGCAAAAACCACACGTCGCTCTCCTGCTTGATGGCATTCCAGAGCTCCTGCGCTGTGTGGCTTCGATTCCCCATGTAAATTAATTTCAGGACGGCCTGTTGACGTTTGGCCACGGCTGTGCTCATATCGGTCGCATCAGGTAAGCGTTCACGGGTCCATGTGGAGGTAGACCGTGACGGCTCCTGCAGCGATGATTCTGAGGAACTGGAGTAGGAGGAGGAGTCAATGTGGACAGACTTGATTCCTGCAATCCTTGGAGTTGGCAGAACACGTACAGCGCCACTCTCAAGATCTGTACCCGGCTCCACAACATTGACCCAATGGGCAGTGAGGGAAAGGTATCGTCCCTGGCCATGGGTACTGGTCCACGCATCGGTGGTCAGGTGGACCTTGCTACTGACGGCGTTTAGTAGCGCATGTTTAATTTTTCCCTCGACATGCTTTTGCAGACCAGGGACGGCTTGCCTGCTGAAATAAAATCGGCTGGGCACATTGTATTGTGGGACTGCCAATGCCATAAAGTTACGGAAAGTGTCAGTCTCCACCAGCCTGAATGACAGCATTTCAAGGGACAGGAGTTTTGCAATGCCAGCATTCAGAGCCTGTGCTCGTGGATGGTTTGCCGAGTATGGCCGTCTTTTATCCATGCCTGTGCTACCGATGGCTGTTTTGTGGCCTGGGAGTGTGAGGATGACAGGGAACTTGCAGCTGTGGGTGGAATAACACTGGGTCTCTGGACAACAGTGACAGAGGTTCTTCCATGGCGATCCTGTGAGGAAGCCGAACCAGCTGTGTGTGAGCTGGAGGAAGAGGCTCCAACACGAGCTGAAGATGTAGGTGCTGCTGTAGGTTGGCCTACATCTCCAGTGTGTCTTTGTAACTCAGCTACGTGCTTTGTCCGTACATGTTTCCACATATTTGTGGTATTGAGGTTACTGGTATTTTTACCTCTTTTAACTTTTTGATTACACAGCTTGCATTTGACATAGCAAATATCATCTGCAAGTGTGTCAAAAAAGGACCACGCAGTGCAAGTCCTGAAAGCGCCCGTTTTGGCTGTTGGAAGAGAACTGCTACGAACGGGTGCCAAACTGGAGGGTACAGGCAACCGAGTCTGCAGCCTACCTCTCCCTACTGTTTGGACCGTTGGGGCAATCTCTTCCTCAGAGCTGCTACCACCACCTTCCTGTTCCTCACGCCATGTTGGGTCTTGGACCTCATCATCTCCACTACCCTCTTCCAACACCTGCTGCTGTTGGGTGGTCTGGCCAGCACCTTGCTCAACAGAAAATGGCACCTGAGTCTCATCATCATCAGATGCGTTCTGCGGTGTGCTGACCATCGGCACTGGCTCACCCGCCTCTTCAGATTCAGAGAGACACAGCTGTTGCGCATCACTGCATACTGCCTCTCCTTCACATTCCAGAATGCTGCTTGGCTGGGCCCCTGTTTCCAAGCCAACAGATTCTGAGAACAGAAGCAGAGACTCAGCTGGCTCCAGTTCAGAACTCTCTGACTGCCTGGGCAATTTGGCAGGCGGTGAAGAGACAGATGGTTGTTCAACAGTGCTGTGGTCCTGAGAGGAGGTGGAAGCAATTGAAGTCGATGCATTGGCTGCCATCCAACCAACAACGGCTTCTATTTGTTCTTCCCGCAGCAGGGGGGTACGCTGAGCTCCTACAAAAGTGCGCATAAAGGAACGCTCACGGGTAGTGTTGAGCGATACGATAATGCAAATATCGGCTATCGGCCGATATTAGCTCTATCGGCCTTTCGATAATTCGTTTCGATATTTTCGTCATATCGAATACCGGAATCGGATTTGTCACTGTCACTGTCTGTGTCCGTCGGTCGGGTCTGTCACTGTCAGTGTCCGTCGGTCGGGTCTGTCAGGAGTCAGCGGCACTTACCTGGCAGAAGATCTCCGGCGGTCACGTCCTGGACTGCTTCATGGCCGCCATCCTCTTCTCCCCGGCGGTCACATGCAGTTTCTCGCGATAACTGCAGTGACTGCTGGGTAATCCCGGCCGTAAAGCAGTCAGTCCGATGACGTCACCGCCGGGGAAGCAGGTAATCAGCTGTGCTGCGTCGCGATGACAGGCTCTGCCTGTCATTGCGATGTAGCAGAGCTGGATCGCCGTGGGACTGTCGTTACTATGGACTGCGTCGGACAGGTGGTATACTGTTGGTTTGTTTTTTTTCTTTTTTTACAGGAGATCGATGGCGTCGCAGGAATGAGAGTGCAATAAAAGAAATGAAAAGTGTGTTGTCTCTTTTATTTCATTAAAATACTTTTTTCTTGCTTTGTCTTTTTTTTATGCATTTAAAAACTTTGGGATTAATAATGGATCGGTGTCTTATTGACACCTCTCCATTATTAACCGGGCTTATTGTCACCGTGCAATCAACGGTGACATTAACCCCTTATTACCCCGCTTGCCACCGCTACAGGGCAAGTGGGAAGAGCCGGGTAAAGTGCCACAATTGGCACATCTTTTGATGCGCCAAATGTGGGGCTGCTGTAGCCTGGTATTATCAGGCTGTTGAGGGCCAAAATCCATGGGCCTTGACAGTCTTTTAATACCAGGCCGCAGCAGTCTGCATTTTACTTGGCTGGTTAACAAAAATAGGGGGACCCCTACGCGGTTTTTTTTTTCGAGGGGATCCCCTATTTTTGTTAACCAGCCAAGCTAAGCAGACTGCTGTGGCCTGGTATTATCAGGCTTGCAAGGTCCATGGATATTGGATCCTTACCAGCCTGAAAAACCAGGCCTCAGCGGTCTGCTTCATCTGGCTGGTTAACAAAAATAGGGGGGACCCCACGCCAATTTTTTTCGAGGGGATCCCCTATTTTTGTTAATCAGCCAAGATATGCAGACTGCTGTGGCCTGGTTTTATCAGGCTGGCAAGGTCCATGGATCTTGGCTCCTTAACAGCCTGAAAATCCAGGCCTCAGCGGTCTGCTTCATCTGGCTGGTTAACAAAAATAGGGGGGACCCCACGCCAATTTTTTTCGAGGGGATCCCCTATTTTTGTTAACCAGTTCCCTCTGACGTCACTGATTGTGTCCCTGGCTGACCTGAAGTGAAAGTGGAAAGCAATCAATTAAGCTTTCCACTTCCTCTCCTGTCAGCCAGGAGAGGAACTCATTCATTTGGGGGTTTACTGTGAGGCTGCAGCATTAGCTGCGGTCCCTGCAGTAAACATTAACCCTTTCTGAAGGATTACACCGTGGGACCTGACTGTACATCGGATTGGTAAGAATAATTTTGCTTTATTATTTTATTTTTATTACAGGAAATGGTTTTAGCAGGAAAATAAAATATGGTCAAAAACTGTGTGATTATTTCATTAAACTTTTTTTTTACTAAAGTGTGTGTGTTTGATTTTTCTTTCATACAATAGGATTAATAATTGATAGTTGTCTAATTGACAGCTCTCAATTATTAACCTGGCTTAAAGTGACCTTTCAATTGCAAGGTCATTTTAACCCCTTATTAACCCATTCGCCACCGCTACAGGGCAATGGGAATAGACGGGCAAAGTGCCAGAAAGGGCAAATCTAATTAGAGATTTGCCCTTTCTGGGGTGTCTGGGGGCAGATGTTAGTAGCCGGGGGGGGGGCAAAAATAATGGTCCCTCTCTGGGCTATTATTATCTGCCCCCACTCACTGGCTTTGTCTGTCTGGTTGCGAAAATAGGGCGGGAGCCCACGCATTTTTTTTCAGCAATTTTACACCTCATATATATATACATGTCATTAAATTTGTGACACAGATATATATATATTTATATTTATAGTTCATACACTTCTACATAGTATAATAGCCGCTAATTCAATTGCCGGCTTTTGTGAAAATGAGGAACCCGACATGAAATGACACTTGGTTTACATAGAGTTAACCATGTCTTTTCATGTAGTTTGATATCTGATTTGCACAAACAATTACATGAGTGTAAGTGTGCAAAATTTCACACCTGTAGGGGTTAATTAAAGGTGTAAATTCGTAGCAAAAAAGTCCGTTTTTTTTTACAACGAATTTACACCTTTAATTAACCCCTACAGGTGTGAAATTTTGCACACATAGACTGATGTAATTGTTTGTGCAAATCAGATTGCAAACGACATGAAAAGACATGGTTAACCCTATGTACACCAAGTGTCATATCATGTCGGGTGCTTCTGTCTTTTCACAGAAGCCGGCTTTACCCGGCAATTGAATCAGAGGATATTTTACTATGTAGAAGTGTATAAACTATACATATATGTATATATATATGTCACAATGA
Organism: Oophaga sylvatica; assembly: GCA_033576555.1. Taxonomy (NCBI): domain Eukaryota; kingdom Metazoa; phylum Chordata; class Amphibia; order Anura; family Dendrobatidae; genus Oophaga; species Oophaga sylvatica. The sequence continues at coordinate 180,211,138 of JARQOD010000004.1, forward strand.
CATGTATATATATATATATATATATATGTATTCTATGTGTGTATATTTAGTGTTTACAAGGAAATAAAGGTTTTTTTTAATTTCGATATTTTGTTCCCATAGACTTACATGGGACTTCCGCTATCGAAATCGGATATCGACGATATTTAGTGCTATCGGCGATACAATTTCGATACGATATTTTTAGATATCGAGCAATATCGCTCAACACTACTCACGGGGAAAACTGGTGGATGCTGTGTCACTGGGTGCGGCAGCAGCAGGCACAGAATCCCCACGTCCTCTCCCTGCTGAAACTCCACGGCCACGACCACGTGCCTTACTCCCTGCCTTCTTCATCTTGGTAGATTGATAAAGAAAGTCAGAAAAGTTATAAGGCCTAAGTGTGGTTATTCCTCAGAGACTGCAGTGAACACTGCAGACAACTGTTCAGTAGCTGTGAAAGGCCCCTTTGTCTACTTCTATAGTTTTGCAACCAATGTATTGTATACGGATGGAAGCGCGTCACACTAATAGATTAGATTTTTTTCAAATATAATGGAGCAGCACCAATTAGAGAAAAATGTGAAGGATGAGGCAGTGACACACGCTCAGCAGACTACAACCAGCAGTAGTTGAAGAACTAACTGGAGCGTGATCTGCACTCAAAAAATGAAAGCTCACAGACTACAGTGAACACTGAAACACAACTGTTCAGTAGCTGTGAAAGGCCCCTTTGTCTACTTCTATAGTGTTTGCAACCAATGTATTGTATACGGATGGAAGCGCGTCACACTAATAGATTAGATTTTTTTCAAATATAATGGAGCAGCACCAATTAGAGAAAAATGTGAAGGATGAGGCAGTGACACACGCTCAGCAGACTACAACCAGCAGTAGTTGAAGAACTAACTGGAGCGTGATCTGCACTCAAAAAATGAAAAGCTCACAGACTACAGTGAACACTGAAACACAACTGTTCAGTAGCTGTGAAAGGCCCCTTTGTCTACTTCTATAGTGTTTGCAACCAATGTATTGTATACGGATGGAAGCGCGTCACACTAATAGATTAGATTTTTTTCAAATATAATGGAGCAGCACCAATTAGAGAAAAATGTGAAGGATGAGGCAGTGACACATGCTCAGCAGACTACAACCAGCAGTAGTTGAAGAACTAACTGGAGCGTGATCTGCACTCAAAAAATGAAAAGCTCACAGACTACAGTGAACACTGAAACACAACTGTTCAGTAGCTGTGAAAGGCCCCTTTGTCTACTTCTATAGTGTTTGCAACCAATGTATTGTATACGGATGGAAGCGCGTCACACTAATAGATTAGATTTTTTTCAAATATAATGGAGCAGCACCAATTAGAGAAAAATGTGAAGGATGAGGCAGTGACACACGCTCAGCAGACTACAACCAGCAGTAGTTGAAGAACTAACTGGAGCGTGATCTGCACTCAAAAAATGAAAAGCTCACAGACTACAGTGAACACTGAAACACAACTGTTCAGTAGCTGTGAAATGCCCCTTTGTCTACTTCTATAGTGTTTGCAACCAATGTATTGTATACGGATGGAAGCGCGTCACACTAGTAGATTAGATTTTTTTCAAATATAATGGAGCAGCACCAATTAGTGAAGGATGAGGCAGTGACACACGCTCAGCAGACTACAACCAGCAGTGGTTGAAGAACTAACTGGAGCGTAATCTGCACTCAAAAAATGAAAAGCTCACAGACTACAGTGAACACTGAAACACAACTGTTCAGTAGCTGTGAAAGGCCCCTTTGTCTACTTCTATAGTGTTTGCAACCAATGTATTGTATACGGATGGAAGCGCGTCACACTAATAGATTAGATTTTTTGCAAATATAATGGAGCTGCACCAATTCCACAAAATCAAATAAAAAAAAGAGTCAGTGAGTGACACGTGCAGATGCCTACAAACAGCGGTGGATGCAGAGCAAACTGCAGCGTCACCTGCACTCTCACACACACCTTGCACAGAGCTGTTAAAACAACACTGGCAAAAGGAAGCTTTACACAGCGGTTGGTAAACTAGCCTGCCTAAAGCACAGTAGAGTACACAAAATTGCAATATCTAACTGTCCCTCAGAGTCAGCACAGCAGCGTTCTGTCCCTAACTGAGTTCACAGCACAGTGACGCTAAAATGGAGGCGGCGCCTTTTATAGTGCATTCTGACATCATTTCAGCAGCCAATCACAGCCATGCCATTAGTTAAGATGACCGCAGCATTACAGGATGTGCCCACACTTCATAAGATTCCTCATTGGCTGACTAAAATCACATTGCCTCTCAAAGAATTATGGGAACTTCCGATTCCGGTATACGATATATGAAAAATATCGGAACTAAGTATCGGAATTCCGATACAGCGAATATCGGCCGATACCCGATACTTGCGGTATCGGAATGCTCAACACTAACCATTACACAGAAAACAGGCACAAAAAAAGCAAATATCCTAAAATAAAATAAAAAAAAATAAAAAAAATTTTTTTGCAAAAAATGCATGAAGGTAGCAATAATAATAAGGGTATTTAGTAAACATAATTTTGATCAAAAGAATGTACAAGCCATCCCGCCACGTCAAGGCAACCCTTTGTGGGACAGTCCTACTCTAATATTAAAAACCTTTCCACTTGTCAAGTGACACAAATGTGAACAAGGCAGAGGGACTGAACCCACCAGTTGAAGCTCAGGCCAGACAGGATGGATTTTCTCAACTCAGAAACAGGGCGGTCACACCCTTATATGCACAGAATGCACTCTGGACTACATAGGAAACTAAATCTGAACTGAAAAAGTAAGTTGATGTGTATGCAAAATGTAAATGCATATTAACACATAACCATTACACAGAAAACAGGCACAAAAAAAGCAAATATCCTAAAATAAAATAAAAATTGCCTTGCCTTGGGTTGCCTTGACGTGGCGGGATGGCTTGTACATTCTTTTGATCAAAATTATGTTTACTAAATACCCTTATTATTATTGCTACCTTCATGCATTTTTTGCAATAAAATTTTTTATTTTATTTTAGGATATTTGCTTTTTTTGTGCCTGTTTTCTGTGTAATGGTTATGTGTTAATATGCATTTACATTTTGCATACACATCAACTTACTTTTTCAGTTCAGATTTAGTTTCCTATGTAGTCCAGAGTGCATTCTGTGCATATAAGGGTGTGACCGCCCTGTTTCTGAGTTGAGAAAATCCATCCTGTCTGGCCTGAGCTTCAACTGGTGGGTTCAGTCCCTCTGCCTTGTTCACATTTGTGTCACTTGACAAGTGGAAAGGTTTTTAATATTAGAGTAGGACTGTCCCACAAAGGGTTGCCTTGACGTGGCGGGATGGCTTGTACATTCTTTTGATCAAAATTATGTTTACTAAATACCCTTATTATTATTGCTACCTTCATGCATTTTTTGTGAAAAAAAAAAATTTTTATTTTATTTTAGGATATTTGCTTTTTTTGTGCCTGTTTTTTCTTCACTGTGGAAAGCTGGGATTGATTCCGATGGGCGAGGCAGCCCAGTTTGGCCTTGTCCTTCAGTATGCGGCAGGGGACTCCCATCTGCTGGTGCAGAGCTGGCGGGAAAACAAGCCGTCTACTAGGATCCACATCATGAGAGATGACGACCAGCTGGCTTTCTTGTTCTCCACCAAGACAGTCACTGTGTTAGCACCTGCTCTGGTCGCAGGGGGTCTTCTTGTTGGGACGTCTCCTTAAACGGCTGCTTTTTTCTCAGCACGGGCCATCAGTAGTTTCTTTTTCTCCAGCTCGGTCTCAGGTCAATATTTGTGCACAAGTTTGAAGAGCTGAGTGGCCTTTTGCCGGTCTAGGGCCTGGGTGAACTGGTTGATTGCAGGGGGCACCTCCTGGTGCTTGCAAAAGATGAACCTCTGGCGTTGGAGCTGGATGAGGTCTTGCCATTCCATGAAGCGAGTAGGGTCCTTCTTGAGTTGAATATCCTGGCCAATGTCAAAGTTCTCAGGCCGTCTTCTTAGGCGAGCTCACTTAGACCTTCAGTTGGTCAGAGACATCTTGACCCTGGGTGATGGAGTGGCTTTTCTGGTACTATGTCCAGCACCTCCTGTGATAGGTCTGCAGTGTGGTTGTTTGAGGTTCCTGTTTCTTCTTGGGTCAGGGGTGAAGAAAGTGTCATGGTCCCATCTTCCTGGAACACTCTGGTCGCTTTCAGCTTCTGCAGTAGGTCCACTCCCAATAGGTTGAAGGGTGCAGGTTTTTTACACAACAAACTGGGACATGATGGAGTGTTCTGGCTGAGTCCACACGCTCAGGGGCTTCATAATCTGGAAATATCTGACTTGACCATCAATTCCCATGCAGGAAGCAGAAGATTCTGATAGGTAGGTGAGGTTGCGGAGTTCCACAAGAAAAGATATGACTACGCCATCCACTCTCAGGATATTGGTCCCACTGGTGGGGTTCCTTGTGGACTTGGTGTGCTCTTGTCCTATGGACGGGATTCTTCACTGCTTTCTGTGTTTCTTCTTTTTCTGGGTGAAGTCAGTGTTCTGCACCGGTTCCGGAAATGATCAAACTCGCCACAGTTGTAACACTTGACATCCCTTCTGTCCCGGCGGGACTCAATCCTTTTTGCTACTGTGAGCAGGGTATCCATTGCTATTGACGTGTACTCAGGCCTGGCTGCTACCAGTGGTTTCCTGATTGGTTCTCTCAGTCCATGCACAAAGGCCTATGCCAACATCCGTCTGTGTGTCTGATCATGGGTAATGAGGCCCAAATCTTGAAACACTTGCATTACTCTGTCATGGAACTTCTCCACAGACTCTGTCTTGTCTTGACTCGTGACATGTAGGCTGAGAGTTTGTCCTGTCAGTCTGCTTTTGGCCATTCTCTGAGTTGCTCAATTAGCTTTGGTCCTGTCTCCCAGGCATACGCATCTAACTCTGCTGGAAGCTTGAAGTGTTCTCTCATAATTGACCAGAATGCATCACCTGCTTTTATTTACATTTCGGTCCAGAGATCAATCCAGGCTGCTGTATACGTTTGCTGGATCTGCTGCATTTTTTGGCAAAATAGCATGGGGTGTATCCCTGGGTCTGGCAGCATACTGATCACCTGGCTTGGGATGAAGGGCTCATAGGATGGTGCCTCTACCTGTCCCTGCTCTATTGGTGCTTGTGTGTTTTCTTCCCTAGTATTGGGCAGCATGTGTGACGTTGCATCTTCATCTTCATCAGATAAGAAGTGACATGGTGTACTTGGTGCATACACTGGGTGAGATTTTGGCTTAAAAGTTGTCTTGCTGCATGGGGGTTTCCCACTTCCTTGCTGAGGCTGCGGTGGATCAGTGTCATGGTTCCATGCTGGCAGCCCTGCTCGGCACTGAGGTTCCTCATTTGTCTCTGTAGCTATACCACCCCCCTGTGAAGCCCTAGCTGTGGACTGTTGTGTCTGGGGGCTACATGTAGCGTTTTGTGTAGGGAGATTTGCACTTTCTTCTCCTGATATAATGACTGGCAATGTTTGTACTGTGCTTGGGATAGACAGGGTGCCCTGTGCTGGAGACACAGAGAGAGAAAAGTCTGAAGAAGGAGAAAGGGACTGGGAGAAGAAAAAGGAGAGGGTGTCCCCCTGTGACTCTTGAGAGGGGATGGTTGAAACAAAAATGCCTTCTCCCTGTGGAGAGAGGCGGGGAGCATTTTTTCCCTGTACAAGGCTCCTTACTCAATGAGAGCAGCCTACACCTGTCCCGTGTCTCCACATGATGGACATGTGATGTGTGTGACTCTGAATTCTGCTCTTGTGACATGTCAGTGATCTTTTTTCTCACAGACGATTTAACACTTTTTTCAATCTTATTCACATAAAAAATCACTTCCTGGTCCGTTCAAATTAACTTGCTGTACCTTTTACACGATGCACCACTTATCTTTTATAGCAGATGGTAATCTATTAACAAACTTTCCCGTTACCTTTCAAATAACAAAAAACAAGAAAAAAAACATTTCATTATGCAGCGTAAAGGCTGCCTGTCTATTTGCTTCTCACGTACTGTGTCTATTCCAAAAACCTATTCAATAAAGGTGATTTAAAAATCTGAAAACTGCTGCACTCTGGTTCTGTTTGTCCTCGCCGAATGCCCGACGGGAGGGGCTAGTCAGACCGCTGCGCAGTTTGTGTCTGCTCTCTCCCTCAGCCTGTAATTTTCCTTATCTATGTGACCTTGGTCTAAAGCAGGCTGGTAAAGGAGAAAGAAAAAAAAAAAAAAAAGTTTGGAGAATAAAACACATTGGCAGCCCCAACTGGTTACAGACACAGATTTCCAATCCAAAACAGGATTATGAGACTGTAACCAAGGGAAACCTAGTACAATAATGTCATGCAGATTTTACAACACCAAAAATTTGCAACTCTCCTGATGATCAGGTTCAACCTTCATTATCACCTGAGTAGAAAACTCGGGTTTATTCTCTGCCAAAGGGGTAGAATCAATCCCCATAGGGGAATAGACTTCCGTAGGGGCATCAAGGGAAACCCACAACGTTTAGCAAAATCAAAATCCATCAGGTTAATAGCTGCTCCCGAATCAACAAAAGCCTGAGCAGAAAATGTGGACAGGGAGCAAATCAGGGTAACAGTCAACTGAAATTTAGTCTGAACACTACCCAAGACAACTGAGCTTGCAAAACGTCTTCCCCGCTTAGGGCAGACTGAAATAGCATGAGAGGCATCACCACAGTAGAAACATAACCCATTGCGTTTTCGAAACTCATGACGCTGTGCCCCAGAAGCCACTCTATCACACTGCATGGGTTCAGAAGCTGGTTCACAAGGCAACACTATTCCACGCATACTTCTACGCTCACGCAAACGTCTGTCAATTTGAATCGCTAATGACATAGAATCATTGAGACAGAGGGAGCAGGGAAACCCACCATAACATCTTTTACATTCTCTGACAGACCCTTCCGAAAAAGGGCTGCCAAAGCATCATCATTCCATTTGGTCAGGACTGCCCACTTTCGGAATTTCTGACAGTTTAATTCAGCGTCCTCAAGCCCCTGTTTTAATGCCAACAAGGTTCTTTCAGCATGATCAGTGACATTAGGCTCATCGTACAATAACCCCAGAGCCAGAAAAAATGCATCAACATTACTCAAAACAGGGTCCCCAGGTGTCAGGGAAAAAGCCCAATCCTGAGGATCGCCGCGCAGCAGAGAGATGACAATTTGAACCTGCTGTGCTGCATTCCCTGAGGACTTAGGTTTTAAGGCAAAAAACAACTTACAGTTATTTTTGAAATTCAGAAATTTAGCTCGATCCCCCAAAAACAAATCTGGCATGGGGATCCTGGGTTCCACAACTGGCAACCTAGCAAGAAAGGTAGCAATACTCTGAACCTCAGTGGCAAGCTGATCCACACGGCCAGACAACTGTGCAAACTCCATTGAGAAAAAAAAATAAAAAATCCTCCTCAGCACCCAGAGAAAAAGAGGGAAAAAATGCAACAAACAGAAAAAAAAAATAATAATAATCTCTGACAACTCTGACAACCTTTTTTGTTTCCACACTATTTTTCCCTTCTGTGAGTACCATACAATTTTCAGTTGGGCCGGTGATACTGTTATGTTTTGGTAGCTGAGGAGAGCAGGCAAAAATGGCAATACACTGTTATGGAAATTTAATTAGGATAAATTTATCCTTCCGTGTTAGCTGCTTGCTTTTCCAAATCTCTATTTAATATCTTTTTGAGCGCTCAGAACGAAATGAGACTGTCCACACGAAAGTGTCAGTATAGCAGTTCGTCAAAGACATACATTTATTATTCATTCAAGGTTTTATACGTTTACAAAAAGGGGCTGGTTAGTCAATTAACATACAATTAAAAGCTGCTAGATTATTGGCTGTTCTAGTGTAAGTATGATAATTATGATAATCATGATAAAAAGAGCTGAAGTTGCAGAATTATTGTTTTATATTCTTTTGACCTAGTTGTCTTGCATGACTATAAGGTAAACAACAGATATCTAATAAGACTCCATGTACTTCATGTACTTGTTCCTTATGAAGGCCTTATGAAGGCCAGATTTCTTTAAAACGACTGATTATAGCTGGCCTAGAAATATGTGAGCACAGGATTTTTAGCAAGTGAGATCTATCTAACTGTGAACTGTGAATACATATATATGTGAATATACTTTGAATATATGGAATACATATACATTTCCATGACAACACCAGAGAGGTTGGAATCTACTGGATTGCAGTACCCTGACTAACCACCACAACTAAAGGCAGCCGTGGAGCGTTCCTACGTTGGTCCTAGACGCCTCGTCACAGCCTGAGAGGATAACTACACCCAAAGATAGAAAGAGGAAAGCTATCTGCCCCGGAGCAGATCCCCAAAGAACATAGGAAGCCCCCAAACATGTAATGGCGGTTAGACAAGAGGAAATACAGACACAGACAGAAAATAGTATGAGCAAATGTTGGGGCCCAATCTGCCTAGACAGAAACGGATAGGAAGGTATCACGAACACCGCACTGCACTTGCTCACTGAACCAGTGCACGTGTCCTGAATAAGACAGACTGCACCCAAAGATACCTGTGGAGCGAGGCAGCAGCAGTGAAGATGCGTGCTTCAGACTAACAGGACCCAAAGCACGTGACTGCCAAGGGGCGGCGCCGGCCACAGGTCTCTCAGAGAAAGCAGTAACAGACAGAGAATGCTTCAGGCCAGAGGACCTTAAGCATGTGACTGCTGATGGGTGTGGCCTAAGCTCCAGAGAGCTATGAGCAGAAGGAAAACCCCTAGAAAGGTAACTACGGGACAGAGTTACCAAGGGGCATAGACAAAACGGATAGTCAGGATAGCTAGGTCATACACAGAGGGAGCAACGCAGTACAAGAGGAGCAGGCAGAGAATAACCAGAACGTAGCCAAGGGATCAGAAAACCAGAACGGTCAAATACACAGTACCAAGACAGTAGACAAACTCACAACGAAGAGACGGACCGGGAAAAACCAAACAAGCAACAAGATCAGGCACAAGGCACAGGCACACAGGAGGTCAACTAACTCAGCCGAGGGCAGGAGTATAACTGACACCAGGCCTAGGTCAATTGGCAACTAAATAGCCGCCTTCTGCCAGAGAGGCTGAAACCATTAACCCCAGTCTGGCCAGGACGGGACAAAGACCAAACCCCATCCTGGGTCATGACAGTACCCCCCTCTCAACGGGGGGCCACCGGACCCCCGGGTTTCTCAGGACACCTGGCATGAAAGGCCCGGACCAACTGATCCGCATGAACAGATCGGGCAGGAACCCACGACCGGTCCTCTGGACCGTAGCCTTTCCAATGTATCAGATACTGAAGAGCACGACGGACAAACCTAGAGTCAAGAATTCGTTCCACCTCGTACTCAGACTGCCCGTCTACCAAAACCAGTGGTGGGAAGACAACGGTCCTTCCCTACAGGACCCCACAGATTTCAAAAGGGCCCTATGGAAAACGTTGGAAATCCGTAGAGACGGAGGGAGACGCAACCGAAATGCCACCGGGTTAACTGCTTCCGTAATTTCATAAGGACCAATAAATTTAGGTCCAAGTTTCGCAGAGGGGACCTTGAGCCTTATATTCCTAGTAGATAACCATACCTTATCCCCAACCTGGAACACCGGCCCCACAGACCTTTTTTGTCAGCAAAAAACTTATATTTAGACTGAGCCTTCGTAATGTTCCTTTGGACCTCCCGCCATAACTCCCCCAACCGCTGGATTGTCCCATCCGCCCCAGGACACCCAGAGTCCAAAATGGAGAACTCCCCAAAATGTGGATGAAACCCATAATTGCAGAAAAAGGGAGATGTGCCCGTAGACTGGTTAATGCGGTTGTTAAACGCAAACTCAGCCAAAGGTAACGCAGTACACCAATCATCCTGTCGTGCTGAGGTCAGGCAACGCAGGATTTGCTCTAGAGACTGATTGGTCCGCTCAGTCTGCCCATTAGTCTCTGGATGATAAGCAGATGAAAAAGACAGACCAATACCCAACCTCTTACAAAATGCCCTCCAAAATCTGGAAACAAATTGTACCCCCCTATCAGACACCACATTCAAGGGTACCCCATGCAACCGCACCACATGCTCAACAAACAATCTGGACAACGTTTCCGCATTAGGTAAAGCCGCCAAGGGTACAAAATGTGCCTGTTTACTAAACCTGTCCACCACTACATAAATGACAGTGTTACCCTTGGAAGGAGGAAGGTTGGTGATAAAATCCATGGATAAATGGGTCCATGGTCTATCAGGAATTGGCAGTGGCACCAATTCCCCGGGCCGGCCGGTTATGGAGGGGTTTCGCCCGGGCACATACCCCACAAGCAGACACAAATTCCCCAACATCAGAGGCTAAAGAAGACCACCAGAATATCCTAGCGACGGCCCTCCGGGTAGCCGAGATCCCAGGATGTCCACCCAGAACTAAGTCGTGGAATTCCCGAAGGATCCTGAGACGAAATTGAACTGGTACAAAAAGCTTATCCACTGGCTTAGCCGGAGGGGCAAGAGACTGAGCTTCCCGAATCTCCTGCTCCAACCCAGCAGAAACAACTGCTACCACCACCCCAGGCTGAAGAATGGAGGATGGAGGTTCGGGGGAGACACCGGATCCAGACTGCGTGACAAGGCATCAGCCTTGACATTTTTGGATCCTGGCCGAAAAGTGATGGAGAACTGGAATCGGGAAAAAAAAGTGACCATCTTGCCTGTCTAGGAGTCAACCTTTTAGCAGACTCAATGTAAGCTAGGTTCTTGTGGTCCGTAACCACGGTAATAGGATGGACAGCACCCTCCAAAAAATGCCTCCATTCTTCAAAGGCCAACTTCACGGCCAGAAGTTCTCGATTCCCAACA